>CM058043.1:47219517-47819517 GCA_030169165.1 Centaurea solstitialis
ATAGAATTAGATAGAACGCTTTTTGGTTTGGTTCTATAAAACAGCCTATTAGGATACTTATTTAGTTTAGGCGTCATATAAGCTCAGTTTTTTTGTAATGATTTAAAATTTGTTACATTTTTATAACACATTTTTATCTTATCTGTTACAAAGTATAAATGCTAGTTAATCAATGTTGTAGTGGAGTGAATAAAGCTTGGGGGGTTCATAGCACCTAACCCGGGTTCGAATCTCTCAATGCGCAACCTAAGGACATTAACAAAGAGGTATGTTTTATCCCTAATCTTGCCGGAAATTAGTCGGGCCATAGGCTCGGACATATATGCTAATTTTATTCTAGTGGAACAAGTCATATTGTAGTTAGAGCATCTCCAATGGGTAACACTATTTTTTACACCAAATATCAAAAGTAGTGTAAAAAATAGTGTAAGATTTAGTGTTAGTAGTAAATCTTCTCCAATGGGTAACACTATTTTTTACACCAAATTCTTTTACATAGAAAAGTAGTGTTAAAAATAGTGTAAAAAATAGTGTTACACCAAATATAGTGTGATACTATTCATCACACTAAATTTAGTGTGAAAAAATAGTGACCCCATTGGAGATGTGAATAGTAACATTTACACCAAATTTAGTGTTTAGTGTAAGATTTGGTGACCCCATTGGAGATGGTCTTATATAAGCTTTGTCTCATCACTATCAATCACCATGTATAAACATATTAATACATCACTTTGTTATTAAGCAACACATTTTGATAGTTCTATATTTTTATATATTATGAGGGAATTAAATGGAATAAGCTATGGTTATAACTTCATGTGATCATAAGTTATTCGATTTAATTAATGAATACATTGATAAGGTTAGTGAGTTGTCAAAGGTTTCATACGTAGTTGGCTTCTTCATTACTTCTTCTAACTCAACATGTTTGTTTGTCTTTTCAATGTCTTTTAAGAATTTATTTTTTTTAATAGAAAATTGGAATGAAATAAGTTTTCAGAAGTATTTTATTATGTGGAATTTAAAGAAGACCAACTTATAAAAAAGATAGTATTTTGAGAAGCAAGGAGAACCACCTGCTTGGTACGTGGGCTGCGACATTGGAAAGACATGTTGGGCCTCTTCTATTCATTTATATACGGACAATCTTAACAACTGTCATCTCTATCTATCTCCCTCATAGATACATACATACATATAGATATACATACATACATACATAGGGTTAGGTTCAAATGTGAACTAAATTTTGGTTATGACCGTGAGGACGAATCTCAGTCACACATCTTCGGTTACGGTGGACACGATCACGGAGGATTGACGCGATTCATGGGAGGGTGGAGCTTATTAAAGGAGGTGACTGGTCAAAGGCCCTGCCTT
This sequence comes from Centaurea solstitialis, assembly GCA_030169165.1. Classification (NCBI taxonomy): domain Eukaryota; kingdom Viridiplantae; phylum Streptophyta; class Magnoliopsida; order Asterales; family Asteraceae; genus Centaurea; species Centaurea solstitialis. The sequence goes on from CM058043.1 coordinate 47,220,901, forward strand.
TATTGACCAGATGAATAGCTGAGATTTGTCCTCATGTTCACAAACAAAATTGAGTTCACATTTGAACTTTCCTCTACATATATACGTATATATATATATATAGGGGGATTGGGTTCAAATGAGAAGTGTAATGGAAGGAATGATTATGAACTGTTGAATTATAGATGGATGCAAATTAGTATGAGACGCACCTGATCAATTGCATTCTAAATCGCAATTCATAAGAGAACCTGAGATTAAAAGTGATCAAAGATTCATATTCACTTCTCATTTTTCACGTTTCTCATGTTAACTTCAACTTCTCGAACGATTCTTTGCATATCTATATATACACACACATATATATATATATATATATGGAGAGAGAGAGAGAGAGAGAGAGGGGAGGGAGGGAGAGATGGTTGTGTTCATGTGACCAAGTTGTTTTTGTAAGACCCGTGAGACTACATGTTTACACTTGAAAGTTCACATCAAATCATTGTGAAAGTAAAATAAACGAACTTCCACAACAAAAACAATGTGAAGGTTAACTTCATAGTGTTCTACTATGAAGTTTCAAGTATAAAAATGTGGTCTACAGGCAAAGACGAAGCCACCTTTAGGCTACGATTAGCAATGGCCCACTGATAGGGTAATTATTTTACCCTCGTAACTAACTTATTTTACGCATTTCGTTTTATTTTCTTACAATTCTCCTGTCAAAACCCCGCTCAATATCATTACATACATTCTCTTTGTTCCACGATTATATTTATATATGTTTTTCATGTTTTAGCATTTAAACTTATAAAATTTGTATGTATTTTCAGGAACCGGTATCGTGGGCCGATTTTGTAGATTTCTTTTGCGGATCAAGTCATCAAAGTTGGGCCGGAGCATGGAAGCTGGGCTGCTGCGGGTTTGGACCGTCCATGGGCCGGTCGGTTTTATTGGGCCGAAGCCCATTTACCTTCTTTGATGAATTTTCCACCCATGGCCCATGATACTTGGCTATATATATGTATGTATGTGGATTGTGTAAAAACAACTAAGACACACAAAAACCACATTAGCTAGCTTCAAGATACACAACCATCCTTATCTTTTGTTGGTTTCGGTCTTCTCCTAGAAACCGAACCCAAGTGTTGTTTAGCTCTCATCCATCTAAGACATCTTTGCTACTTTGAAAAGTTCGGGTTTCCTCTCGGTGAGGCCGAACAACCCTTTTGAAACACTTGGTATTGGTTGCTTTCGGGTTTGGTAACACACTTTTGTATTCCCGAAAGCCATACCAAGTGTTTGGCATAACATTACTTTGTTTAATCCAAGTACCGTTTTCCTTTATTTTAAGTTCTTATATCATTGCAATAGTTTGTTTGAGTAGTTACATAGATACATATATATATATATTTATGCTTGCATGCTAAATTCATATAATTAAAATATAAATATATGCATAGACGTATACATGCATAAACATATAAGTGTTTGATTAACGTTAAATTACATTTCTTTTAGTTGTGTTTAGTGATATGCGTATAACTGGTCAATTCTCCAGTTTATTTTTATATAACTTGTTTAAATTTTCAACTGGTTAATTCCAGTACCTGCACTTTATCATTTGTTTTTAAATTCAACTGGTCACCTCCAGTAACCGTATCTTATCAACTGTATTTACTACTGCAATTTATAATTATTTTCATTGCACTAATTTTTCTTGTATTATTTGTCTAAAAAAATTAGTCGTAAAACACACCCAAGCATGATAGGCTAATTTCATAGCTTGGGGTGTAAGGTTTAATTTGGAATGAATCTTTGGTAAAGAAAAAAGTCTTTTATATGAACTCAATTTTTTACCACTTTAAGTTTAATGCCTCATTAAAGATTGAATTTGGATTTTCACCAGTTAACCAGATGTACGAAAATGCGGTACCTTTTCAGAAGTTACTAAAATGTTATTTTGGGGATATATGAGTGGGTGACAACACTCGTTGCTATTATCTCACGTCTTTAGCATTTCATTAAAGAGTATGTCTAAAAGTTAACTAGTAATAATCCAAGGACATGAAAATGTGTTAGTCTCTTAAGGGACTACAATTGGCACTATTCCTGAAGTTGGTATCAGATCTAGTATCCCATTAAAGATTATAACTAATTATTTAACGATGAGTCAGATGTATGAAAATGTGTTAATCTTTCAGAGGTTACGTAAGAGTTGATTTTTAATATATTTTAACATTTCATTAAAGATTGCATCTAAACTCATCGATAAATAATTGGGCTATATGAAAATGTGATAACTTTTCAGAAGTTACTCGGATATCATTTCTGCATAATTGAGATTATTAAATTACTTCCTATCCAATTTATCTATTTTTATTCCAACTAAAAGACTTTACACCCCTTGCTCCTTTTTATAATTGTTCTCTTAACGTAGCTCATAATCAACCAACCAACCAAATACTTTTTCATCCAAACCCCATTTGAAGTTAACTTTCACAAAGACTGAATCTCGAGAGATTGTTTTCACAGCTTCCCTGTGGGATCGATATCTGGTACTTGTACCATTTTTATTACTTGTTTAGAAAAACGACAGTAATTGGAGGTTTATACTTGGACCGAAGGTTACTTGTTTTATTTCTTTTTGCACACCTGTTTTTGGCACCGTTACCGTTCAAATAATAATTAAAACATAAAAAGAACAGGGGGGTCCTGAAATCAGAGACGAACAAGTTTTTGGCGCCGCTGCCGGGGAAGCAACAAAGCAAATTTTCAATTTTAGTTTTAGAGAGTTAATTTTTCTACCACCTTTTTGAGAAAAGAAAAAAAAAGAATTTATATATAATTATATATTTTCGAAAAAAAAAAACAAAACACAAAAAGAATTTTTTTAGTTTATGCCAAGAAAACCACGTGGGGAATTTTTCAATCTAGACCCCGATATCGAAAGAACTTTTAGACAACGTAAAAAGGAGCAAAGAAATTTGCAAGCTTCTACTTCGTCTACAATGGAAGAAGAAAACGTATTTTTAGAAGAACTGCCATTTCCTGGAAACCCACCTGATGGGAGGTACAATAATGATGGTTTACCTCCACCTCTACCACCACCTCCTGGAGGTAATGGTAGAAATCGGCTGCAAGACATCCAACCACGTGTGGCAGAACCACATGCTGGTCCTGTACCTATCATTCAGGAACCTGGACCACGAGTTCAGCAAGAAAATCCAGTTAATGGAATTTTACGAAACCCTCCACCACCTCTTAATAATAATCAACATATCGAAGATGCAGAACAACACATCTTTCGTCTGGCAAATTCCAAAGATAACAGTATGATGGATTATGCCATTCCTATTGTACATCAATTGCAAACAGGAATACGTGATCCAACATGCAATGTCCCGCATTTTGAGCTAAAAACTGTGATGTTTCAGATGTTACAGAATAATGGTCAATTTGCAGGATTGTCAAAGGAAGACCCACATGCCCATCTCAGATCTTTCTTGGAAATTGCAGGATTATTTAGACTTCGAGGAATTTCTGATGACGCTTTAAAATTAAAATTTTTTCCTTTTTCATTAAGTCATCATGCCAGAGCCTGGTACTATTCTTTAAAACCAAACTCTATTTTTACATGGGACCAGATGGCTGAAGTATTTTTGAAAAAATATTTTCCACCACTAAGAAATGCTCAGTCTAGGAATGAGATCTGCACCTTCCAACAAGATGATGATGAGACAGTTCCCACAGCTTGGGAAAGGTTTAAAGAATTGTTGAGAAAATGCCCTCACCATGGCATTCCCTACTGCATTCAGCTAGAGACATTTTATAACGGCTTGAATTACCCAGCCAGACAAATGCTTGATGCTACTGCAGGAGGAGCTTTTACTGCAAGTTCTTACAATGAAGGATACAATATCCTTGAAAAGATTTCAAATAACAATGGTCACTGGGCAGACTCTCGTGCAAAACCTTTACAATTAACTGGTGTCAAGAACAATGATACTTATTCAACACTTGCTACCCAAGTACGTGATATGGCAGTGATGCTTAAGAATCTCACTACCAAGAAGCAAGTGGTGTCTGGTATTGATGCTTCTGAGGCATCCGAGTTACCTGTCCAATGTGCTTATTGTGGTGAAAATCATCTTTTTGATAATTGTCCGGGAAATCCAGAAAAAGTCAATTACATTGGAAATAATGACAAAACTGGACCTTTTTCACCAACCTACAATCCTGGATGGAGAGATCATCCACATTTAAAATGGAACAGTCCTTCTCTTAACCCACAGTTACCTAGAATACAAGGTCAGACTAACCAATATCCTCAACAACAAAGACAGTCCAACTTTCAAAATCAAGGGCAGTCACATTTTCAAAACCAAGGACAGTCACATTTTCAAAATCAAAAGCGTGTACATTTTCAAGATGAAGAAACACCTAGATTTCAACACACTTCACACAACCACTCACAAAATCACCATCAGACCACCTCTCCTAGATACCCACCAAGGCAAAACCAACAGGTTGAACCTTCACTAGAAGCCATGATGAAAGGATTCATTTCTCAAACCCAAGCATCAATCAAAAACCTTGAGACCCAAGTAGGTCAGATGGCTCTAGAAATTAGGAATAGGTCGGCTGGCTCTTTACCTAGTGACACTGAGATTCCTCAGAGACCAGGAAAAGAACAGGTTAAAGCTGTGACTTTAAGAAGTGGAAAAGACTTGAGTAAGTCTGAAAAGAAGAGTCAAAATCCTGAAAAGAATTTTGCATCATCTTCTTCCACTCCAACACGCACTGACTCACCTACTCCAGCAGAGTCAGATTTTACCTCACCTGTTCCTGACTTTCCACTTTTGTCTCCTGTAACATCTACAGGACCCCAAAGAACAGTGTGGAAACCTCAGGAATACACCAGTAGGGATGTGTCACAATCTGGTGACAGTCCCAAGACCATTAGCAGTACACTCACCAAAGAGATAGACACCACTTTATCCACCACTGTGATGAAGCCTGTTTTTGTCATACCTTCACCATCACCATCACCTACACCTCAAAAGACTACCACTCCTACTCCAGTCCCTCCTTATATTCCATACCCTCAAAGGTTAAGGAATCAGAGAGAGGAAGCTCAATTTAAACAATTTCTTGATGTTTTCAAACAATTGCATATCAACATACCTTTGTTGGAAGCAATTGAAAGGATGCCAAATTACACAAAATTTTTGAAAGATATTTTGAACAAAAAGAAAAGGCTGACTGAGTATAAGACTGTAGCTCTGACTGAGGGTTGTAGTGCTCTGATAACCAAGAAAATTCCACCTAAGATGAAAGACCCAGGAAGTTTCACAATCCCTTGTTCCATAGGAGGTAAGACCATTAGGAGAGCCCTATGTGATTTAGGAGCAGGCATCAACCTAATGCCTTTGTCTGTCTTTACTACCCTAGGAATAGGTGAAGCTAGGCCCACCACTATATCTATTCAGTTAGCTGATAAGTCCATAGTTTGGCCTAAAGGCAAGATTGAGGATGTTTTGGTGCAAGTAGATAAGTTTATTTTTCCTGCAGACTTTATCATCCTAGATTGTGAAGTAGATCAAGAAGTCCCTATCATTTTAGGAAGGCCTTTTCTAGCAACAGGAAGAACACTGATAGATGTCCAAAAGGGTGAGTTGACCATGAAAGTCCATGACCAGAGGGTGACTTTTAATGTGTTAGATTCCCTTAAGTATCCTGATGAGAGAGAAGAGTGTTCCACCTTGAGTGAAATAGAAACCTGGTGTGAGGAAAAGACTTTAGGAGAAATCTTGTGGGATGCGGACACTGATGATGAGGCAGAAGATGACAGTGAGGAAGTACCCTTAGTAACTGCTGCATTTGAAGTCTTAGAAAATGAGGATAGGAAAACTCTTGTCCCATCCTTAGAAGTTGCACCAGACTTAGAACTAAAACAACTTCCATCCAACTTAAAGTATGCCTTTTTGGGAGATTCAGGAAAATTTCCTGTCATTATTTCATCCTCCTTGGAGGCAGATCAGGAAGAAAAGTTAGTTCAGTTGCTTAAACTTCATACCAAGGCCATAGGATGGACCATTGCTGATTTGAAGGGCATAAGCCCTACAATTTGTCAACATAAGATCATTTTAGAAGATAAAAATTTCAACTCTGTTGAGCCTCAAAGGAGACTCAATCCAGTGATGAAAGATGTTGTCAAAAAGGAAATTCTGAAATGGTTAGATGCTGGTATCATTTATCCTATTGCCAGTAGCACATGTGTCAGTCCTGTACAATGTGTACCTAAGAAGGGTGGGGTAACTGTAATCACAAATGATAAAAATGAACTCATACCCACCAGGACAGTCACAGGTTGGAGAATATGTATGGATTACAGAAGACTCAACAAAGCCACTCAGAAAGACCATTTTCCTTTACCTTTCATTGACCAAATGTTAGATAGATTAGCTGGTAAGGAATTTTACTGCTTTTTAGATGGTTATTCTGGTTACAATCAAATTGCCATAGCACCTGATGACCAGGAAAAAACCACCTTTACCTGTCCTTATGGTACTTTTGCTTTTAGAAGAATGCCTTTTGGATTATGCAATGCACCTGCCACTTTCCAAAGATGTATGATGTCTATTTTTTCTGACATGTTAGAAAACTCCATGGAAGTTTTTATGGATGATTTTTCTGTATATGGGACATCATATGATGACTGTTTGCAAAACCTGGAAAAGATTCTTAAAAGATGTGAAGAAACTCATTTGGTTTTAAACTGGGAAAAATGTCACTTCATGGTCAAAGAAGGCATTGTGTTAGGGCATCTCATATCCAAAAGAGGCATAGATGTAGATAGAGCAAAGTTGGAAGTAATTGAAAAATTACCAGAACCAACCACAGTCAAGGGAATCAGAAGTTTCCTTGGCCATGTAGGATTTTACAGAAGATTTATAAAAGATTTTTCTAAAATTTCAAAACCTCTTTGTTTATTGCTGCAACAAGACCATGCATTTGATTTTAATGAAGAATGCACAACAGCTTTTAATATTTTGAAAAAGGCATTGGTCACAGCCCCTGTAGTAGTCACACCTGACTGGTCAAAACCTTTTGAGGTTATGTGTGATGCTAGTGATTGGGCAGTTGGTGCAGTATTGGGACAAAGAAAAGAAAAGATTTTTCATTCCATTTATTATGCCAGTAAAACTCTCAATAATGCTCAAATTAATTATACCACCACTGAGAAAGAATTATTGGCTGTGGTTTTTGCTTTTGAAAAATTTAGACCTTACTTAATGGGAACTAAAGTTATAATTCACACTGACCATGCTGCCATTAAATATCTTATTTCTAAAAAAGATGCAAAACCTAGGTTAATAAGGTGGATCTTGTTGTTACAAGAATTTGATTTGGAGATTGTTGACAGAAAAGGCATAAATAATCAAGTGGCTGACCACTTGTCCAGATTAGAAAAACAGGACAATCCAGAACCTGGTACTGACATCTGTGAGACATTCCCAGATGAAAAGATTTTTGTTATCAAACAATTGTCAGTACCATGGTTTGCGGATATTGTCAATTATTTAGCTTGTGGGATTATTCCTAAGGAACTAAATAAACATGCACGAAGAAAATTAATTTTTGATTCCAAGAAATATTTATGGGATGACCCATTTTTATTTAAAATTTGTGCAGATCAGATGATTAGGAGATGTGTCCCTAAGGAGGAGACCACTCAGATAGTCCACCACTGTCATTCTGGGCCATGTGGAGGTCATTTCAGTGGAAGTAGGACGGCTGCAAAAATTTTGCAGTCTGGATTTTTCTGGCCTACTTTACACCAGGACTCTTACAATTTTGCAAAAAGCTGTAATGAATGTCAAAGAAGTGGGAACATTTCCCACAAAAATGAAATGCCTTTAAATGGGATTTTAGAAATAGAACTGTTTGATGTTTGGGGCATTGATTTCATGGGACCATTTCCCATCTCAAATAACTGCTCTTATATTTTGGTAGCTGTTGATTATGTGTCTAAATGGGTGGAAGCCATGGCTTGTCATTCCAATGACGCAAAAACAGTAATTAATTTTTTACAAAAACAGATTTTTTCCAGATTTGGTACCCCACGTGCCCTGATCAGTGATGAGGGTACACATTTTATAAATAAAATGTTGGAAAACGTATTAGAAAAATATGACATTAGGCACCGGGTAGCTACTGCTTATCACCCGCAGACCAATGGGTTAGCCGAGCTCTCTAATAGAGAGATCAAAGGGATTCTTGCTAAAGTGGTCAACCCACACAGAAAGGATTGGGCATCCAAGTTAGATGATGCCCTATGGGCATATAGGACTGCCTATAAGACTCCTATAGGGATGTCCCCGTATAAACTAGTTTACGGAAAAGCCTGTCATTTACCTCTAGAATTGGAGCATAAGGCTTATTGGGCCATAAATAAATTAAATATGAGTCATGACGAGGCTGGCAATAAAAGATTTTTACAAATTTGTGAACTGGAGGAACTTAGGAATAACTCTTATGAAAATGCTAAGCTCTACAAAGACAAAACGAAAAGATGGCACGATAAGAGAATTATTCCTAAGGAACTTGCAGAAGGCCAGCAGGTGCTTCTATTTAATTCCAGACTGAAATTATTTCCAGGAAAGCTAAATTCCCGATGGACTGGGCCATTCACAATAGCAAAAGTTCACACCTACGGAGCCATCGAATTAATCGACCCTGAAAAGGGTACAACCTTCAAGGTAAATGGTCAGCGGGTAAAACCTTTTTACACCTCATCAGAAAAAACAAGGATGTAGGAAAATAGTTTCACCAAAATAGGAAAAAGTAAGAAATAAAGAGAGATGGGAACAAACCCAAGTATTGAGTCGAGGCCCGTGTTAAACACGGTTTCCTTAAAACCGATTCGCCCCCTACCGGTGCGTCGATTTCCCAGGATACAACGACTCGAAACAGAATCGAGTTCTGTCGGACTTCACTATCATGCCTGAATTTGAGAATATATGTCTTGGTTTTTCACGTGTGTTTGGCTTTCTATGAAGTTACTTTTCCATATGTGTGTCTCTCTCATATTTTAGTATATATTTTTTTTTTCTTCATAGAACTCAAGCTATGAGTCCTATATATATACATAACACATATGTAACTCATAGAAGGTTTAAAAGCCAACAATAATGACCCATTATTTCTATGGTTATAACCTCCATTTTTTAAAGCCAACATAATGGAGCATTATTTCATTGTTTTATAACCTTCATCTTAATTTCCATTCAAAAATTCAAACTAATATTAATATTATAAATTTAAACTAATTAATATTAATATTAATTTTTCCAACAATCCCCCACATGAATGGAAATTATCATAGACATCTCATATATCATGATACTCAAATTCAATGTCGGAATCTTGCAAAGGATAGGTAGGCGTTAACCTTTGAACCTTCCCTTATGAAGCATGTCTAGTCTACTAGCAAATCAGTAGACGCGATGTCCTTGAACTGTTTTGCCATTTGTGTAAACGTTAACACACTTCACACAAGATTCTTCCTGACATGGTAAAGTCCTCATAGTCGTGTTCGTTATGGTCATGAACACTGCCTGGTTCAGAGAAAGCTTTAGGAATGTATCCCCAATAATTCCCTTCGAAGCGACCCCACTTCTCTTTCTCATAGGTGATTATCAGTAATCATTAAAAGCTTTGTGCTTATCCTCATTTTTCACTGTCTTAGAAGTTTACTAACTCCCCCCACAGTGACTCTCCACATTCATACAACTAGGTTGTCCTTTTGAACCCAGATCTTGGGATCTCCAGTCTTCTGGGTAAGGTTTCCTTTGCATGAATTATTAATTCAGGGCTTATGTCCCATTCATCTTAAGGACTTATAAACTAAATCTCTACTTAAACTTTTTGTAAGTGGATCCACAATGTTATCTTTTGACTTTACATAGTCAATCGAGACAACTCCAATAGAGATTAGTTGTCTTATCATATTGCGTCTAATGTAACTTCCCGTTATACATTGTACTTTGAGCTCTGCCAATTTTCGATTGGCTATCACAGTGTATACAAATGACCGTTACCGGCTTAGGCCATTTGGGAACATCCTCCACAAACTGACGCAACTACTCTACTTTCTCGCCACATTTATCTAGGGCGATAAACTCAGATTCCATCGTGGATCTGGCTATAATAGTTTTCTTGGACGATTTCCAAGATATAGTCGCACTTCCAAGTGTAAACACATATCCACTTGTAGATCTGGAATCTTTTATATCAGATATCCAATTTGCATCACTGTATCCTTTGATTACAGTTGGATATCTTCCATAGTGCAGTCCACACTCTCTTGTGTACCTTAATAATCTAGTAATACTCCTCCAACACTCGCATTACTAGTGTATTTACTTAGCTTGCTTACTGCGTATGCTAAGTCAAGTCTGGTACAACTCATGAGATACATCAGACTGTCTAGTATTCTTGAGTATTCCACTTTGTACAACACTATCCTCTCTTATTCTTGGATAGATGTTGACTAGTGTCACTAGGAGTTTTAGTTATACTTGTGTCTCCTTTATAAAATTTCTCAAGAATCTTGTCCACATAATGTGTTTGACTTAACACTAGACTATTTTGAGTTCTTGTGATATTTATTCCAAGTATCACATATGATAAACCCATGTCTTTCATGTCAAACTTAGATTTCAACATATCCTTCGTGGACCTTATCATTTTGTCATCACCTCCGATGATAAGCATATGACATAACCGTAAGTGGTGTCATTCATATAAACACACTTATTTTAAAAACACTTTCCAACATGGATTGATCAATCTTTTGATGTCATTGCTTTGGAGCCTGTTTTAAGCCATATAAGGTATTAACAAGTTTACACATCTTGTTCTCTTTACCTTGGGCAACGAATCCCTTAGGCTGCTCCATATAAATTTCTTCTAAATCTTCATTTAGAAGATCAATTTTCACATCCATTTGGTGCATTTGCAGATTTGCAATTCCCAACATAAAACTAACGGATGTTAATAATCTAGACTTTCCTTTTGTCTATATCCTTTGATGAAGATATCTATACATTATACCATTGTATAATGTTATGTCATCTAGTGACTTTTCCATCCCTTTTTCACCATTAAAATATCATAACTTATCAAATGTTTTATGATTTCTAGTTTGTAAGTCTCTCCAAATGTGACCACAAACTATTCGGTTGCTTAGAGTCTTCAAACTCATACATGAATCATTTGCACAAATCTTGATTCAAATGATATGATTATCTACTCAATCTGTTCGCATAAGTTGATACAACTAATGTATTTAAACATTTTCATTGAGTAATATCTTCTTCTATATCAGGAATAGAGTTGCTAGCTATGCAATACGTTTAAGCTATAACAAGAAGACACACATATGTTGATGAATTCACAAAAACATTGGCCAGATGTTCTTGCCAATGCATCATACATGAGTGTTATTGTCACCACCAAAGAGCTTAATCGCAACTCTCTATAAGTGACAATCTAGGCATCCAAAACTCTAGGATCCTAGTTGTTCTATAAATATAGTCATACTCAATGATCACTCTATCATGACTATATTCTCTTTTTGATATATTTAGCTTAGGTTATACACAAAGTTTAACCTTTACTTTCATTGCTAATATTTCATCAAACTTATATGATGATTTAGATCCAAACTTATTGGATTCGTCTATCAATTGATATCATGGCATTCTATTACCAATCATGATTAATTCGTTATAAACTCACAATTAAACGAATTAAAATTGTAATTATTAATTCATAATTGACAAACAATTACATGAATTAAAACCGAATGGTTAATTCGTAATTAAACGACTTATAATCGAAATGGTTAATTCATAATTGACAAACAATTATTGAATTAAATCCAAAATATACATAAGTATATAAACACATTCAGGGAAACTATTATTTACTCAACCCCTTTCGGTAGCTCTACTCGAACACAACCAGGAAAGACGGTGAGGGTGGTATGCTCAAAAGCATTTAAAAACACGACCTCATTAGAATAGAAAACAATCCGCCTATATCTTTCCTAGACATTGTATCCAAATAGGTGAGCCTATTTGGAGTTGATTCATAATTTTTCCAACTTAAATGCGTAATTAAACGAATTATTATCGAAACATTTAATTCATTATTGACAAACAATTATATGAATTAAAACTGAAATTTTAACCATGTAATTAATTCGTAACCGACAAACAGTTAAACGAATTAAAAACAAAATTCGAATTTAACGTAATTAATTCGTAACCAACAAACAGTTAAATGAATTAAAATCAAAATTCGTAACTGTCGTAATTAATTCGTAACCGACAAACAATTAAACGAATTAATTATCACATTTTTTTTTTCAAATGTAAGGTACCCCCACATTTCAAGGTACTCAACCTTTCTTATTTCCATAGAATAAAATTCTATAAGATTGTCATTATAATTTGACTTACTAAAGATGCATAGTCAAAATATATTTACTCATCAAAATATCATTGATCGGCTATCATATTAATTGGGATTTAAACCTATATTAAAAACTCACTTTAATATCAAGAAAATATTGACATGAGATCAAAATTTGTCCAAATTTTGGTTACATTAAAATAGATAAACTATTTTATTTTCTTGCAAAACCAAAATCCCATCATATAACAAATGGAGTTTATGTATACCAAGTTTTCACTTTATTTTAAAAACTCCATATCAAGACTTTTGTTCTTGAGAATTAATCCGTACATCTCATCGTGGATGCATCCTTTGTCCAAGACACCAATTGTCCTAACAATTAAAGCCCCTCCCTCAATATGGAGTGCCAAAAATATCCATCTTTAACCAATTTGCTTGTGGATATAAATTGTTAGAAACAACATTCTTTCATTAATCTTGTAGAAATCATTGTTCTACTTTTCCAAATTTCATCATTTTAAGCACCCTTCATTAATGAGTACCACATATCTCATTTTGAACCACTCACATGGCATTTGGTTCCGAAAACCAAACATCATCCCCTTCGTGGGGATATTCTAATTTTAAGACCGGTGTTACCCATTTTGCTTCCCACTAAAGAAAACAATACACCATTTTGTTTCCCACAAAAGAAAACAATGCACCATTTTGTTTCCCACAAAAGAAAACAATGCACACTTATATTTATAAAAGTTTCACTCTTATAAACATCAAGGAGGTTATGAACTAACCTTTGCACTCAAAACAAGATATTGCATTTTATAAATGAACTTCTTCCACTTATAAATTTTGTGCATAAATAAGCAAAGAGTTGCTTAAATATTGTGCACTAACAATTTTAACATATGCAAACATATTGCAAATCCAACAATTGTTTTAGACACCATAGATGTATTTTTTTTTTCGAAACACATCGTACAACTAACTATTTAGACTTCTATGCATATTTCACAATCTAAAATTTTGCCAAAATCAACATAATTTCGGTGTTTCAAACGATAACAAAAACAATCGAAACAAACATATCATTCGACTAGTTTGAAAATAAAAAAGCAAAGAAGTTGATTTATACAAACTCATCTTCTACAAATAATCAAAGCAAATAGTTTTATTTTTTCAAAAAAAAAAAAAAAAACGCTTGCTTTTGCCCATTTTCACTTAGAAAACAAATGTAACAGAAGATTACCGACCAATTGGTGAAACAAAGAAAGATCGGAATCGGTTTTAAGATTGTAGGAAAATAGTTTCACCAAAATAGGAAAAAGTAAGAAATAAAGAGAGATGAGAACAAACCCAAGTATTGAGTCGAGGCCCGTGTTAAACACGGTTTCCTTAAAACCGATTCGCCCCCTACCGGTGCGTCGATTTCCCAGGATACAACGACTCGAAACAGAATCGAGTTCTGTCGGACTTCACTATCATGCCTGAATTTGAGAATATATGTCTTGGTTTTTCACGTGTGTTTGGCTTTCTATGAAGTTACTTTTCCATATGTGTGTCTCTCTCATATTTTAGTATATATTTTTTTTTTCTTCATAGAACTCAAGCTATGAGTCCTATATATATACATAACACATATGTAACATAGGTTTAAAAGCCAACAATAATGACCCATTATTTCTATGGTTATAACCTCCATTTTTTAAAGCCAACATAATGGAGCATTATTTCATTGTTTTATAACCTTCATCTTAATTTCCATTCAAAAATTCAAACTAATATTAATATTATAAATTTAAACTAATTAATATTAATATTAATTTTTCCAACAAAGGATTCACTGAGAAATTATTTTTTAAAATTTTTACCAAGTTATATATATAATTTTTCTCTTCTTTTCTCTCTTTCTCACAAATTCCAAATACTGTACGTATTTTTTTTTTATATACCAACAATTTTCATTCCATCACCTATTTCACACTAATTTCAGCCCATATGACCAGTTCTTTACAAGGCTTCAAGCACGAAATTTTCGGCCCACAAAGCTGTATTTAGGATGTTCCAGGCCCAATAGCTGAATTTCTTACCCAACTTACAAATAAAAAAATCTGTTTATAAGTTTTCTTTTTATTTTAGTTTATATTGTTTTTCTTTTTAGAATATGACATCAGCACATTTAATGCACTGATAGAGAGAATGGAGGCGCCGATCTCTTGGCCATGCAGAAGTCCATCAGTTAGATTTTCTTTCTCTTCTCAATCTCTACCACTCTTTCTCTTTCTCTTTCTCTCAATCTGTCTCTCTCTTCCTTTCGCACGCCTCCGACCACGAAGACCATCCAGCGCCGCCGGCGACCACCGCCCGCGCCGGTCACCCTCGTACCTCCGAAGACGAAGAGTACGGTTGTACTCTCACTGACATCGTACCCGCTCTGCAACAATCTGACTCCGGTGTTCAACCCGTCGCCATCGCCGCCTTCGCATCGATCATGTCCCACCGCCGCTTACCTCGTACTTCCGGTGGTACGACCACCCTCTGCTCTGTCGAAGAAACGTCTATCGCATCACCACCACCCTGCGACCGCCATCCCCATCACTCGACGGCCACCGCCGCCTTCGACATCGGCAGTCGCGAAAAAACCCTAACCCCCCCTTTTTCTTTTTCCGACGATGGTTAGATCAAACCCCCTCCCCCTCCTGTAAATACGGCTAAAACCCCTTTGCCAAACCCCATCCCCATCAACACCATGACACCCCAAATCGGCCGAAAGAAACGAAGCCACCGCCGTCGAACTCGTTCGGTCAACCGTACGTTCGCAACTCCATCTGCCACCAAACCATCTCCTTCTGATCAAGCCTCGAGAACCACATCGGAGGTCGAACTCGTTCCCAATATGGCTTCCGAGTCCATTCACGCGCTTGCCGAGGCCGCCGCGATGTTGTCAACTGCCACCGCCGCAGACCCGAAGGATAAAGGTAAAGCTGTGGTCGGTATGGATGTTGATAATCCAACACCACCACTGCCAAGACCCACCTTTGACTTGAACCATACCCCCTGTGAACTCTCGGGTACATCCCACGGCCAAACCGTAACCCTAGAAAACCTCATTGATAACGCCAATCGGACCCTAGCTATTAGTCTAGCAAACTCTCACCTCGTACCACCCCCACTAGCCTTAGGTCAGATACAACATACCCCCGGCCATCCATTCTCGGTTGTGAATCCATATGTTCCCCCATCCACAGATCCCACGATCATGATGCTTAATGCATATGGCGTTCCCGTCCCGTATGTGCCACCACAGCCTACTTATGATCGATCCAACCCGTACTACACAACACCACATGTTTCGGTTTCACCACCCACCACGGTCTCGGTTGCTCGCGCTACGGTTGTTCCTATCACCACGACGCCCCGATTGAACCCCATTCCCCCAATTAGACATGTTTACAACCGCCGTTCCTCAACTGCAAGAAACACCACCCCGCCTGCTCCTAACCCTATTTCTTGGGCACCACCTTCGGTGCCCCGCTCCAACCGTGATACTCCGGCCTCTCGACAAACTCGAGAGGAGGTACGACTCTCAACACTTTTAAGTAACGAAACCGCTTTTTTACGCTTTTATGTATATATTAATAAACTTGCACACTCACCAAAAGGATTCCTCGAGGACACGGTTTCTCGACTATCCAGTATAAAAAAGGTGATCACCGCACACGACTGGGATATTTTATGTGCCGTACCCAACCAATATAATTTAAGTTGGGTACGAGAGTTTTATACAAAGGCATCTATCAGGAAAACGCAACAAATCCCCGTTAGGGGAATACTTGTTGACTATTCCCCAGCCTCCATTCATGCACTTTTAGGCACGCGTCCTCACAACAACTCGAAACTAGACGCTTTACGTAAAAATTTGTCAAATGATGATTTGGATGATATATTGTTGACCCTTACCATCCCTGGCTCGGGTTGGTATTTCGAGGGTCACGTTAGGCACTTACGAATAAAAAGCCTTACTAACGAGGCTAATGTGTGAGCCCAGTTTATCAAACATACCTTGTGTCCTACGGGCCACAACTCTAAGCTGGGTATTGATAGAGTTTTAATTTTATACTGTATCCTTAAAAGATATCCGTTTGATGTGGGTGTATTAATATCCACTAACATTAAAACGAGTTGTACCCGGATAAACTGTAGACTTTTGTACCCTACCATTATCCACGGCTTAATGGCTAAAGCACAAGTTTGGATTTTTCCAACGGACATCTTTCCAAAGGAAAAAATGGTTTTAGGTAGAAAAGTTTTGGGCAAACTATTACGCTCTTGCCCATCCGAGACGAGTACTCTCTTACCACCAACTGAACCATTACCAAATTCTTGTATACCCACTCCTCAAGACCATGCTCAAACTGAGATATTCGTGGCTAACCCTCATTTTAGGATGAAGGATATCCGGGAGCTCTTCCGCATGCACCACAACCATCAAAGGACTCTGAGTTGGATCTCACGTGTTCTGTTCGAATTCCGTTCATACGATGTCCACCGTGACAGAATCTGACGTGATACGGTCCGTGTTTTGAATAGGGACCTCCTGTACGGCCTCCCTTCATATCCGACTCTCCCACCATTGGAGCCTATGCTCCACCCTCCTACTCACCGACAGTAGGCCGTGGTTTGACATCTATCTCCTCTCTCTAACCTTACTTTATGTTTCCGCATGATACCGCTTTCATTACATAGTTTGAGTTTTAAGATATCTTTCACATGGTTTATCTCTTCTTGCATATGTGAAAATAAAGTTTAGGGACGTCATCCTATTTACGGCCTATTTTGTTACAATTATGGGATCCTTTGTTTCATATGCATCTATGGGTCCCACTTTCAAACCGCATGACTTCCATTTGCGTAAGCCATGCACTTGTTCGTTTGTTTCATGGTTGTTTTAGCATGGCACTAAGCCACGGCTTGCCCGGCTTATCCATTAAGCCAAGTATGGTTAATTGGACTTGTTTGACGAAACAACCCCTTGGATGTTGGGCATTTGCACGTAACGCATGAGTCATGATACGCACTTCAAGAATTTTAAACACACGCACATGCATGCATGTTTGGCTTATTCATTAAGCCACCATGCGGCTGTTAGCTTATTATGGGCCTGACGCAGGCACGGCCCACATCAGCCCCCCCCCCACAATTACAAGTGTGTATGTAATCCACGTTTTCTTACCCATATCGTACATGCATGCATATTTAATGTGCTCCTAACGCCCCGAAACTACGATACAATGTGTTGTTTGCCAACCAAATGACCATTAGACTTGGGTGTGGTGGAGTTGGCATACGGCTGCTGTTTGGTATCAACACACAGCCGTAGGCTGCTGTTTGGACCACAAACTACAAACACCCGGATCTCGATATTTTTCCTATCACATACACGGTTCATTAAACTTGGTTGTTAACTACCCATCGATACAAAATATAATTCTTTCTTTATTACTAACTATGAAACCATATTATTTTTTTAACTTGTCGTCTACTAGCTTTTGGAGAAAAGTGGTAACTTACCATCGAAAGCTTTTATTTTCCTTAAACGTTGTCCACTAACTTAACACTTGATGCACCCTAAGTTGTCTCATAACCACTATGTTTTCTCAAAGATAGCAAATGAGTTCAAAAATTCTGTTTTGAGATTTTTATCTTATTTGACTTTTATACACACACATTTGCTTGCGTGACACATTAAGGTTAATCTTTGAATAGTAGCATGTGCTTATACTTCTGTAAATTCTTCCAAAGAAACTACGCTCTCAACTAACTTCTCTCCCCATCTATTATACACTAACCCTCCTTTCACACAGCTTTTTGACCAAACTTTATGAGTTCGGCCGATTTAACTCTTAACTCTCATAGTGGTTAACAGTCCGCGGATAAGCATCACTTCTCTTTGCTTGAGGACAAGCAAAATTCTAAAGTTTAGGGATGGATAAACCCCCCCCCCCCCCAAAGCTAACATGCAGACAATACTAACCCAAATTTTTTTTTCTCTCTTTCCTACACTATTGCCCAACCCACTTCGCATAAACTCACAAAGATGCGATGTGTGGCAAGTCATCAAAATAACACATAAGCCAAATTAGGCCTATGTCATACCTCAATATGAGATGATGGCAGTAAAATTGTGCCATTTTGCAAGATGTATAAGTACAAAAGTACAATATGCACTTACAACACCTCTCTCTTTAAAACGAACCCTTGAGCTAACCTTGAGACGGAAGAAATAACAAAGCTCATGCACTACTTTTCAATTATTAACACTAACTGTCAAACTAGTAAGGGTGTCGTATAAAGTTCTATTTTGTTATTTTTGCCATCTTCGGGAAAACAGCGGCCAAATGACAACTTATCGTTGACAAGATAGCAAACCTACTGAGAATTTTTGTTTAAATTCATTTCTTTTTCGTCGCTTGAGGACAAGCAACCATTCAAGTTTAGGGATGTGATAGGGTAATTATTTTACCCTCGTAACTAACCTATTTTACGCATTTCGTTTTATTTTCTTACAATTCTCCTGTCAAAACCCTGCTCAATATCATTACATACATTCTCTTTGTTCCACGATTATATTTATATATGTTTTTCATGTTTTAGCATTTAAACTTATAAAATTTGTATGTATTTTCAGGAACCGGTATCGTGGGCCGATTTTGTAGATTTCTTTTGCGGATCAAGTCATCAAAGTTGGGCCGGAGCATGGAAGCTGGGCTGCTGCGGGTTTGGACCGTCCATGGGCGCCGTCGGTTTTATTGGCCGAAGCCCATTTACTTCTTTGATCATTTGCCACCCATGGCCATGATACTTGGCTATATATATTGTATGTATGTGGATTGTGTAAAAACAACTAAGACACACAAAAACCCACATTAGCTAGCTTCAAGATACACAACCATCCTTCTCTTTTGTTGGTTTCGGTCTTCTCCTAGAAACCGAACCCAAGTGTTGTTTAGCTCTCATCCATCTAAGACATCTTTGCTACTTTGAAAAGTTCGGGTTTCCTCTCGGTGAGGCCGAACAACCCTTTTGAAACACTTGGTATTGGTTGCTTTCGGGTTTGGTAACACACTTTTGTATTCCCGAAAGCCATACCAAGTGTTTGGCATAACATTACTTTGTTTAATCCAAGTACCGTTTTCCTTTATTTTAAGTTCTTATATCATTGCAATAGTTTGTTTGAGTAGTTACATAGATACATATATATATTTATGCTTGCATGCTAAATTCATATAATTAAAATATAAATATATGCATAGACGTATACATGCATAAACATATAAGTGTTTGATTAACGTTAAATTACATTTCTTTTAGTTGTGTTTAGTGATATGCGTATAACTGGTCAATTCTCCAGTTTATTTTTATATAACTTGTTTAAATTTTCAACTGGTTAATTCCAGTACCTGCACTTTATCATTTGTTTTTAAATTCAACTGGTCACCTCCAGTAACCGTATCTTATCAACTGTATTTACTACTGCAATTTATAATTATTTTCATTGCACTAATTTTTCTTGTATTATTTGTCTAAAAAAATTAGTCGTAAAACACACCCAAGCATGATAGGCTAATTTCATAGCTTGGGGTGTAAGGTTTAATTTGGAATGAATCTTTGGTAAAGAAAAAAGTCTTTTATATGAACTCAATTTTTTACCACTTTAAGTTTAATGCCTCATTAAAGATTGAATTTGGATTTTCACCAGTTAACCAGATGTACGAAAATGCGGTACCTTTTCAGAAGTTACTAAAATGTTATTTTGGGGATATATGAGTGGGTGACAACACTCGTTGCTATTATCTCACGTCTTTAGCATTTCATTAAAGAGTATGTCTAAAAGTTAACTAGTAATAATCCAAGGACATGAAAATGTGTTAGTCTCTTAAGGGACTACAATTGGCACTATTCCTGAAGTTGGTATCAGATCTAGTATCCCATTAAAGATTATAACTAATTATTTAACGATGAGTCAGATGTATGAAAATGTGTTAATCTTTCAGAGGTTACGTAAGTGTTGATTTTTAATATATTTTAACATTTCATTAAAGATTGCATCTAAACTCATTGATAAATAATTGGGCTATATGAAAATGTGATAACTTTTCAAAAGTTACTCGGATATCATTTCTGCATAATTGAGATTATTAAATTACTTCCTATCCAATTTATCTATTTTTATTCCAACTAAAAGACTTTACACCCCTTGCTCCTTTTTATAATTGTTCTCTTAACGTAGCTCATAATCAACCAACCAACCAAATACTTTTTCATCCAAACCCCATTTGAAGTTAACTTTCACAAAGACTGAATCTCGAGAGATTGTTTTCACAGCTTCCCTGTGGGATCGATATCTGGTACTTGTACCATTTTTATTACTTGTTTAGAAAAACGACAGTAATTGGAGGTTTATACTTGGACCGAAGGTTACTTGTTTTATTTCTTTTTGCACACCTGTTTTTGGCACCGTTACCGTTCAAATAATAATTAAAACATAAAAAGAACAGGGGGTCCTGAAATCAGAGACGAACACCCACCCTGTCTCAGTTCAATCACAAGAAACAATAATCTGTTAAACCAAAATCAAGTCATCGCTACTTCATTACCTTTACTAGTAGATATGTGTATGTTTACCTAAAGAAAAATAAACCAAAAAGCTTTGAAGCATTCAAATAGCTTCAAAGTGACATAGAGAATCAGCTAGGTAAAAGACAAAAGCACTTCAGTCGGATCAATGTCATGAATATATATGTTAAGAGTGTATTCACCAACTTAGATAATATATGATTGTTTTCCAACTAACTTTTCTAAGAACACCCTAACATAATGAATGTATGAAAAGAGAAATTAGAACCTTGTTGTACGTGGTTCGCTCTATGATCAATCATACCATATGCCTAAGAGTTTCTTGGGATATGCCCGAGAAACGGTTGCAAATTTTCTAAATAATGCATCAACCAAAAAGATCCCATGTTAATTATAGATTGGGAAGATCCCAGAATTATCTTATATGATAATATGGGGATGTGACGCTTATGTTAAGCGAGAAGCTTTGGGAAGCTGGATTCAAGGTCTCAAACGTGCATCTTTGTGGAATATTCAAAAACAAACAACTTGACATTATTTATCTACAAACCTAGCGAGAACAAAGTTTTTGTTGTACACCATGATGAGTTTTCTTTTTTGACAAAAACCACAATTGAAGAAAAAGTAGAAGAAATTTAAGAACTAGATAACGAGACGATGGTTGGCATTGACACTTAACAAGATGAATCTCAACATGTTGTTAGTGAGATATAAATAATTTGTATAATCGGGTAGGAATCCTGAAGAGTCTAAGAGATATGTTTATCTCATTTGCATTGACGTCACAACTTATGATGAACCTGTAACATATTAAGAGGTCGTATCAGATTTGAAATTTGATAAATAGCATGATGCATGAAGAGTGAATTACAATCCATATCTAATAACCGAAGTTTGAAACAAGTTTCTCATAGTGATTCAAT
The DNA here is from genome assembly GCA_030169165.1 of Centaurea solstitialis. Classification (NCBI taxonomy): domain Eukaryota; kingdom Viridiplantae; phylum Streptophyta; class Magnoliopsida; order Asterales; family Asteraceae; genus Centaurea; species Centaurea solstitialis. Next base: position 47,242,923 of record CM058043.1, read on the forward strand.
CACTGAGTATGTGACTACTTAGGTTCAACTTGCTAACATATCCACCAAAAGCACGTTATACCATCACTTTGAGGTGTAATCGTGTGGGTATATAGGGAACTATGTAATTGTATAAACCCAAAATTGAACGCCATGGCTCTTTATTGTATTGAGCTGTCGTCTCATATTTGCATATTTTAATCAACTTTTATGTTTAAGAACGTGCATTTTAGAAAATACTTTTAAAAGTATATATGTTACAACAAAATATTAGAGGATGTCAAAATTGTTTTTACAACACTTATATACAGTATATAAAAGTGTTAAGATGTTCCAAATAAAATCAGGTTTACAGTATATTAAGTTGTACTAATCAATTTATTACAGCATTTATACTTTTTAATATATTGTAAACCTGATTTTATTATAATTACACTTAAAAAACATCTATTGATAAATATATTTTTAAAATGCATTAATTTTTATCTATGTTAAGTTGTTAACACATCAATATTCAATGCTAAAATAAAGTATTTAAAGCAAATATATGGTTTGAAAACATGTAAAACAAACCGAAAATCAATAAACCCAAACCAACCCACCCTCCAATCTTTGACTACATATTAAAGTCACTCTCAAGTCTCAACCAAAAAGAAATATATTTATTACCAACTTTGTCCGGATGAGACTGTGACATAAAAGGCCACCACGACATTGTAATTTGTAAGCTTGTCAAGCAATGAAGCAAAGGACAAAGATATCACAATTCAATAACATTGTCTTCCAAAATATCACCTCATTTATCCTTAATATATAGAAATAAATGTATGTATGTTTCACAACTCAAACATATTTGAATTCTTTCAATTGGATATGATTGTCAAAGACCTTGTAGTCCAACAACGTTTGGTGTAGATTTAGATGGTGTCCTCCGTCCTTGTGATTGTGGGTTCGAGTCCCTTTGTGGACATTGATATAGATTTAGAAGTAGGTTTAGTGGGTGTCTGTGTGTTTGCCATTCAAAAATCCGTATATGATCCCTATATACTAATAATGAGATGTATATGGATCCATGAATCAATGCTCTAAATTAAAAAAGATTATTCTAATTACTTCTTAAGAAAACGTTTGTACTAATCAATATAATTAATCATGATGAAATCTTAACTATTATAAATCTAAAATATATAATAAATAAAAAAACCCATTTTGTATTGGATGTGTTGGATCGAAATGTTATAGCTAGTTGTATTGTGTATTATTAGAATGATGGTTAATTGATTATTGTGTTTTAATTAAAAGACATACTACTTATAGTTAATATTATGTTTAGATTTCAATCACATGCTAGAATTATTTAACAAGATCTATTAACAAATGATAAGAGTCACAATTTTTTTTAAAAAATGGTGCATGATAGGAAAAGAGAGGGTTACAAGATTGCAAAATTTACATATATTAAAAAGATTATACCTTATCTAAAATAGAATAGTAATTATATGTTGAGATTCATGTACTATTTATGTTATAGAATTTATTAAAGTCTCAAAAAAATTAATTTATAATAGGGTAAAATACGAAATAATCTTTAAAATTTTGTTTGTTTTACGATTAACCCTTAAAGTTTATTTTTAATAGAATAACCATAAGACTTTATTTAAATGACGTTTTAATCCTCAAAGATTCTTTTGTTTTAAAGTTTAACCCTCAAAGTTTAATTTTAAATGGAATAAACATAATGTTTCATTTAAATAATGTTTTAATCCTCAAAGTTTTGTTTGTTTTACGATTTAACCCTCAATGTTTATTTTTATATGGAAAAAACATAATGTTTCATTGACTTGTTACTTTAGCCCTTATCTTCAATTTTTACTAATGCTTGTCGGTTGCCTTTTTAAGCAGTATGTCATTACCATATAGCCCTTACCCTCTAAGTGAGCAAGATACAAAAAACTACCAAAAACCCCTCAAAGAACTGAATAAGTTGTGAATAAGCTACTTATATGTTTGTTTGGTAGTGGTTTAATGACAGGTATGGAAAAAACTTGGATTTTTTCATAAAGCTTCTACTAGAAGCTTACTAAGTAAGTCACTTTGAGTATTAAAACATCATTTAAATGATACATTATGGTTATTCCATTTAAAAATAAACTTTAAGAGTTAAACCGTAAAACAAACGAAACTTTGAAGATTAAAACATCATTTAAATGAAACATTATGGTAATTCCATTTAAAAATAAACTTTGAGGGTTAAATCGTAAAACAAACGAAACTTTGAGGATTAAAACATCATTTAAATGAAACATTATGGCTATTCCATTTAAAAATAAACTTTGAGGGTTAAACCGTAAAACAAACGAAACTTTGAGAATTATTCTGTGTTTTACCCTTTATAATGTCTTACAATCAAAATAATATTAAAATAAATTACAATAAAATTGGTTTTATAAAACACTTAAGATGTCTAAACGTCCCAATAAAAATACTTTTATGTGATTTAAATTTATAGAACCAAACCTCAAAGCGTTGAAATCGGTTTATAGAACGATTTAAGCATTTTAAAAAAGCCTTTAGGATGTTTTAAAAAAAATATAACATATTAGTTATTTTATATGAAATTATTTGAAAAAACAAAGTCATATAAAAATGGGAATCAGTGACATTTTTCAATGGTATTGTATAAAAATATAACACTTTATTTTAAAACGTCCTAAAAGATTTTGTTAGAGCAGAGATTCAAACACCTCCCCCAACACCCCCTTCGGAGCCTCAAGCGTTGAATTACTAAAAAAATGTCCCTTCAAATTGGTGTCTTTAAAGGCAGGTTTCATGTGAAGCTGATTATGATTTAAGTAATTAACTTGTTATCCCAAAATCAAATTTATTGTAGTGAAATCTTAATAACTAAAACCAAGTATTCCAACTAACAAAAAGAATCATACCAATTAAATTGCATAGAACTTGAAATTAACTTGTGCTCTTATGGCCACATTCATATATGAAGACTATAAGCCATTCATAGTCCCTTGATAAATGGATGTGCATGCATAAATTGGTCCCGAAAAAAAAAAGGCTAATACACTCATAAATATGAATATGTGATTAGTATATTACTAACTTCCCAATTAAAACAAAATAGATTTTAAGTTACCCATTAACTTTGATCTTTTAATTTGGTTGGTTTAACAAAGATAAGATGCATTATTGTTGTTAATAATACAAGTTCTATTAAATGTTGAGCTTGGGTCACTTTGCTTCTTTGTTTTTTGTTTTGAAGCTTTTATTTTATTTTTATTTTTCAGAATAGGTGATATTCGGTTTTATCCAAACAAATCTGATTTTAGGTTTTATCCAAACAAATCTGCAAGTCGTAGTTGTTGGCTTCGTCAATATTCCTAAGGTAAACCTTTGAATCGTCACAAGCACATATGAAGATGGCATGATTCGAATTCGGGTATTTTATCATCCGTTTGTATTTATCTACCATGATATTGTCAAAGTAGATCATGCAAAACACCCACTAAAAATGTCTATTAGGACCTTCCAAACTTTAATGTTAATTGAACTTGTTAGGTCTAAAGTCAGAATTTTTTATGGAACTTAAACCAAACTATATATTTTTATACAATTGTGTTACAATAATTAGTTAGGACAAAGTTAGAAAGAAAAAAAAAGTAAAATGACTATGAGGGGGCGAGCCATAGATCCCCATCCCTTTGTGATATGTTTTTTTTATTTATTTTTCAGTTCTTTGGCATGTACAATGATTTTATTGTGAATGTATAGACAAATCAAAACAGAAAGAGGATCGAAAAAAACAAGGAGATAGATGCAGAGGCCAACCACGATGATAGGTGGTGATAGAGAAAGGATGGCAATGTGGCAACGGGGGGTTTGAATAAAACAAAGGTATGGGAACGTTAAATTGAGTTATATTTTTCTTTTGCTTTAAGACTTAGCAAACGGTTATCGGTAGTTTTTTTGGTTAAAAAATGTAGGTGAATAATTTCTAAGAGTTTCATTTAATAAAACAAAATGCCCAAAAACTTAATCATTTAAAATGAGAAAGTTTGTTGATGTTTTAAATCAAAAGAAAACTTTAGACACTTAATGGTTTAAAACATAAAAACTCATTGGGTTTTTTGGACACAAATATTTACAACCAAACTCGTGAAATTAAACAAAAACTTTGCATCATTGGTAGCTATGGTGTGAGCGCTATCGTTGCCTACTAAGTTTTTAGAAGCATCTTTTATAGCATTTCTAAAATGAAGAACTGGGATATTTTGAAAATTTTGAGCTAATTGTTTTTAACATATTTTTTAAACCTTTATCTCAAATAGAGAAGGTAAAATAAAATTATGCTAATTTAGGCTATTCCAGTGTTTGCTTAAAAGCGTAGATGCACAAGAAAGCTCGAAGTCGGGTCCTACCTAGGCCTCAAAGCCTAATTAGCCACACAAAAATTTGGACCGTCCCGAACTTAAAAGGGTGTGTTTGTTACACTGAACAAGGTAGAACAAAACAGAACATAAACCATTGTTCCATGTTTGGGGGACTTTTATGTGGAAGAGTGGAACAACCGTGTTCTAGCCCCACTGTCCCCACTCTATGGAACAAGGTGGAAGAGATTTATATATTTTACCAATATAACCTTATAATAAAACCCACTTCTCTTCTAAAACATCAAATACGCCTTTCTATTTATATTTTATTTTTTTAAATAGTTATTTTATTATGAGATAATCAATTACATAACTAATGAACATATATAAACAACTCATAAGGAGTAAGTTGGTCATTTTATATATTATGTTCTGTCTAGTTTTGTCTTAACTGATGCTGAACAATTGTTCTGTGTCATGCCTGGATACCAAACACATCTTCTTAAAGCTTCTAACCAGACCCTTTTCAACCCCAAAGTCTAGTCTGGCTTAACTTGAACCTTTCTTTGCTCATTTAAACAAGCTTGGAAGGCTCGGGTCAAACCCAAAAAGGCGTGACTTGTGCATCTCTACTTTGGAAAAAAAAAATTATTTATGTGAATCTCACTAATAAGAATGCTTGAAACTAAATGTTTAGAAAAGTAAGATAATGTTTTGTTAAATATCTTGACTATTTTAATAATATGATTATATAGGGGCATAATCTTGTTTTGTACTAAAATTATTGATTGTGATAAGCCCTTGTTAATCTAGTTCATCTACATATCTAACAAACTATTTTCGAGTTTCAAATTTAGTTTGTTTAAGAAGTCATAAGATGTATTTATTTTTCTGTTTTCTACTCGTTTCAATTTGCATTATATATATTAGGTTGTATAAAGAAGGAAAAACAAGTTAAACGAATTCTTCTTTGAACTTAATTTCTCATGATATCAAAGTCTTGACAATTAAGATCCAAATCTTGTGTTCTTCCTCATTGGTCAATCATCAATACTAGCAATTGATGATCTCCACGACACCATCTCTTGCATCAAAAAGGATAGTCCATTAGGGACGATATTGTAAGATAGACATTGTGAGTTTTGTCATGTAGACCTCACTCAACACTACCCGAGCATGCTTCTTCCTTAAATTGCACGTATTATGATCCTACAAGTCATGATTATGATTGGTTTATCAGCATTATGGAGTGAGTCCCTTGGGCTTACGAAGCTATTGGGGCAATGGCACCAAACTACAACTTTCCAATACATGTTGTCCTTTGACTTATCACAATGACCCAATACAACAATGGTGCTCTACCAACTAGATGTATATATCTTTTGGGCTGGTGGAGTATACATATAAAAGTCACACCATACTTCTTATCTTTTTCTTCCAACAACTATGTCATTTTGATACCTGGTAAGGGTAAAAAAGTCATTTTTAAAATTGTGATGAAAAGATGGACATGACTCATGAGGATGGTGTGATCCATAATAGAAAAAGGGAAAAGTGTAGAGAAAAAAATGGCTGGCCATGTCAAGTCAATGGCCCAATTCAATTAATTGAGTTTGACCCAATAAAGTAGGAAGATTATTATAAATTATTTAATTATTCACATACTTATCCAAATGTTTATAATGATTTCGACATTAACATGTGCAAATGTATCATATTCAAACGCAAACTTTCTTTCAATTTCAATGTTTAATCGAAAATATGATTAATAAACTTTATTTAGGGCACTGGAAATACTAACAAGAATTAAATAAATGGTATACAATCAAAAACCTTGCATTAAAACCCCTAGGCAAAGTTAGCATGAGGGTTTCGTTAGAGAAAAGTTTCCTTCTATAGAAATAATTCATTACAGGATCTTCCTCAGAAATCTAACCCTATGGTCGAAATTCCCAAAATCCGACTCGAGATAAGCCCGAATTCTGACCCGGAGAACCCAAAGTTCGACCCGGGGTTAACCCCAAAGTCCGACTCGGCCTTTGGCCAAGTCCGACTCCTAAGTCCGACCGAGTAATCCGGCTCAGGAAACCAAGTTGTCCAACTCGGACTATTGGAGGAGTAGTCCGACTCGGGATTTCCAGGGATTCGAGGATATCGAACCCTGGTACCCGAAAATCATTCCCAAACAGCTCAAAACCCAAGGTTTCTCACATTAAAACCTCACTTCAAAACTAGACCAATTTTCCTTTATGAATTTCTTTTTCAATTCATACAACTTATAGAGTCAACCATGGCACTACAAGAAATAGAGGTTATAGAGACGACTTTTGTCGTCGCTACATGTCAAAATGTCGTCGCTAAAAACATATAGCGACCACGGTCGTTGCTAAAAGTATGGTATCTAGAAGTTGGTTGCTGAAAAAACTAATGGCAACCACAAGCGACAACAATAGCGACTACAATTTATTGCGACGACTTTGAGTTTTATTGCGACAATGAAGTCGTCGCTAGAAAGTGGTTTAAATTAAATAAATTAATTACATAATAGAGACCATATGTCGTAGCTATAGATAAATAAGTAAATTGTTTCAAAATTATTATTAGCGACTACATATTGTCTCCACAACTAAATTAATTAATAATTAAAAATTAATATTAGCAAAGACATGTCGTCGCTACAAGTAAATAAATTTATTTTTTGAAAATTACTTTTAGCAGCTACATGTTGTCGCTATAACTAAATAAATTTATTTCTAGGAAATTACTTTTAGCGACTACATGTCCTTGCTGGAAAGGTAATTTTTTGGGTTTTTCCTAGCTATTTTGTGCACATTTTTAAATAAACACGATTGTAATAGTAATAATCAATAATGACTTAGACAAATACCAATAATAAACACCAATTTCATAATATTAAACACGATCTAATACTAAGAAAAGTCAACATCGAAACATAGAAAATCCGGTAAACACGACCAAATGTTACTTGCAAAAAGAAAGATGTTTAACGTGAATATAAATATCTAATTGTTTCCCAAATCCTCGTTGTCGTCATTGGAGTTTTGTTGCGATGACGATGGTGATGGTGATGGTGATGGCGACGACGATGGTGCTATTGGTGGTGATGTTGATGTTGGAGGTGGAACAACTGGCATGGTATAAGAGAATGTAGGAATATCTGGAATGTCGGCATCGGGGCTAATGTTCCTAATCGCTTGAACCAAAGCTGAGTGTGTCTCTTGACTATGCGCAATGAAAGCACCGAAGTTCGACACCATATCTCGTACCTGGTCATCAGTAAATGATCGTTGAGGTGGTGTGGTGTATTCAGACCGGTCAAAAATAGAGGATGAAGAATCACCCTTCAACTTGCGTCCTCGCCCAGTTCTATGATCACGATGTTCTCCTAGTACTTTGGATAATATCTTTGACTCGTCTATCGGTGTTGAGGAGCCAGACCCCTGCTGCTGTGTTAGTGATTCTTTTTCTGCAACCATCTGATCCTGTATAATTTTGTAATAAGGATATGAATTATATTATCGTGAATGAAATTATTAACTAATAAGACTTAAATAATTACTTACATGACATGACCGAGCATCGTCGTTGACCCATTCCCCTGATCGAGTGTGCATTTTACGCCAATTATCAATCCAACCGGGCAATTCTTGTGTCGTTGGATTTTTCTGTGAAAAAATAAATTCGTATAGATACTTTAGTGGAATTAAGAACCATGAATAGTATATCGAATAATTTCAAAATTGAATCGATTTACCTGCTTGTACCGACTAGAAACATACGATGATGAGCCATGAAGACTTGGAAATCGTGCTTTAGCCTTATTTTTTGCATTTTTTTCAGCACGGTTTCTATATTTGGGATCGAGAAAGCGATCTATCGTCTCATCCCAGACATCCTTTTTAACAGAAGCTGGAGGATGTTTTCTTGCGTTCTCCACATCATTATAACCACCATTATCCATAAAATGCTTCTTTTGTTTTGCTTTTCGATCCTTGTAGCGATCTCTACACAGTCGCTCAATGCCTTTGGAAATTTGATCCCAATGTGGCCCAGTACGATGAGGAGTAAGGTCAAAATATTGCTTCAAAATAAAAAATAACTATTAGTATATATATATATATTAAATTCATTTGATATTAAATAACAATATATATATATATACCTGCATCCAAGGTATCATCCCTATCTTCTTGTTCTTCGGAACAGAATCCCAGCTTACATAACACATTGGGATATTGTTACCTATCCAATTCCCTACGAACCTTATAAATAGGGAATCATTATCACCGATAGGTTGATAGGTATGCTGATCATTCACGTCAAACTCGATGGGCAATGGTCTTTTTCCATTGTTATCATATGCTTGAATCAGTTTGAGCTCCCTCGATCTACCTCGACCTCTCTTCCGTGAACCTAGGATTGTGAGAAAAACAACAAATTAATATATTACATGATACTTCAATTATACGATAGTTTATTAAAACGAAATTACCCTGTTCGCATGATGTAGGTATCCTCCTTGGGCCGGGAGGAGGATCACCCCCGGCATCACCACCATGACCTCTTGCAACTGCTGCCATATGATCTGCTTAAGACAATACATGACAGAAATTCCAACCAAACAAAGTAAATTTACCACATGGTACAATATAAGCAAATATTAACCACATTTGATTACCTTAAAGGAGAGGTAAATCTACCAAAAAGTAACTTACAAGATATAAACTTATACATCGGATATATTTATAATAGACCAAAAAACGACTTGTTCATATAAATATATAAAATGCATCAAAAATGATAAAACATTCAAACAAACAAGTATCCTTTACGCATACAATAAATCAATCAATTAGACTCGTCACTAGAATAATATATATTTAATGTGAGCTTAAATACTTCTTGGTTTTTCCTTTGGTTACAATGTGTATTGTATGTTAATGGCACTTTATAATATGATTGTACACTATAAAATTGGCACATATTTGTTAATTCAGAATCTGATGGTCTATAAGTAATTTTGAGGCTGAAAATCAGCAGCTAAAATGGATGTTTCGTGACTAAAAATCAGCAAGTAAAGAAGTTGTTTGTTTAGCTAAAAATCAGCATCTAAGGGGGCAGTTTTATGGCTCAAAAAGTAGCAATACCAAGGACTGTTTGGATGCTATTTCGGAACTCTTTTGGGTCAAGTTTAGAGGTTGTCTAAAGGGGTTGTTTTGTGGCTCGAGATACCTAAACTCAATACCTATTTACTCCTTGTGCATAGAACTCTAATTCCACTAACTAAATCAAAGCACATATTTAACCAACTAAAACAAATCCATAGAATGCAAATTTGTAAGGCTTTTTAACAAGCATATGATCTGCTTAGGAAAATACATGACAAATTCTAACCAAACAAAGTAAATTAACCACATGGTACAATACAAGCAAATATTAACCACAGTTGATTACCTTAAAGGAGAGGTAAATGTACAAAAAATAACTTATAAGATATAACCATATACATCAGATATATTTATAATCGCCGAAAAAATGATTTGTTCACATAAATATTTAAAATGCATCAAAAAATGATCAAACATTCAAACAAACAAGCATCCTTTACGCATACAATAAATCAATCAGACTCGTCACTAGAATAGTAGCCATCTACAACATCATTATCTGAATCTACATCATCATTATCTAAATGTTCTACATCAGCTTCCTCGTCTTCATCGTTAATGAAATCTGTATCATCCGCGGTGTGGATAGTACATATATCATCAACTACACTTGATTGTCCAACTCGTTCCAAGCCAATATCAGCCATATCATCCAACTCAGCTGACAACACAAAGTTAGACGAGATGTTGTTATGTACAACATCAATGTCGTTAACTTCATCGATACTTGGATGATCCCAGATTTTTCGATGATTAACATCTTCAACAACCCTCCAGTTATGATTTTCAGACGGGTCTTCAATGTAAAACACTTGTTTTGCTTGTGTAGCAAGAATGTATGGGTCAGACTTGAACCATTCAGAATTTACAGAGATACTAGTTATGTTATTTTTGTGATACATCGTTTCTTTCTCGGATCGGTGTTGAACCACTTACACCGAAAAAGCACAACCGAGTAACCACTTAGATAACGTATCTCTATAATATCTTCCAGTTGTCCATAAAACATAAACCCATATGTCCCTGGTACCGCTACCCCGCTGTTCTGAGTGGTACGTCGAATATCGCGACTATGGACCACAAATCTCACACCATTGACTACACATGCAGTGTAAGAGTATGCATTCAAATCCGGACCATGTGCCAAAGCAAGGAGTTCCTCGGTACACTCAGGAGACTCTGCTAATTGCAAATTACAAATCTATAAAAAAAACTGATAAGATTTTATTTATGATCTATTTTATGGGGTAATGTATATATAATTTGTTTACCTTATCTTTAAACCAAGCAGCAAACTTATTTTGTGCATCATTTTCATGCATTTCAGACTTGAACTCCCTATAAATGCTTTGGATTAGTATTAAACTCTATAATACTCTAAAATTAATTAAAAATAGTTCATGGTAACGATACTTACTCTTTGTAGACATCAATTTCATGGCAATTGTTGAGTACAAACCATTCTATTGTTTTACGAACTTCTTCTCCTAGAAATATGATTGTTTTTTTGCTAGTTGCTCGACATTGTGATTCAAACACAGACAATTGCCTTCTTGGAACGACAACATCTTCATTTCTGTCAGGACGATTAAATCTAGTCTGCACACCCTCAAAATACATGGAACAAAATGTTAAAGCCTCATCTGCAATATAACCCTCCGCTATGGAACCTTCAGGCTTAGCTTTATTTCTAACATAATTTTTCAATTTCTTCATGTATCTTTCAAACGGATACATCCACCTCATGTAAACAGGTCCCCAAGGATAGCCTCTTCCGGTAAATGCAGGACCAAATGAATCATTTATGTCAAAGAAAGCTGGAGGAAATATCAGTTCCATGTTGCACAAGATTTTAACTAACTGATTTTCAGTTTTCCTCATGTCGTCCACCACCAAACTTCGGGCACAAACTTGCTTAAAGAATGAGCACAATTCGATGATTGGAGCTGAAATATTTGCATCCAGGTACCCTCGAACACCTACCGGTAGCAAACGTTGCATCATTATGTGACAATCATGAGATTTCAACCCTGTAATGTTGCTATCATTATCGGTCACTTTCTGCTTGAAGTTCGATCCAAAACCGTCAGGTAGTTTAACTCCTTTCGTTTCACACGTATTAGATATAACTAGCTAGCTAAGTAGAAGAGCGGCATATAATATCTTGTAGTGTATAAAGTTGTATCTTAGTGTAAACTAAAAAGAGTGAGAATGGAGGATAAAAGGACATAATTTCTATGGTTAGGGACGGTTCAGGTCCTGTATTTTGATACCACAAAACCGCTCTGAGAAGCAACCTTTGTTCATGGACTATGAATCCTGAAATCGCCACCTAAAGGGGTTGTTTTGAGGCTTGAAGTCAGCTGCTAGAAGTGCTATTTTGTGGCTAAAATTAAGCAGCTAAAGGGTTGTTTGTAGCTAAAGAAACAACCTTTGTTCATGGACTAATTCCTTTATTTATAAAACAAATATTTTCTGAAATATTAGACACAAAGCATTAAGACTCATTATTGACAACTTAAAATCACGGAAGTTATCCGAAAAATAAAACCAGAAGTTTATGTAACACCCCAAAATTTGGAGTCAACAAAACTTTCATTCGCACAAAAGATGGTATACAAAATGCAACGCCATGGCGTGAGCTCTTCCCAAAATGGGGTATAAGTAATGTATAATTACAATGTTTGTAATCAAATAAGGGAATACAATAACCAATTAGTCTAATTCCTATTGGGAAAAGACTACAAAAGGGTTATTGGTCTATGGTCAATCTCACGGCCAAGAAGACCGGTCTCCCCACGTCCCCCGATGCTCACTCTACTCCCGAAGCCTACTTGGGAGCGGCGTCCCTAGTACCTGAGAGACACATCGACACCAAACAAGTGTTAGGCTAAAGGAGCCTAGTGAGTTGTGCAAATAATATCATGCGCGTAGAGTATATAAAGGCATGCGAGATATACAAGATTACACTAGCAATACAATTAGCATGTTAAACCGGTTTATTATTATCTTCGGAAACAATGGGAGCGACCCATTTCCCCCAACCAATACCCCGACATTCGTTACTTCCAAACACCTCGATGTCCCGAATTTAGCATGGCAACATCATCCGAGGCCCGCGCCCAAGGAGCAACCCGAGGGCCGGCGACATAGGTACAAACCCCAAGACTGTTTGGTGTGGAAATATTGCGTTGGTTCGTCCATGTTATTATCATATAGGATCGTGATACGGAATTTAGCATCGTGCCACGTCCATGTTGTTTCATACAAGACTTCGACACTGAATTTAGCATAGTATCTCGTCCGCATCATTTACATATAAGACTTAGATACTGAATTTAGCATAGCATCTTGTCCATGTCATTTACATACAAAACCTCGACACTGAATTTAGCATAGCATCATTAACAGAGGTATGTATTGAGGGTCTCAAGCCCTTTACTTCGTTTAGTGTATGCCGCATTTCGGATATCAATCCTCTTTTACAAAATTCCATAGCATATATCATTTCATGTATTTCACATAGATATATTTATCTTACACCCGTAGGTTTAACACATACGAAGTAGCATACGATGATCCATCTCATATAAGGAAATAATATCATACGAGTCATTTATACGAGCAAAACACATCATACATATCATGAATACTCTTAACTTGGAAACTTGAGGATTTCACCTTAATATCGCATTCATTCACGACCCCAAGTAAAACATGTAAAATCACGAGATGACGTGCTCTCAGTTTTAACAAAATAGTTTATAACAACTCACCTTAGGGTTTACACCCAAAACCCCCAAATCTTCCGATTTAGGTCAAATACGAGAGCAACCTAAAATCAAGTAAATCGAACCTTAGGTTAGTTTCATAACTCTTATCGCATAGATTATCCAACCTCAAATGGTTTAGATGAAGCTTACCTAGCCAAATCTTGAACAAACCCTAGATGAAGGACACTTCGCAACAATGGTGGTTTGAGGTTGTGAGAGGTGGAGAAGATGAAGCCATGGAAGCCTCCACCCTTCAAACTAGTAGATCTAGCCTCCAACACTTCTCAAAACATGAATTCCACCTAAAACAATACTAGATCTAAGCCAAATATGGTAGAAAAGGTTTGGAGATGAAAAACCCCCAAATCGAAGCTTAAACTCGAAGGAGATGAAGAGATTACTTACACCAACGTTTTATAACTCCCAAATGCTTGAAATCCATTTATGTAGTCTTGAAGAGCTCGAAAAACCGAGAAGATAGCAAAAAGAATCGGGAGAAACGGAGTCCGGATGAGAAAGTTATGCCCAAATGAAGAAGGAGGGGTTTTTAACCCGATTCGGACTGACAGACACCTAGCGGTCGCTAGGTGTCTTAGCTAGCGATCGCTAGCCTTAGAAAGACAAACAGAAAGTTGATTTTGATCGCTAGCGATCGCTAGGGTGAGGCCTAACGGTCGCTAGCACCTGTGCACTCTTATTTCGGCCATAACTTCTTCGTTATAGCTCCGATTTCGATTCCGGAAGAACCGTTGGATTCGTATTTCAATTTCCCATCCAACAAGACTATAAAATATAAGTTTTGATCAAAAGTTCTATTTTTCATATTTTCTTAAAAGTTCTAAAGCCCGAAAATTACGGGTGTTACAATCCTCCCCACCTAAATAAAATTTCGTCCTCGAAATTGCTAATCTCTTCCGAACCACAAAGGACCACTTTGCTCAGGCGCTTTGCAAAGATAAGACATTATGCTCTCTCTATACCAGTAAGTTAAATCACCATTGGACTTGGTTACGTTCACAACACGATCACTGATATGGTGGTCTCGTTTAAAAGTGGTTCATCAAAACACCACAAGCTACTACTTTACGTCTATCCTTCGAAACATAACGCGTTTATAAGGATAATATCACTAGAATACGCAACCTTAGCTCTTTGTATAGTTTAACCAATTCAAATCGACTAAATTCTATGGTTCAAGGTACCATACATCATTTGCCTCCTATTAAAGTCGATCACTCGACTAATAGTTACTTTACTACCAAGGAATGTCTCCACACACTCACTAACGGTGTCTAGCCGTCGTCATTAATTCTCAAAGAAACTCGAAAATTCCGTCTGCTCGCCTATGAATACCATAAAGAAGATAAGTTTCTTCACTTAGAAAATCGCTAATTTCCAATAATTCCATAAACTTCCACATTCGCACTATCATAGTCCTTCTAATTATCCAATCACCTACGCAATTCTAACTTTGACTTAGGTGACTAAAGCTTGAATTTCTAAGTACGAATTCTCCCTGGAATCCATCTTGATTCAATAATATAAGTCCACTACTTGTCCCCATCAATACTTGTCATCATATCCTAAGTTTCATGCTTAGTCTGGCGTATCACGCCATTATGTCCACTACAAATTCTACTTCGCATAACTCAATTATACGTCACATCTTCAAAATCACCTGTATATTCACAAAAGGTTCCTCTTACAAGGCAATATTAATACACTGACAACATACACCACCCGGTCTACGTATAAGGTCATTAGTATACATCACACGATCACCAAATGTGGTACCACTGATAATATTTTCTCGATCTCTAGACACGCATGGAGAATATTTCCTCATCTATACCCCCAGTGTACTACTAAATTCTTTATTGAACCTTAGAGTCATGATATATAAATATACACACACTTAACTATGTCTTTCCTAGTTAACAACATTTTTCCTTCTACATGAGGGTCTCCTATCGTACCACCCTTCTTCTCGTGATCATTGGCAATACGGTGCTCCCCAACAACACTCTCGTAAGCGAGAGGGACACGAAACTAAATCCCTATGTAATCTAGTTTTGAACCACAACGAGCACAACACTACTCCGCCCAATTTTCCAAGTGTTACTCCACTATATAATAGCATGCTCATAAAAGGTAGAACCAAATTAATTCATGTAACACATTGAAGGATAACATGCAATCAGTCCGCACATGGGCATCGATCTTCAACCAAAATTCTAGTACATCAAGGAATTCGATAACTCCAAAATTATGCATGGTAAACATTTATCTCAAGCACACAATCGGATACAAGCACACATGTATTTTACACAAAGACTTGACAACAACGGCATGACGCATATTCTCGGAGAGTGTGAAGGCACATAGAATACATAACTTATACCATATTAATCGTACAACACTTCAACCCCAAAGCTCTAAGTGCTTGCTATGACCCCCAACTAGTCTTACCAAAAGACAACTGGTTTCGTGCCAAACAACCATGAGTCGCACTCCTAGAGCTAAAAATATTCGGAGCTACTTAAAGAAAATCCAATTCGAATTTGCACACTTAAGGCTACTCATCGAAAATCAACCCTCATAATAAGAGGTCCATAACATGACTGTCAACCATAGTGGACCTCTCAGGTTTTGCCCTCTTGGTGACCACTAACCAGCTAACCGTCGTGAGACACGGGTTCCCAACAGAACCTTGCGACACCTAGTAGTCCCAACAACCACGATTGACTTAAGCGTAAAAGCATCAAACGCAACAAAGTCCTAAAGTTCATCGCCGTGCAAATAATAATCCAAGCTTACTACTTCGTTATTTTAGAATCCAAAGCTCATAACTGAGCTATTTAAAATCGAAGCTTATAGTCAAACTATTAAAATCAAAGCTCGTAACTGAGCTGTTTAGAAATCCAAGCTCACAACCGAGCTATTCTAGAAACCAAGTTCATAACCGAGTCCTTTAAAATCAAAGCTCATAATCGAGCTATTTTTAGAAATCAAATTCAAAACCGAACCCTTTAAAAATCAAGGCTCATGATCGAGCTATTTTAGAATTCGAGACTCGTTCCCCGAGTTCTTATAATCAAAACCGAGCACTAGCTCTAAACTCAATAGACCCAAAATTGACGGTCTTAAAATAATTTTATATTGTTCACTCCATTAATGTGGATGTAACCCACGAGGTCATTTGACCCAAAAAAAAAATCCCAACACAGTTTAGCAAAACAGTTACCCAAATGGGTCCACACTTTTATAAATCTCGTTTAAGCTATAACTCATGTGAAAACGTATTTATAATTCTTGTAAATCAAGTCATCTCGAAAATCTCATATTTGATTATTATATCAAAATCCATTCAACATACGCACCCGGTAACACTCGACTATCGTTTGTTTAAAAAAATAAATTTACGGAACACACAACATTTTGGAAGAACATTGTTTTGGCACATACGCCATTTTGCAAATCAATTTGGAAATATTCACATGATAAAACGACAACTTTGTATAAAAACACTGCAAAATTTGTAGGCTACCTATTCCGCCAAAGTCATCCACCTACATTCCTCATACATTACCATCAGTGTTTCACAATCATCTAAGCGATCTCATCTAAAGGGCGAGTCCTTTATGTCGTGCTAGATAACACATTCCAAGTCTTACATTGATAGATTCATCTCTTAGACTGGATCTTATACTTCTACCCTCGATATTGCCTAGGGTGTCTCCACATGTTCTTACCTCATACTATTTCAAGGTATGGGCCTTTCTCAACTAACCGCTCGACCTCCGGTCGATTACAAGTCAACCTATTTTATCTCGACATTCGATCTTAGGTTAAAGCTATTCAATTCCTCTTACGATCCTCCTCTTTTAAATCTAGATGCTTAATACGACAACCCTAAGAGCGAGGGATTTCTAGAAGTAGGGCTCATGTATAAATCGACTATTTGCCTCAACAAACCAAACACATCCTATAACATGAAGGAATATTCCTATTCCTAATAATAACCTTCTTCATATTCGAGTCGATCTTAGGTCTTGATTTTCATAACCTTCTAGCATGACATACTACATAATTTCTCATTATCGCTTTGACAAGTAAGCTATATCTATTTTTCCACACTTCCAATATCCACACGATATTCCGAGGTTTACACTTCCCGAAACATGCCTTCCAAGCCCAATTAATAAATCTTACCACTAAATCACACTCGAGTCAAGGTACTCAAATCACCTTCAAGCCAATCATCAACACATGACCTTTAAATAAAGACTTATCATAAATAGGGTCCTTTATGACCGAGCAATTATCCTATCACAAGGAAATCAAGAAAAATAAGATTAAGCTACCATACGTACCAACATTTATCAATCATTACATCGATAGTAACCAAGAATACTCAAATGACGATACATTCATAACTCAATAGCTAAGTGATTTATGAATGGACCGTACACGAGATTCCCTGCCTCTATTGACGCAAATTCTCGATCCATGTATTCCGTATCCCTAGCGCTCTCCCCACCTAAGACTTTACCCATCGTAGGTGACATGCCTATTAGTGCACTAAGTTTAAGTCTAGGTACACTACGGTCAATACCTAGTTCGCTTAAACTAAAGCTCTGATACCAACTTGTAACACCCCAAAATTTGGAGTCAACAAAACTTTCATTCGCACAAAAGATGGTATACAAAATGCAACGCCATGGCGTGAGCTCTTCCCAAAATGGGGTATAAGTAATGTATAATTACAATGTTTGTAATCAAATAAGGGAATACAATAACCAATTAGTCTAATTCCTATTGGGAAAAGACTACAAAAGGGTTATTGGTCTATGGTCAATCTCACGGCCAAGAAGACCGGTCTCCCCACGTCCCCCGATGCTCACTCTACTCCCGAAGCCTACTTGGGAGCGGCGTCCCTAGTACCTGAGAGACACATCGACACCAAACAAGTGTTAGGCTAAAGGAGCCTAGTGAGTTGTGCAAATAATATCATGCGCGTAGAGTATATAAAGGCATGCGAGATATACAAGATTACACTAGCAATACAATTAGCATGTTAAACCGGTTTATTATTATCTTCGGAAACAATGGGAGCGACCCATTTCCCCCAACCAATACCCCGACATTCGTTACTTCCAAACACCTCGATGTCCCGAATTTAGCATGGCAACATCATCCGAGGCCCGCGCCCAAGGAGCAACCCGAGGGCCGGCGACATAGGTACAAACCCCAAGACTGTTTGGTGTGGAAATATTGCGTTGGTTCGTCCATGTTATTATCATATAGGATCGTGATACGGAATTTAGCATCGTGCCACGTCCATGTTGTTTCATACAAGACTTCGACACTGAATTTAGCATAGTATCTCGTCCGCATCATTTACATATAAGACTTAGATACTGAATTTAGCATAGCATCTTGTCCATGTCATTTACATACAAAACCTCGACACTGAATTTAGCATAGCATCATTAACAGAGGTATGTATTGAGGGTCTCAAGCCCTTCACTTCGTTTAGTGTATGCCGCATTTCGGATATCAATCCTCTTTTACAAAATTCCATAGCATATATCATTTCATGTATTTCACATAGATATATTTATCTTACACCCGTAGGTTTAACACATACGAAGTAGCATACGATGATCCATCTCATATAAGGAAATAATATCATACGAGTCATTTATACGAGCAAAACACATCATACATATCATGAATACTCTTAACTTGGAAACTTGAGGATTTCACCTTAATATCGCATTCATTCACGACCCCAAGTAAAACATGTAAAATCACGAGATGACGTGCTCTCAGTTTTAACAAAATAGTTTATAACAACTCACCTTAGGGTTTACACCCAAAACCCCCAAATCTTCCGATTTAGGTCAAATACGAGAGCAACCTAAAATCAAGTAAATCGAACCTTAGGTTAGTTTCATAACTCTTATCGCATAGATTATCCAACCTCAAATGGTTTAGATGAAGCTTACCTAGCCAAATCTTGAACAAACCCTAGATGAAGGACACTTCGCAACAATGGTGGTTTGAGGTTGTGAGAGGTGGAGAAGATGAAGCCATGGAAGCCTCCACCCTTCAAACTAGTAGATCTAGCCTCCAACACTTCTCAAAACATGAATTCCACCTAAAACAATACTAGATCTAAGCCAAATATGGTAGAAAAGGTTTGGAGATGAAAAACCCCCAAATCGAAGCTTAAACTCGAAGGAGATGAAGAGATTACTTACACCAACGTTTTATAACTCCCAAATGCTTGAAATCCATTTATGTAGTTTTGAAGATCTCGAAAAACCGAGAAGATAGCAAAAAGAATCGGGAGAAACGGAGTCCGGATGAGAAAGTTATGCCCAAATGAAGAAGGAGGGGTTTTTAACCCGATTCGGACTGACAGACACCTAGCGGTCGCTAGGTGTCTTAGCTAGCGATCGCTAGCCTTAGAAAGACAAACAGAAAGTTGATTTTGATCGCTAGACGATCGCTAGGGTGAGGCCTAACGGTCGCTAGCACCTGTGCACTCTTATTTCGGCCATAACTTCTTCGTTATAGCTCCGATTTCGATTCCGGAAGAACCGTTGGATTCGTATTTCAATTTCCCATCCAACAAGACTATAAAATATAAGTTTTGATCAAAAGTTCTATTTTTCATATTTTCTTAAAAGTTCTAAAGCCCGAAAATTACGGGTGTTACAGTTTAGGTATCTATGTTTATTTCTCTACAACTGGAAATTAGGGGTGTAAACGAGCCGAGCCAGCTCGAGCTCGTTTAAGCTCGAGCTCGGCTCGTTTAAGTGTATAAAGCTCGAGCTCGAGCTCGGCTCGTTTCGAGCCTTATGTGTCAAGCTCGAGCTCGAGCTCGTCAAGAATTTAGCAAGCTCGGGCTTGGCTCGAGCTCGGCTCGTTTACCTATAAATCAATATTTAATATGTATTTTTTATTTTTTAATATTTTTATTATTTAGTATTTAATTATTTAATAGTTATTGTTTAATATATATTTATATAATATATATATTAGTTGAGGCTCGTTTAGGCTCGCGAGCTTAATTGTAAAAGCTCGGGCTCGAGCTCGTTTATTAAACGAGCTCGAAATAAGGCTCGAGCTCGGCTCAGGCTCGTTTAACTCGAGCTCGAGTCGAGCTTTTAACGAGTCGATCCCGAGTAGCTCACGAACAGCTCGGCTCACTTACACCCCTAACTGGAATAAGTAAATTAGAATCATATGACTAAAGATCTCTGATTATGATTACAAGTAGGAAGGTAAAACTATCAACTATGTGTCAACTACATGTATCCACTTTGCTTTGTGGTTATAATTGCAATATAAATGTTGTGATTAATATATAAAAAATTGCAATTATCATTTGGGTATCAAGTTGCATCACAGTTTTAGTGGAGGTTTGCTTATGGCTAACTAATAACCTAAAAAGGGGGCTACATAAACATATTGGGAGACATGAACATATTGAGAGAGAGCATTGTAAAATAACAATCACATAGACCAACAATCACATTCAAATGCACATATTCAAATCACAGGAGGTTCAAATACAAACACTTACTTGATTGATTGATTTCACTTAAGCTTTTGTCTCTATTTTGCAACCAAACCAGCAACCAATGTTAAAACCCCTATGCAGTTTTTCATAATTGTGAGAATTGAGAGGAGGTTTCAAGTCGTTGGATTTTATTAGACTAAATTCTCCCTGTTTCCTCGCTCACGATTATCTCCAGATCATTGAATATGCCTTATCTTTTTTGAATTTACAACCTTTTTCTCCTCCTCGTCGTTCAATAGAGGTTATCCCAAATTGGGGTTTTTCCCCCAAACCCTCCCACGTACTCCTTTTATCACATTTGATTTTTTTATTAATTAAAAGTTAAACTATTAAATGTATTGTTAAATATTCAATTAACTATTTTATACATTGTTTTATCTTTATCAACTAATTTTAATTTTTTACAATATACTAATACTTATCGATTTTGTTTAAGTTTATTAATTACCTAATACATATCTACATTATATAATAAACTATTTGAGTTTTTGTTTTATAAACTTTTAAATTTCATAAATCGTAGCAATCAAATGTAAATAAATAAATTAATAATTCAAATAAAGTATGTCATTAATAAATAAATTAATAATACAAATTTGGATTAAATAATTTATACCAAGAAAACAATAATTTTATAATTAATTTCCAATTTCAAGACGATATATGTTATCAGTTAGGAATTCAAATTAGCAAGATATGATTAATCATCAATTATGATGATCGGGTCGTACAGAGACATCGGATTGTGTCAAGTTATAATCGGGTCTTTTAGTGTATATATGTTGGTCGTATTAGATTGTAATGTGTCATTTGCGGTTATGTTGGTTGGCATGTGTAGTAATGCCTCATATTCTATTGTAATTGGTCACGATGAATAATAACAGGTCTTAGTTTGGGTTTTTTCCTTCTAATTTTGGTTTACATTAGGCTGCATCATTGGGTGATAGCTAATAGTGAGACATTGGATTATGTTGGGTATCATAATGAGTCGTACTACATTGTGGTTGTAATGGATTGTATTGGCCCGTAGTGAGGTCCAATACATTGTAATGAGTAGACATCAGCTAGTAATATGTTATATTGGGTTATGTTGGTTTGTAATGGATCTTATAGGGTCTTATTGGCTATTGGTTGTAATGGGTCGTATTAGGAAGTAACAGGTCATCTTTGGTCATCTTGGTTAGTATTGGGTCGTATTGGATGATAGTTGGTTGTAATTGGTACAATTGAGGTGGTAATAAGTTATATTGGGTTATGTTGGTTTGTAATGGACCTTAGTAGGTCCTATTGGTTGTAAGGGGTCGTATTAGGTAGTAACAGGTCATCTTTGATCATCTTGGTTAGTAATGAGTCATATTGGATGATACTTGGTTGTAATAGGTACAATTAAGGTGGTAATAAGTTATATTGGATTATGTTGTTTTGTAATTGACCATATTGGTTCTATTGGTTGTAATCGTTCATATTAGGTGTAATGGATCGTCTTTGGTCATCTTGGTTAGTAAGGGGTCGTATTAGATGATACTTGGTTGTGATGGGTAATATTCGACTATGTGAGGTTAATAGGTTATATTAAGTTATGTTGGGTTTGTAATGGATTGTATGGCGTCCTATTGCATAATTTGGTCATCATGGTTGGTAACGAGTCGTAGTGGATGATAATTGTTTGTAATGAGTACTAATGCAAATCAAATTAAATTGGAATAAGTCGTATTTAATCATCTTGGTCCATAATGAGTTATACTAGATGATAATTGATTATCTTGATTATCTAGGTATAATGCATGGAACTGGATAGTAATGCGTCACAATGGGCCCTATTCGGTTGTAATAGGTCATATTAGGCAGTATCAACTCATATTCTATTGGTGAGTCATATTGGGTTTTATTAGGTTCTATAATGTGTTAATTTATAGTATATTGTAAAACATTTATGTAAAAATCATAAAACAACTTTTTAAGCATTACGTATTGATTAGGCATATTAAAATCAAGTTTACAAGTGAGAACTAAATAAATACGATTCATTAAATTTTTCTGAACTCTACACAACGAACTTATTGATGAAAATATAGGATAATCACCGAAACCAAATAGAATATTCCTTCATCTATATCCAAATAGATTTTTTCATGGACTTTAATTTGTATTTTATCTACAATAATTTGGATTTTTTTTATTTGATAAGAAATTAAATTTTATAACTTTTTATTTTTATTAAAAACAACCTTTTTAATCTTTCACAAATTGTTAATACCATATCTACTTCCACGACAAGTCATCACAATATAATATCATTTATTGTTTTTTTTATTAAAAAAGAAATTTCAATAATTTCTAACAAATAAGTTAATAGTGCTTCAAGTTAAATTTTCCACCGTAAACTTACATCCAAAATTTTCATTTATAACAACAAAATGTCGTCGCTATAAACTATCAATTTGTTAATTATTTAATTAATGAAAAATTAGTACTTTTTATTAATTTAGTAAATATTTATAGCAACGACATGTGGTACGTAAAAGGTATCAAAATATTTAAAAGAGAAAATCATATTTCTTTAAATTTTAAAAGGAATTTATTAATCATTTATAGCAACGACTTGTCGTTGCTATAAACTATCATTTTGTTAATTATTTAATTAACGAAAAAATATAACTTTTATTAATTTTTGTAAGTATTTATAGCAACGACATGTAGTCTCTAAAAGGTATAATTTTTTTAAAAGAAGAAATAATATATCTATTAATTTTAAAAGAAAACTATTAAATATTAATTGTCGTTGCTATAAACTATCAATTTGTTAATTATTTAATTAATTAGAAATTATAATTATTATTAATTTTATAAAATATTTATAGCAACGACATGTTGTCTGTAAAAATTACCAAATTTTTTAAAGAGAAAATCATATTTTTTTTTAATTTCAAAAAAAACCTATTAAGTAGTAATAGCAACAACATGTCGTTGGTATAAATGTCCAAAAATTAGATCCACCCGCCAGTTTTTCCCACCAAAAATTTTGTCAAAATTTTCATCTTTAGCAACGACTTTGTCGTCGCTAAAAGTCAAAAGACTATCCGAGATATTTCCCATCTTTTAGCCACGACAAGTCGTCGTTGTAACAATTTATAGCAACAAACCGAAAGTCGTTGCTATAGGTGTCGTCGCTATTGGCATCATTTCTTGTAGTGTGGAACTATGCTACAATCTAATAAGATATCTACTATCGTCAACAATGTTACTAAAGACAATTAATTTAAAAAATAAAGTTGATGAATTACCTTCATACAAGAAAAGTGATAAAACTAATAGTATTTGACAATATTATATAATTTGATTCAAGTAGAAAATGCATTAATCCAATTTTTGAGAAAGATCGTAAAAACATTACATTGAAAGAAACCATTAAAAAGAAAAAAAATATATTTTTTATTATAAGAAATATCATAATTATGATTAATATAAATATTTTTTGTATCACGTTTAATTAAATATTATTGTTTATTTAAGACCATTATAATTTTAAAAAGTGTTATTGTATTTAAAAAAATAAAGATTATCCAAATTAAATACTTTAATAATAATATAAATATTTAATAATATATTTTTGTGGAATAACTATTGAAGTATTTTTATCTATTATTTCTATATATTCTAAATTTGTCATTTTCTTTTTAACTATTGTGGTACTAAGTCTTTTAAAATAAATTGATAGAAAAATAACACAAAAAATTACATCAATAAATTGTCAAAAAAATATTTAAACTATGTTTTTTATTACATAATTTTAGTTACGAATCCAACATATTTCATAACTCAGTATATGAATAGGCACATAACCAATTTTTTTAAAATAAAGTATTATACACGGATTTGCACATATTTTATATATAAAAATGACAAATTAATATAAATTGCAATAGATATGTGAAATCACTAAAAACCTCTCACTTATGAACTATAGTTTTTATATGGACAAAGAAAAAGTCGTTAACATACTCAAAATTTTTAAAAATCAAATATTTGAGGGAAAAAGAATAAGAGAGTTTCTAAATATAAGGAGATGCTAATTATCTATTAAAACCTCTCATATATATTTAATTGTATAAATTTGATCATGTAAGACCATGTATTTTAGATATATTTTGCTACTGCGCAACGTTCGACCACCCACGGGTTAATATAGAAGAAAAAGAATTGAGTAATTTTCGAAGCCCAAAACCACCGTTTAACAAATTAGATTTTATTTTTGTTGTTTTTATGAAAATTAATTATTAAGTTAATTGTAAAATTACCAATGTTATATATATTTCTAAGTTTAAACTCCTCGTTATCCAATGTTGATTTAAAAGAAATATATCCACAATGATAGTTTTAAATCATTATCCCTTAGAATTTATATTTATTTGCAAACTTATTAAAAGAAAAGACCAAAATACAAATAACATAGAAAGAATATTTTAGCAAGACATAGAAAGCTAAAAAAACCCCACATGCAACTAAAAACGAACACGTAAGAGGAAGAGTCGAAGAGATCTAACAATTCTAAAATGAGCAACCAAAGAAATTAACCCTAGCGGATTGCAACACCAACTACTCCATGCGTAATTGATATCTTTTGCACAAATAGAAAGACAATGATACAATAAGTGCGGGATATCGAAAGCCGAATCAGAACATGAAAGTGAAGAATCAGAAAACAATACTTTGTTATGAAAATTCGAAATCATGTACACGACATTCTACCAAACTGTTTTCCAAAATCCTTTTGTAGAAGATTAGATTGAAGATTGGCCTTCCAAGGAAAAAGTATCACAAATAGAAATCCACATTGCAGGGTTGAAGGATGCGAAACCCCACCATCTCAACATCTTTGTCAATACGTCCAACACATTTGCAACGAACTAGATAGTTATTCATCATTTCAACTTCATCCCCATATATGGGACATAAAGAAGATTGAACGTCAAAACGATCCAACAACAACCGTACTAAAATTGATCCTACCCTGTCTTAAACGCCGCAACAAATACGTACTTTCTTTGGAACATGCTTACACGATATATGGGTCGTTTATTCGGAAAGCGGTTACCAAGTAATTTACCTTACCGAGTGAACATGGCAAAGGCCTAAAATATTACCTGATAAGAGTGATGATAAAGGTGGAGAGTCTTACTTGATAAATGAGGATCATGATTCTTACCCAAGTAAGTATTTGCCAAATAAATTGTTGCATATGGAATTAACTACGATTAACAAGTTTTTCTCAAATGATTTTGGTTTACTAAAAGTATTAACAAATATGATTTTCCTTACTTTCTGAGACTTCTGTAAGCATCTTAATATGATGGAGCATTTATCAACTTTTTCATTAAATATTATGTACAAACTAATTACGATTGGAACATAAAGTTATATGTATAAGAATTAAAGAGAAGAGGACAACATGAATATAACTCTTTACTGTACGGATGTAGAAATATATTTGCCTCATAAGTTAAAACTGATACTAGTTAATTAAGTTATCTTTTCAAGTATAATAAACATATCTTTTCAAGTATAATATCACTTACTCCTTCATTACCTTTTTCACTTAATGGAGACATAAAACAAAAGCACCAATTTGAAGGTGATAATATTAATTAAGTTAAAAGGTACCAAACAATGTCAAACAAATTCATGGACCATTAATGGCTAAATTTTCTCCAATAAATTCTTCTTTATTGAGGCAGTAGGAATTATGAAACAATCGTTATGCGTTTGAACCCTTTGATTGTCGAGATTTATGGATGTAAAGTCAGAAAACTTAAAAGTTTCTCCGGATGAACTTTTATTAATACTAAGTTTTTTTTTTTTTAAATAAAACATTAAATTGAAAAGGTTTATAGAGAAAACAAATATAGATTCTTAAAGGCATAAGAAAAATATGAAATAAACTAATAGGTAAGTCATAATTAAAAACAATGGTTGGGAAATGACATTTATTTTCTGTCAACTGGCCCCCTAGAGCTGGGACTGGGAGCCTGGGAGGATATGTGCAACCAACTAGCCACACGAGAGATAGGATGTGCGGTTGGTTGCAGGGATATGAATAGAGGCTTACACGGGAGAGGGTGTGGTCACAAGGTATGAAAGAAGTTGCACGCTCTTTGGCCCTTGACTTTAGCATTTAAGAATAAATGCTAGAATTGTTTCTCGAGAGTGACACCCCTCTTATATGCATTTAGTACTCAAAAATGCACGATAACTATTCCTTTGTTTTATGAGGCCATCCTCAGTGGTACCAATATTACCAGCTCCCACATCATACTATCACTTTACCAACATCATACTATTTCATCATCAATGGTACCAATGGTATATCCTAATTTATTTTTTAAATACTAAAATATAAAATTAAAACAATTAACTTTAAATTAGAATACTAAACTTAAAATAATATTAAGTAATATTAAAAATTAAAAATTACATTAAAATTAAAAATTACATGAAAATTAAAAAAATACATTAAAATTAATTATGGGCATTCACAATAGAGTCCCACACGTGTTGAGATAAATCGGCGCAAAGGTTGGCGTGCTTCTCTCGGTTTTTTTACTAAGTTGACGTTTATTGCTCGGTCTTCTTCGAAGATATTTATTTTAATATCTTCCGTTAAAACCTCCGTTTCATCAAAAGGATAATGTGCAAAGTCTTTGTCTTCACGAATCATGTTGTGTAAAATTATACAAGTGTACATAATTTCCCGTAATTTCTTTTGTGACCATACCCGCGCTGGTCTATCAACAACGTGCCATTTTTCTTAAAGCGTGGCAAATGTCCGTTCATTGTTTTTCCTAGCCGATTATTGACGTTTCTTGAACTCGATCCGTCTCTCGTCCGTTGGCCACTTAAATGCTTTGACGAAAGTCGACCACTCCGGATAAATCCCGTCGACGAGATAGTACCGTGTTTGTAGGTTGTGCCATTCACAACAAACGAACTATCGGGTCCCTCTTGCAGACCTATATTTTTATTCGGCCCTCTCGGTCTTTTATTTGACGGTTCTATTAGCTCTTTTCGATAATTAGACGGGCCGCTTCCATCGCAATAGCACCGGCCATACGAAACTGATTTACGGCGTGTTCTTCATCTGATTCATCACAAGATGCCATTTTTGTAGTAAATGTTGGGAAAATAAGAGGAGAATAAAAGGAGGAGAAAGATTGAGATAGATTGAGATAAAACGATTGATATATATATATATATAAACGGAAAAGAAAAAAAAAATAGCCGTTTGTGACCGTTGGGGATGGGGGTGAGTTTGAGACCGTTGGAGGCGGTGGCCGTGTACCGTACCGGGTACCGTGACTCTCGACAGTGTTGCCGGGGGTACCGCACCGATACTGGTCGTGTACCACTCCCGGCTGCAGATGACCTGAGAGAAAAGTTATGAACTAATAAAAATGTTACTACATAGGGGGAACATATGCTTTAGAAAAAGGGGTCCATTGACCAGTAACTCACGGAAATAGAGGGTTACTTATACATTTCATATAGTTTCAAACTTTCATAGAATAGCCTATTAAAATAATAGTCCTATAATTAATTATAAGCTTAGTTTTAAAATTATGAATTAACCCTTTTTTTAATCATTTATTGATGTAAATGGCTAATTGTTAGGCCATGAGTATCGTTACTCAACCTTTGCTATCTTTACTGTTACATCAACATCACATTAGAGGCGGAGCCAGAAAAATCGTTGAGAATGATCATTCTAAATAAGGGCAAAATGCATCAAAACAAAAATAAATTGTCTTGGTTACTATCTCGTTTAACGGAAAACTTTTTTCTCAATTGCTTATCAAAGTTTTTTATATTTCAATGTTGTATCCATTTTGACCGGTAATCTACCATGATATTGACATGCACATCCATTTATGAAATGTTTACGAAAAAGTTACCACAAAGTGGACAAGAAATTTGACATGGTCATGAAATGTTATATGGAATAGAAAATTCAAACTTCGTTTCACCGATTGGAATTTTTGAAATTGTCACATAAAATGGAAAAAAATGAATCTTTAGCGCGTAATTAAGAAACAAAACATTATTTGTTATCGTAAATAATTATATAACAGACTTAGTTAGAACTTTAAATTATAAAAATATTATGTTAGTAGAAATATATATGTATATACACACTATATTAATAAAAGTATAAAACAATAACATTGGTGGGCATCGGAGGCCCCTTCAACCTCTTAAGGGGTTTTGAAAGCGCCTCATCTTTTTAAAATAATATATAAACAAAGAGGTTAGACCTGTGTGTGAGAATGGTTTTATTAGAAAAAACCTATTTTGACTATGTATTTTACATGAATTTGAGATCTCAAGGTATTCCTAGGATAACCCTAGGCATATGCTAGCTCCGCCAATGGTATATATAGCCATTCATGTGTGGCTGAGATTCGTCCTCACGTTCACAACCAAAATTGAGTTCACATTTGAACCTGACCCTACACACACACATACACACTATAATGGGAAATGGACCAAAATGACCATTTCATTCAACTCAATGGGCTCACAGCAGTTCTTTCCTAATTTTTATCCAAATGTTGTAATTTTCAAGTCTGTAATAGCTACAGAAACAAACTTCTTCAATTTTTTTAAATAGAAAATAACTTATGGACGTGAGATTGAAAACTGGAAACCTAGATTCCGTAAGCCTGAGAACAAGGTAATGATAGTTAAAAAAAAGATTAATAACTATAAGAGACTAATTAAGGTGTGAAAAATAGACTTTTTTTTTTTGTCAATTTCCCTACTATAATTTCAATCCAAAATTGCAACTTACACCTGAAAAACAAAATTTGTTTGCCAAATAGAATCCAACCCCTCCCACTTTCAAGGGACAAGACCATGGTGACGTCATCAATACGGCTGGTTAGCAATGTACTTGCCCAAACATTATATTTCTTTTCAATTTGGTCCCCCAAATCTATAACTTTTTTATCAATTGGATTCTATTTTCTCATTCTATATTACCGACCTACTATTTTCAACAACAAAAAGCCTATAACAAATAATTGATACAAAGTATTGTTAAATGCACCTTTTTCGATTAAATTTGAACGTTGAAAAACAGAAAAGATGTATTGATTTGGACGTATGTGAGAAACGATGATAATAAGGAATGGGTGCAGATAGCAGATAGCGAGTGCGTCTAGAATCGTTCATTGATAAGTACCAAATTGTTTGTTGTCTTGTAAAAGTAAGTGACTATGTTTCATTTTGCTGGTATCATCAGTATTTCTTACGGGTCTATTAATCAATTTCTTTCAATTCAAGTGAATGTAGTTTTAACTCAGATATACAATGATAGGAGGATCTCTTATCTAGTTTTCGATCGAATACTTTCATTCTTTTGTTAGATTTCAAAATTTTGCGATTGAAAAAAGTTGGTTTGATTCATGGTTGAGGGAAAAACAACTCAAATCTAGTAACATAAATTTATACATGAGATTGTAGTTTTCTTTCAAAAGTTAAATAAACTTAATAAAAATGATACGAAAAGTCAACCACAAGGGTGGTGGCGTATTGGTAAAAGACCTATGAGAATGTGGGAGAATGACCTATCTACCCGGGTTTGAGTCCAAACGCTAGCATCCTGTAGTTTGGCTTAGTCTCAGAAGACCGTTTCTTAGGTACTAAATTGCCAAGAATGTAGGCCATGCAAAACCTAGATGAACCTTTTAAAAAAAATGATACTGAAAGTCATTGCATAAATGTTTAATAACAATAAACACTTATTGCAAAAGGTGTCTAACACACTTTCACTAATACTAGAGAGTGACACTCCATCAATTATTATTTCAAAAGCAGTCATCAAAAATACAATGATACAAAAAGAAAAGCTTTAAGCACACTCAAGACAGTGCATGATGACCTATGAAAAAATGATCTAACCTTTTCAAATCCTTTTAATACTAGGTACAAAAAATATCAATACATCTACGTAAAGAACACTTCAACCCTTGAGTATTTCATGTTGTTTCGTTCCATCAAGTAAGTTTAGTCCTAACTCCTATATCAATAGTGTTTTAAAGGTTTTACATGTACTTTCACAACAAAACAACTTAACGGTGTCAATCTTGTTTAAACCCTTACATAACACCTAGTTAATTATTACAAAAAAGAACCAACACAACACCTTGGATGAATTGTATGAATGTATTATGTAGTTTTCAATCTAAAGTTTCAAGTTTACATGTCACAACAGAGTGACAGATACAAGGATTGCAACATGAATATTCATTTAATTCATATATAGCTTTAACAATGGACAAAATAAACAACAACAATGAGTTCAACTATCATGTTAAGCTGTCGTCATTCAGTTTGAAACCTCGAACTGACTACCAATATAAATCAATGGCTAACTATAATTAAGTAAATTTTAAATGTTAAAACAATTTAATGGTGGTATGCACGTTCATGTCCACATAACTACATGGTCTTATCCCTTATCACACAAATATATAATTTATAATACTCCAAACGCTGTTTTCATAGTTATACGTTTAAAATACAAACTTCATAAACATGCCATATAAAGATAAAAACATATTGTATTTGAAGTAATGACAATGTTTTGGAGGTTGAGTTGCAATGAATTGATAAAGCCAAAATGTGACAATCCCACCAAGTCTAAGTTGCAAAAACATAAGGACTGTAATTGAAAAGAAAAAACCTGAAGGGCTTAAAAGATAAATAAATTAAAGTTGAGGGATGGTTTATAATCCACGCCAAAAATGGACACGTAAGAAAGTTGGGTCCCAAAGTACCACCTTAGTACGAATAGATGAATATTGCCAATATGCACTAGAGAAAATTATTATTATAGACAAAAAAAAACCCCTAATAATTATTTTGGACAAAAATACACTCCGGTGACAATTTTAGACACCGGCCCGCTACCGCCGGCCGCTACCGCCGTGTTTTGGCCCGCTCTCCGGCGACAACCAAGGCTCTCCGGCGAGTTTTTTTGGTCCGCTACCCGTTCCGGCCGCCATCCGCGGCCCAAACCTGATTGGTCCACGTACGCCACGTCACCCGCCACCTCACCCGCCACCTCAGCCGCGAAGGATTTGGTCCGCTACCCGCCTGGCCGCTCTTCGCGGCCCGAGCCCACGCGGCGGCTCCCCATTGGGCCACGTGTCCAATCCGAGTTTACAAAGAAAAACCCTAACCCCTACTTCTTTATTAATTCAGCCGACATCTCCTCAACCCCACCACACCCCTTTCTTCTTCTTCTTTGTTTTTCTAAGCTATTTACAGTGGGGACCAAAATTTTTTTTGTTCTTTAATCATTGTTAATTGAAGTGAAGGTCTTTGTTTAATCTTTCTTTCTTTCTTGTGGGGACCAAGAGTAGTTGAGGTATTTAGTTAATTCATACTTAAGAACACGTGTTCTTGTCGGTTGGTGACGATTATTTTAAGAGTAGTTGAGGTCGTGGTGACGATTGGTTTTCTTATATCATGGCAAATCAAGTAAGTGGCTATATTTTCAGTTGTTTACATTATGTGTTCACGTTTTTATAACCACGTTTACTTTGTATGTTGTTTAGTTTTTATAAGTTTTTTATAACCATGTTTTTATAAGTGTATGTTGTATGTTTTTATAAGTTTTTATAACCACGTTTTTATAACCACGTTTTTATAAGTTTTTTATAACCACGTTTTTATAAGTGTATGTTGTATGTTTTCATAAGTTTTTATAACCACGTTTTTATAAGGTTTTTATAACCACGTTTTTATAAGTGTATGTTGTATGTTCTTATAAGTTTTTATAACCACGTTTTTATAACCACGTTTTTATAAGTTTTTTATAACCACGTTTTTATAACGACGTTTTTAAAAGTGTTCTTGTATGTTGTATGTTTTTCATAACCACGTTTTTATAAGTTTTTTATAACCACGTTTTTATAAAAGTGTTCTTGTATGTTTTTATAAGTTTTTTATAACCACGTTTTGAACACTAGAAAGTGTAAAAAAATAGTTGTTTTAACATGTTGTTATATAACCACTCATTTTTTTTATATATAAGTTATTTTTAAAAAGCATATGGTTTTTATTAGTGTGTATATCTAGTTGTTTATATATAGTTGTTTATATGATTTTTACTTGTTTATGTAGTTGATAAATTTAAAAAAAAAATTATATAAGTTATGATTTTTATTAGTGTTTATATCTTGTTTATCTAAATGTTTATCTAGTAGATGATTTTTATTAGTGTTTATATCTTGTTTATATAAATGTTTATCTAGTAGATGATTTTTGTTGGCCCCTGAACTTTAGAAAATGCACTATTGGCCCCTGAACTTTAGAAAATGCACTATTGGCCCCTGAACTTTAGAAAATGCACTATTGGCCCCTGAACTTTAGAAAATGCACTATTGGCCCCTGAACTTTAGAAAATGCACTATTGGCCCCTGAACTTTAGAAAATGCACTATTGGCCCCTGAACTTTAGAAAATGCACTATTGGCCCCTGAACTTTAGAAAATGCACTATTGGCCCCTGAACTTTAGAAAAATACACTATTGGCCCCTGAACTTTAGAAAAATGCACTATTGGCCCCTGAACTTTAGAAAATGCACTATTGGCCCCTGAACTTTATAAAATGCACTATTGGCCCCTGAACTTTAGAAAATGCACCATTTGCCTCTAAACTTTAATAAAATGCACCATTGGCCCCTGAACTTTATAAAATGCACCATTTGCCCCTAAACTTTAGAAAATTCACCATTTGCCCCTAAACTTTAGAAAAGTACAATATTGATAAAAAATATATAAGTTAACTAATATGTAGATAATATATATAATTGAATCAACATAAATACTTTTAGAAAAGACACATGTAGATATATATATTATTGAAGTAACATAAATAAGCAAAATTATTTGAATTAAGTTGACATATTCATTAGCATGTGCCTTCACATGTCCATCCAATTAGATATATATATATATAAAGTTGTAAATTATATTAGTATAAATGCATTGATAGTCAAATCCAGGGGCGTACTTACTATAAGCACTCTAAGGGGGTTTAAGGAGGTTGCCTATAAAATGGTAACCGAATGAGAATGGTTTTTCAAATGCTTTAGCGTTACCATTCTCACCGCCTCTTGTGTGGACTAGTGGAATTACCGAGAGGTTTGATAGGTCAATGTAACAAGTTAAAAGTATTAGGATAGAATTATGAAACAAAATTTAATCAAAACGACATCAACATTCAAATGTAAAATTAAAAGTTTGATAGGTCCCGTTTAACAAATGTAAAATTAAAATGCTATCAACATTCAAATGTGGAATTCACAAACGGATATAGTGACAACTTGATTAAATATATAAGTGAAATAACATAAATAACAAGATATGTATGTGTCCTCACATGTATATATATATATATATATATATAGAGTCAATCTATAAACTAAAATTTTATATTAGAATTATGAAACAAAATCGCGTTTAATAAATGCAAAATTAAAATTCTATCGACATTCAAATGTGGAATTCACAAACGGATATAGTGACAACTAAATTTAATCAAAACGACATATAAGTGAAATAACATAAATAACAAGATATATACACATGTGTCCTCACATGTATATATATATATATATATATAGAGTCAATCTAACGTTAATATTTTTTTGACATAGGTATTAAGGACTGACCTGACGGTTAGGAGCAAGTACTCGTTATGTTCACACATTAGGGAAATGTTAGACGAGGGGCCGATGATTATTTTTAGGCTTACTCCATTCGGTCCTTGGCTCGACCTGACGTGGAAGACCGGAGATGCTATGCTTGTGAGCAACTTTCTTGCGCGGGAGGTTGAGGATTCGGGTGCAGAATTCCAGCAGTTAACCTACTCTATTGGAGGTCATGTGCGCCATTTCGGCCGGGAGGAGTTCATGCTAATCACCGGACTCCCTTTTGGTCAGTTTCCGGACTCTAGCACTGTGGTTGGAAATAGATTGATCAGAAGGTTGTTTCCAGCATCTGTTCCAGCCCGACCGTCACAAGGTCAGGCTTTTCGTGTACGAATGTCGGAAGTTGTCAGGGTATGGAACGACGAATTTTTAGGTCTATCTGACGAGGACAAAGCGCGCATAGCGCTTATTATGATGGTTGAGTATGTGTTTCTAGGAAAGCAGGCAAAGCAATATGTTTCTGATGAAGTTATATGTGCACTCGACGATATCGATGGGTTTTCTGAGTATCCATGGGGATCGTTCGTATGGGAGTACACATATAAGCAAATGAAAGGCGCTTTTAGCAGACGGAACCCAGTTACCAACAAAATGTCTCTATCTGGATTTTTACTCGCTTTTAACGTAAGTTACATTAATAATTTGACTTATATTTATTATAATATTTTTTCTTAATACTTGTTTTAGACTTAGATATTTTTGTTTCTATAACTACAGATTTGGATTTTAGAGATGTTCCCTGTCTCTGAAAGGTGTTTTAGTAGGATC
The DNA here is from genome assembly GCA_030169165.1 of Centaurea solstitialis. Lineage (NCBI taxonomy): Eukaryota > Viridiplantae > Streptophyta > Magnoliopsida > Asterales > Asteraceae > Centaurea > Centaurea solstitialis. The sequence continues at coordinate 47,278,385 of CM058043.1, forward strand.
GATGAAAGACATCCTAGGGGAATTCGTTGGCAGAGGAAGGTTAGGAGTCTGTCATATAAACATGTTGGTGCGTTTTTTCGCTTTCCATCGGTATGTCCTACTGATATATACTCAATTACGAGAAGCTTTTTTAAATTAGACTTTGTTTTAGTATTATGTTAATTTATCATGAGTTTATTTCCCATACTAGCGGACGAGGCACCCACACCAGACGCTTATAGCTGATGCGTTCGAGGTTCAGCAGGACTGGTATGCAGCTAGCATTGAATGGTTTCGTAACCCTTTGAGCATTCGGCCGTCAAAGAGGCTTAGAGTATCGGAGGTGGAGCCTTCCGATGATGATGATGGTGATGGTGATGATGATGATGATGATGGTCATGGCGATAATGGTGGTGATCCTCAACGGGGGGATGCGGGGGCGGGTCCTAGTCATCAGTACCAGTCCACAGATGCGCGGGCGGGTCCTGGCTATCAGTACCAGTCCACAGATGCGGGGACGAGTCCACGTGTGAACGATTTTTTCCATGATAGATGGACTCAGATAGATGACCTAAAGAAAGATGTCGGGTTCATCACTGAGGAGCAGAGGAAACAAAGGGCTGATATTGATAGGATTACGAGAGATATCGATCAATTGAAGGTAAACGATGAACCAAATTTAAAGCTTTCATATAATTTTATTTGTTATCGACTGACACATACATTTTTTAGATGTCTGGACGACATTCGTATTCTGCACCGGATCCATATGCATGGGCTGGACAATATGCATGGGCTGGACAATATTCGTATCCAGCACCGGATCCATGGGCGTCGTCGTTGTTTTCGGACACGGCCTACCCCTATACACCGGGCAGCCGTGTTGGTCTTGTAAGTTTTATATGCGATTGATATATTTATTTTCTATGTTATATATATGTTACTATGTTTTAATTGTATTCAATTTTTAATTTCAGGATGAGTCATGGCGTTACGTTTTTGACAACGCGGTCCACATTCTTACTTCTCCTGCGTATCCTGGCGAGCAGGAGATTCAGCATGTTACGCCGGTGGCCCATCGTGTCTCGCCGGAGATCCAGCATGTGTCGCCGGTGGCCCACCGTGTCTCGCCGGAGATTCAGCATGTGTCGCCGGTGGCCCACCGTGTCTCGCCGGAGATTCAGCATGTCTCGCCGGTGGCCCACCGTGTCTCGCCGGAGATTCAGCATGTCTCGCCGGTGGCCCACCGTGTCTCGCCGGAGATTCAGCATGTCTCGCCGGTGGTACCCCAGCCTATCCCGTCTATAAAGAGTCCCCGGCCTCAGAGGGATATAAAGCCGGCACCCTCCATCAACCCTCCGTACACCGTCGGGAAAGCAAAAAAGATGCTTGGCGCTGTGTTAGGACGGACGTTTAAACCCTCTTGGGGGTCTACTACTACTGCTGCTGCTGGTACTTCTACTACTGCTGATGTTGCTGATACTACTACCCTTGCGCATATTATTAGTCTCTACAGGACGGGTCAACTGCAACCCATGTATATATCATGCTACCTATCGAATATGGTAAACCGTAGTTTTTGGGGCACTTTGCTAGGGTTTGAAGATAGCGGGTATCTGACAGATCAGGTTAGTAATTAGTCATTTCTGTATACAATTACAATTAATTATTTGTTTATTTAACGATTTATATTATGCTTTCAGCACATCGACGCATGGGTCACCCGCATTATGGATGTACGACCCAGAACAGCCGATTGGGCTGTAATGATGTCAGGGTTCGCAGGATTGATGAACATCCAAGGGGGCAAAGAATTGGCGAAGTTGTGCGTTGGGGGGGATGGCGATTACGTAGGATGGGACACGTTGGTTAGGGTAAAATTTTTTGCATTATATATATTATCTGAAATATTTCTAAACCTTACATTTATTTATGTCTTCTTTTCAATCTGTGATATTATCAGGTTTACATTCCGATATGCATGCATCCTAAGCATTGGATCCTAGGAGATCTAGACTTGATGACTATGCGTATGGCTGTGTACGATAGCTATCGTCATTCTGCTCTAAGGGCTGATGTGGATGCAAGGCTCAAGGAATTAAAGAAGGGTCTGCTAGACGTGTTTAGGGAGCTCAATCATCATACCCGGGTGGAGCAAGCTAGGAACTTGTCATGGTACACACCACCCGGTATACCACAACAAAATGGGTCAGCTGGTGATTGTGGTGTATGGGTATGTCGCTTCCTGGATGATTTGATAGGCGGTAGAGTCCCGCGGCCGACGAAATACGCTGTTTCGGAAGCTAATCAGTGGCGGCAGCATATGGCGGTGGAGTTCTATAACTTGAAGATGGATATTAATCCCGCCGATTTGGAATCATAGTGTTTGTACAGTTTTTTGTTTTTGTACAGTTTTTTGTTTTTGTACAGTTAGGTTAAACGTTTTTTGTACAGTTATTTTTAGGCTTTTTAGTTAGGTTAGACGTTTGTTTGTACCCTAAAAAAAGGCAGATGGTAGTAGGGTTTTCAATGCACCAGACAGGGCTCTCCAAGCGGGCGTTATCACCAAAGTCCGATTAGAGAACTTCATGTGTCATAGCCATATGGAAATTCATTTGGGAGACCGTGTCAATTTCATCACTGCTCAAAACGGAATTATCACCAAAGTCCGATTAGAGAACTTCATGTGTCATAGGCATATGGAAATTCATTTGGGAGACCGTGTCAATTTCATCACTGCTCAAAACGGAAGTAAGTTGATTTCTATCTCTCTCTCTCTCTATATATATATATGTATGTCCTATTCGTCTGCCCTATTCGTCTGCTATTAAAATTGATCCATATTGTTTTTTGTTTTGTAGGTGGGAAGAGTGCCATACTTACGGCCTTGTGTATTGCGTTTGGTTGTCGAGCAAAAAGTACGGACAGGGCAACCACATTGAAGGAGTTTATAAAGACTGGTTGCAGGTTCATATTAGCAATCGACTGACCCCGGGTCAAATACATCATACAATCTACGTTGGCCCTAGAAACATGTCTGCTGGTCCGAATAAAGATAGACAACATGATATAAGACCCGCCAAATGCCAAGCATCATTTTTATACGGTCGTTATGGTTGCACCAACACCTTATAAAATTAATGGTTGGCATTTGTAGGATTATCATTTATCGGGTTGTCTTTCTTTACTCGGACCAGCTGGCATGTGTCTAGGGCCAAGGTAGAATGTACAACGTATTTGAACCGAAGTCACTCGACTACCGATATGTATTTAGGACTATGCGTGGGTGAGGTCTTGTAGCGAAACGCGGAAACATGACCGCCGTATAAGCAGTACAGAGGATATTATTGTGTCAACTATGTATGTGAATACTTTGTAATACAATATTTTCAAGAACGTTTAACATTTATTGAAAAACCACTTTGTCATAGACTTTTAAATTCACAAAAAACTCATCCGCCATGACACTCGGCCGATAATAGCGGCTCCCCAAGTATATAAATAGGATGCTCCTATCAACATAAACCTCACAACTCTAATACTTTCATCCATATAATAACACTTGTCTTTTTCTCTTCCCTCTAAACCGGATATGGCTCTTTCCCTAGCAACTAATCCCACCTATTTCATTGTCCAAATTGAAAAGGAGTTAACAGACCATGGCATATTGGTAAGCTTAATTAACCTCTCTTCATTCTCAAATGTCACTCCATTCTTAAAGTTCATATTTTTTTCAGGTAATTCCAGCGCCGTTTGTGTTGATGTGGAAATTGACAGATCATCATAAGTGTCAAATAAGCCACGATGGATGGCACTATCATATGGATATGATGGTCATGGCTCCGGATAGTTTTGTCATGCGTGGTCCTCTTAACCTCGTGTTTGGCGAACACAACATTCGCCATGGCACTTGGTTGAAGTTCACTCTGTATCAAGGTCCACCTCGTCATCTGATCGACAATATGTACGATGTGAAGTTTGATTTCGTGAAGATGTGATTTCTTGTTGGTCTCGTGGATGTATAAGGGCGCCGTAATTGTATGTTTCTTACTTATGTGTGTAGCAAGTTATTGTGTGGTTTCTTATGTATGTGTGTCTTCTCTTTTACAATGTAACTGTTCGGCCCTTGACCACAATTATGTTAATTGTACGATGTTTTAATACTTATGTGACCTAATTAGGGTTTTTTAATGACACTAACCCTATATATATATTTTTAAAATAATATGTAAATAATATGTGACCTTTATATATCCTAACCCTAATTAGGGTTTTTTAAAAGTAGGTGTTCACGTGAAAATGTACGAGAAGGACCCATGTGACTGAAAATGTACGAGAAAAGCTAAATACTATTGCTTTAAGACCAATAATTCATGTTTGGGTCATAAAATAAGGCTGGAATACTGTAAAACGCTGAAAAGTAAAAGATGACTGACGCTTCTGCATAATACAGTAAGATTCGTCTGAAAAGCTAAAACAGTAAGATTCGTCTGAAAACTCAATTGATTCAGCCCAATGTAACTGTTCGGCCCTTGACCACAGTTATGTTAATTGTACGATGTTTTAATACTTATGTGACCTAATTAGGGTTTTTTAATGACACTAACCCTTTATATATCCTAACCCTAATTAGGGTTTTTTTTTTAAATTCGGGTTTTAATATATACACTAACCCTAATTAGGGTTTTTTAAAATTAGGTGTTCACGTATATACACTAACCCTAATTAGGGTTTTAATGACACTAACCCTATATATATATTTTTAAAATATTATGTAAATAATATGTGACCTTTATATATCCTAACCCTAATTAGGGTTTTTTTTTTTTAAATTCGGGTTTTAATATATACACTAACCCTAATTAGGGTTTTTTAAAAGTAGGTGTTCACGTGAAAATGTACGAGAAGGACCCATGTGACTGAAAATGTACGAGAAAAGCTAAATACTATTGCTTTAAGACCAATAATTCATGTTTGGGTCATAAAATAAGGCTGGAATACTGTAAAACGCTGAAAAGTAAAAGATGACTGACGCTTCTGCATAATACAGTAAGATTCGTCTGAAAAGCTAAAACAGTAAGATTCGTCTGAAAACTCAATTGATTCAGCCCAATGTAACTGTTCGGCCCTTGACCACAGTTATGTTAATTGTACGATGTTTTAATACTTATGTGACCTAATTAGGGTTTTTTAATGACACTAACCCTTTATATATCCTAACCCTAATTAGGGTTTTTTTTTTAAATTCGGGTTTTAATATATACACTAACCCTAATTAGGGTTTTTTAAAATTAGGTGTTCACGTATATACACTAACCCTAATTAGGGTTTTAATGACACTAACCCTATATATATATTTTTAAAATATTATGTAAATAATATGTGACCTTTATATATCCTAACCCTAATTAGGGTTTTTTTTTTTTAAATTCGGGTTTTAATATATACACTAACCCTAATTAGGGTTTTTTAATATTAGGTGTTCACGTGAAAATGTACGAGAAGGACCCATGTGACTGAAAATGTACGAGAAAAGCTAAATACTATTGCTTTAAGACCAATAATTCATGTTTGGGTCATAAAATAAGGCTGGAATACTGTAAAACGCTGAAAAAAACTCGCCGGAGAGCCTTGGTTGTCGCCGGAGAGCGGGCCAAAACACGGCGGTAGCGGCCGGCGGTAGCGGGCCGGTGTCTAAAATTGTCACCGGAGTGTATTTTTGTCCAAAATAATTATTAGGGGTTTTTTTTTGTCTATAATAATAATTTTCTCTATGCACTATCTCGTAAATGTACATTTAACTTTTCTTTCATTTTTTATGAAAATATTATTGTTTAAATAAAATACACTTTATTTGAATATCTACTTTTAAGTTTTAAAAAGTTGATTTTCATAATGATCAATGATCACTGGGTGTTTAATAAATTTTTTCAAAAATAACAATTTGGTTATATGTGGTTATAACATGCCTATATTTTTTTTATCATGTTTGATAAATATAAGTTAATTTATTTTTGAGTTTATTTTTAAAGCTTTGGTTAGATACTATAAAGGCTGATGTATTATATGAAAGATGATTATTTACAATACAATAATAAGAAATATATATACACCAAATAGATAGCTAAAAACATAAACAAAAGGATGATTGCTAATCAATCACTACAATCAAGGATTGCACAACAATCAATTACAATCAACTAATAATATTGACCTAAAATAAAATAGAATCTCAATACCCTCCTGCAAGCTCACGGTCGATTACGAACGAGCAGCTTGTAACGTAAATCCTTGAAGCGAGAAGAACCAACAGCCTTAGTAAAAATATCGGCAATTTGATCAGCTGACTTGACATGGCGAACCACTAGCTCACCAGATTGAACTTGTTCACGCACAAAATGATAATCAAGTTTAATGTGCTTGGAGCGTTGATGGAAAATTGGATTAGCTGTGAGAAAGGTTGCACTAAGGTTGTCACACAGAATGATAGGCGCTCCTTCCACGGAAATTGTCATCTCCTTTAGAAGTTGTTGAAGCCAAATAAGTTCTGCTGAAGCAAATGCAATGGCACGATATTCAGCCTCGGTGCTCGAACGAGCTACAACCTTTTGTTTTCGAGACGCCCAACTGACCAAATTTCCTCCAAAATAAATTGAGAAAACCATGCTGAGATCTAGGGATGGCAAAAAAATCCGAACCCGATGGGGAAACCCGAAACCCGAAATAAATGGGGCGGGTTTGGGGACGATAAACGGGGACGGGGATGGGGAAAACCCGCCTATTTTAAACGGGGACGGGGACGGGGGAACCAATCCCCGACCCGATTACCCGATTATTGTTGGGTTTTTGTGGGTATCCTCGGATCAAACTGACTCGAGGATTATCTCAGATCTATCAAACCTCGCTGGTTCGATATATCTCGTAGGTTTAAAACAAACTGTTGAAACCCACGTGATCAGAAACTCGCTGTTTCGATCAAAACATGCGGAAGCGATAAAAGCTAAAAACCCATTAAAGCCTAATGATCTTAATCGTTTGTAGGTCTAAACCTAAAGGATTAGGTTAGATTAATTTACCTGGTTGCTTGAGAATAGATCCACCAATGATTGACCAGCGAACGTTCCTCTAGCAGAACTGTGAAACCCGAATAACCGGAAAAACTGAAATTCGACCCCCGGGGGGGGGGGGTATTCGGCGCCGGTGGTGAGAGAGGAGAGAGAGGAAACTGAGAACTGGTTTTTCTTAATTGAAAGCTTGTTATTTTTCCTTAACCCATAGGCTTTATTTATATGGAGGAAAAATACAGTTTGTATGGAATCCAGTTTCCTTATAATAATTATCTCAAATCCTTTCCTTATATAAACTGGAAAAGAATTTGCCTATGATAATTATGATTTATATATTTATCTAATATATAAAATCTTTATTAATTAACTATTATATATTTATTTATCTAATAAATATATAATATCCTAATTAATTAATAACCCTCCAACTTTGGTAATTCTGACTGAAATTACCCAACTGATTTATAATATACTATTATAAATCCTAACTCTCCATTTTGGGGTTTCATCTAACTTGTTCGTCTTATAGGTCCTCACAGGTGTGACCCTCAAGTGTCTTGCAACATTGGATGTGTAATCACTTGGTTTGTCAATTCTGCACATAATTCCTAACAGACTCCCACTTGTGCAAGTTGGCAATACCACATTTGATTACACGGACCTAAGGAGGCCCTAGACAGGCACTTAGGCTGACCAGGTTACAAGAACTCTTATACCCAGATTTGGTGATATAAACATTCCGTGAGGAATTGGTATCTATGAAACTACTGTTCATTGATTGGGTATATCTTGGCTTTTCCCTTTGCATCGCGATATTTCATCTATGAGTATGAGCTTGGAAAGTGTCAACTCTAAATACTCAAGATTCTGTTCTCTTGATTATCTGACTTTCACTGATAGGTAAACGACAAAGAACTAATCAGTTCGTTTGGGCATGGCCATGCACTTCATCAGTATACTTAGTCAGTCAAGATGGGCCCAGAAATATCTCTCTTCTGAGAAGAGGTGCAAATCCCATCTTGCATATCTGCCTTTAACACCACGGCTTCCGCTGAATCTAGTTACACTTTTTATAGCTACCCTGTTACGGCGTAGCGGTTGAGTGCACTAAGAATTCAGTAGTCCTCATGATATCAAATCAGATACCTCAGGTGATAGGGACAACCACTGTGAGATTTACTTATGACTTTATTCCAAGAAGTAATCTCAACCTCGGATCACGTCCGATATTTGCTACTCTATCAAATATCTGTGCAACTTTTAGTCTACAACACTTGTAGCTGTTATTCAGCAACTGATCATAACTACCTAAAAGTTCACAATGACTTTAACGCCTTATCATGCTCCCACAATGATAAGTTGTCACGGACAGATTTTGAATGAAAAATCGGAGACTGATTTCATTCCTGGATATATTAAAACATGCAAAATAGTGAAAGTGATAAAGAAACTAATTTTGTATAGTCCATATTACACGCTGTAATAATAACAAAATTAAATGTCTTTTCTTTAATAACTTTCATTTTATCTATTTAACATTTGTTAAATACTGATCTAAAATGAAGTATCACCTACCTTCAATTTTAAACCCTTTGATTAAAGTTTACCATTTTAATCAAAGTGATAACCAAAAACACAAGGCTGTTTACTTGTATCTGCTAATTATTGTTTTGCAAACACCTCTTAAAACAATAATTAGTCTTTTATCATATTCCGTGAACTTGGAGACCTGGACAAACTTCCAGTTCCTGAACATGTAAGACTGCAACTTTCCTTAGTTGCTGTGTAGATGAATGATTTCTACCTGAAATCTGATTCCATTTGCAATACTGGCAAATCTACTGGAATCCTATATTTTAATCCAACACTTCAATTATTGATTTTTTAAGTCAGTCATGACCTTTGTTTCAAGAGTTTTGAAACCTTTATCCTTTTGATTAAAAAGGGTAAATTGTATCTTACGAATTCTTATCCTACCTGGATTTATGAATTCCGAGATACATCAATAATTGCATCTATTATTCTTTATCTCAGACTAGATAGAGAACAAATTGGGCTCCCACTTGCTTTATAAAAAACTAACTATTACTCAGAATTTTACTATTGACTTAGTCAAAACTTTGATCAGTCAATTCTAATTTCAAGTAATGAACTTTGAGAATTTCCTTACATGAAACTTAACTGGATTTGGTCAAATCCTAATTCCAAATCTTGGAATCTTTCTAGTTTCATAAATACTGTTATTAACGCTATCTGAGTTAATATTCTAAAATTCTCTATTTAAAACATTTGAACAATAAAATTTGATCAAATTTGATTAGTTAATCTTGAGAATTTCTTTTATAAAACTTAACTGGATTTGGTCAAATCCCAATTCCAGAACTTGGAATCTTTCTAGTTTTATAAATGTTGTTATTAACGCTATCTGAGTTAATATCTTAAATTCTCCCTTTTGATCACAAAACTATTATTCATAAATGTTTTATTCTCAAAACACATTCTTATAGAATCTCGTGTGTTTTGATAGTTTTTATACAAATTACTTCAATTTCATTAAAGTAACAGGCATCTACAACTAGGATCATACAAACACTAAGCACAATCAGATATTTCAATTGTCAAGACAATAACTTTTGAAAATAAAACCATCGAATTATAAAATATAATTATCCAAACATTGTTTAAAACATAAAACCCCAAAATAACTGTTTTATAAATTCAAAAATGTCTTGACTTAAATTATCTCGTGCTTTGATCCTCAGCAACTCCTGGGCACTTCACTTCATTTCTGACCTCCTGCAATAATCATTTGCTCTAGGTATCAGTATACTTGTAAGCTAACAAGTAAGAAGTGACAAAAATAAACCAATCATAAATTTTCTGAGGTTTATATACCTGCTTCATGACGCTTAGGGCAGTTTTGCCTCCAATGACCGATCTCATTGCATATGAAGCAGCGATTCTCGGTCCTAGCTTTGTTTGGCTTAACCTTCTTGCCCTTGCCCTTGCCTTTGCCTTTCTTGGGTGCACTCTGGATGGCCTGAACTGGTCCCTTTCCCTTGCTGGTGCTAGCATGCCCATTTTTCTTTTTAACCCCTCCGTCTTTTACCATCAAGACATCCTTTGTCTTGTTCTTGTTCCCCATATTTAATTCAGCTGTCTTGAGCATGGAGTGCAATTCTGCTATTGTTTTCTCCATGTTGTTCATGTTGTAGTTGACTACAAAGGGCCTGTAGTCTTCCGACAGTGAATTGAGTATGGTGTCAGTTGCTAGCTGCAACGGAACAGGATGACCCAGCCTCTCCAGATGATCTAAGTGCCGTTTCATTTTCATGACATGGTCACTTACTGATGTTCCTTTTACCATCTTGCACTCATTGAATGCTTTGGTGGCATCGTAGCGCTCTGTACGAGCCTGAGTCTGAAACATGTCCTCAGCTGGCGGATCATGTCGTAAGCATTTGTATTTATGAGCCCTGCTTGCAGATCTGGGCTCATAGTTGCTAACATCAGACAGGCAACATCAAGAAGATCATCTGAGTGCTTTTTGTGGGCATTTCTGGCAGCAGCCGGAGCGTTTGCCGGAGGTGCCTCCCCAAGTGGCTCTTCAAGCACATACCACTTTCTTTCATGTCTGAGCACAATCATCAGATTGCGCTCCCAGTCAAGAAAGTTAGAGCCGGTCAACTTATCCTTCTCTAGGATAGAGCGGAGGGAAAGATTGTTAGTGCTGGTAACAGTGCTTGCCATCTACACAAAATAAAACTTTTGGTCTTAGCAACTGTAAATAGACTAATTTCCAATAAAATATCAATAAACCCTTAAATGATCAATTTATTGGACTAGGATCCTTATTTTATACGTCCTGATGTGCGTAATGTTCTTGCTCCACCAGACCCATATTTATTTCGGTAGGTAAGGACTTTTACCAATCATATCTAACTGACATGACTCCTAGATCTTTTCGGGACCATGGCAACTACCTGTGCATGTTTTAGTCCCTCTTAGTGCTTTTTGGCCCGGTACCACCCGGTGAACATTATAGAACCAAAACAGATCTCACCATTTTGGGGACCTGATTACTATACTCTGGCCGGTACCACCCGGAGATAATTAGCAGAGTTATGTAACCCCTTCAGTTTCAGTTTGAACACAGACGTTGAATGTGTGATCACTTACAACGCCTATGTACTTTACGCCGAAGGTGCCCCTAGATGGGTTGCACTACTGATCTATGATTTTCGGGGTTTTGAAAAACTTTATTTCCAGGATTTTGAAAAACTGATTGTTTATAAAGGCTACTTATGTTTTAAACTAACTGTTTGAAACATACATGTAATTTTAAAACTAACTGTTCTAAAAATTACTCGCTAATTAAAACTAACTGTTTTAAATAGCATACCTAGTTGATTAAAACTAACTGTTTTTGTCAACTTTGCCTTTTATAAAATAATTATCCACTGATTGTTATAAAGAGCAATTGATATTCTAAACTAACTGTTTTTAAATATTCATGTTATTTTAAACCAACTGTTTAAAATATCGGCTAATTGAAATCAACTGATTTAAAGTGTACTTGGTTGATTGAAACTACCTGTTTCAATAACCTTTTCCGTCTGACAAAAGCTAACTGTTCTGTCAACTTTGCTCTTTTATAACAATACACTAGGTTTTATTAAAAGGCTTCACTTTAAAGGTTTTCGATTGAAAAGTTAATAAAACCTAATTTCATCTTGTTTTAAAAAAGAATATTTTTAAAACATATTTAATAAACTAACAGTTATTAGCATCAACTACGTAGTTAATCATGCACACAGATAATTATAACAACTACGCAATTGTAAAACAGATAATTATAGGATTTGCCAATTTTGTTCCTAGGGACCAATAATGACCTAGTTTTTCTACAACTTCAAAACTTTGCGTAGCTCCCACTGGCTTCGCCATGCTTGTTAGTATTCCGGTAAGATGAAGAATAGCTCCCACTGGCCTCGTCATCCCAAAAGAAAAATTCTATCCTAGGGTCATTATTACATAAGGGGTTGTAAACGGCACGCAGGCCTCCCCATGAATATGTCAAGGGTCTAAGTTGGCAAATACTATAACGTATATATATATGTAAAAACAAACTAAAATTCATATATAGTTCTCAAGCAATCACGCAATTATGTGTATATATGCAACAAAAGCAATATTATAATTACGAGAAAATGAACCTGGATCCGTTAAAATTACCTTGTTTTAAATTATCGCAAAAACTTGGTTTTATAACTGATTCGAAAAACAAACTGTCTTATGAATCTTAAAAGAAAATCTTTAGACTGAAGAATGGTTTTTAACTTAAAACTGAGATTTATAATAAATCTTAAAACAAAAACCATTTAATTCTTTTACCCAAAAATATTAAACTGGTTTTAACGATCCAACTTTATAATACTGACCTTAGTGTTTTGAATTTACTTAAAAACTGATTCTATAAAAGTTTATTAAATTGGAAAAACCAAAATTTACTTTGATAAAAAATCCTAAGTAAACTTATTTTGGATAAAATATCTTAAAAACCAAACGAGCTCTTTTGGGCCATAACTTGGTCCAAAGAACTGGGCTTTTGGGCCTAATAAGGGTATTTGGCCCAAGACGGAAAAACCCTAGGTTTGACCCATGACCAATAACCAATGTTCACCACCACCGAATACGGTGGTTTTGGTCATCGTGAGACGTCGCCACCACCACGCTGGTGGTGTAGCTGCGGTCTAGCCGCGATCGAACCATAGTCGGATGCGTGTCTCGCTTGAAATTGATTTGGTCATCACCTCCATTTGCCGTAACCACCACCGCGACTGCGGTTTCTGGTGGTTGCCGTTCACCACCAAAACGAGTGGTGCGGTCGGCGTGTATGGCCAGAACCGCCGCCACCACCGGTGTAACAGCAGCAATCGGCCGCCATCACCACGGTGGTACGATCACAACCACCAAAGCCTTTTCGGCTTGGTTTGGTCGCGATTATTCGGGCTATAGCCACCTACACCGCCGCTGCTATCGCAGCAGCCACCACCATTGTCGTTGACTACGGCGCTCACGGCGGCGACGATCGACGCATCGGCGTCGTCGCCCCCACCGATTTGATAACGACGGCAAACGCCACCGCCATCGCTCGCCGCCGCTGTGGCGATCAAACAGCGGACCACCACCGCCACTATCCGCGGCTGTTCCAAAAACATCACCACCGTCGCCGTTTCCGGCTTCGGTGGTTGGTTCAATCAATTGCCACCACAGTGGCTTTTGATTTCAATCGCGATCATCGCTCACGGCCAGCGATCGAATAGCCGTTGCCACCACCGTAACTGGTGGTCTGGCTTGGCCATCACGAAATCGCCGCCACCACCTGTCTGGTGGTTTGGCCGGGCGTCCGTCGCCGATAGGTGCGGCGGCTATTGCTGTTTTTCGAAGGTGGTTCGGCCACCGCTACCTGATTGGTGGCGTGGTCTGGTGGTTGAATAGCAGCAACCGGCGCCGCCACCACGAGCTGTGGTGCGGGCGGCGTTCGTGTGGTGTGATCCCGTAGCCGGCGATCGGCCTGGCGGTCCGGCCGGCCTACTGCCGTCGTTCCACCGCCGATCGTCGGTTCAACTATGATGGGTGTTCTCGGATAGAGTTTTTGTACGATAAATAAAAATCAAATTTTTATATCAGATTTTAAACTTGATACGTAAGAATTAATTTTAACGGATCACATACAAAACGATAAACTGATAAACTGAAAACGATTTTAACAATGGCTCTGATACCACTGTTGGGTTTTTGTGGGTATCCTCGGATCAAACTGACTCGAGGATTATCTCAGATCTATCAAACCTCGCTGGTTCGATATATCTCGTAGGTTTAAAACAAACTGTTGAAACCCACGTGATCAGAAACTCGCTGTTTCGATCAAAACATGCGGAAGCGATAAAAGCAAAAAACCCATTAAAGCCTAATGATCTTAATCGTTTGTAGGTCTAAACCTAAAGGATTAGGTTAGATTAATTTACCTGGTTGCTTGAGAATAGATCCACCAATGATTGACCAGCGAACGTTCCTCTAGCAGAACTGTGAAACCCGAATAACCGGAAAAACTGAAATTCGACCCCGGGGGGGGGGGGGGGTATTCGGCGCCGGTGGTGAGAGAGGAGAGAGAGGAAACTGAGAACTGGTTTTTCTTAATTGAAAGCTTGTTATTTTTCCTTAACCCATAGGCTTTATTTATATGGAGGAAAAATACAGTTTGTATGGAATCCAGTTTCCTTATAATAATTATCTCAAATCCTTTCCTTATATAAACTGGAAAAGAATTTGCCTATGATAATTATGATTTATATATTTATCTAATATATAAAATCTTTATTAATTAACTATTATATATTTATTTATCTAATAAATATATAATATCCTAATTAATTAATAACCCTCCAACTTTGGTAATTCTGACTGAAATTACCCAACTGATTTATAATATACTATTATAAATCCTAACTCTCCATTTTGGGGTTTCATCTAACTTGTTCGTCTTATAGGTCCTCACAGGTGTGACCCTCAAGTGTCTTGCAACATTGGATGTGTAATCACTTGGTTTGTCAATTCTGCACATAATTCCTAACAATTATATCCCCGAATATTTCCCCGATTGTATCCTCGAATATATCCCTAATTTTATTTTTATTTTATGATTGTTTAGTAGACAATATATTATATATAGCTAAATGGTTTTTATGTTTGGTCGTATATATACTTTAACATTTTAACTGTTAATATTTTGGATGCATTTAAACAATATATATATATAGCTAAACTGTTACTATTTTGGATCATTTCGACTTTAATTTTCTTTCGGATATGTTTAGAGAATGGATTCGAGAATATTATGCAATTTAGTATATCATTTTCCGAGACTTGTGATGTGTGGAGTTCAAACGATGACGGGGATCCCCGCGGTGAAACCCGTTTAATTAACCGTTTATACTAAACGGGGATACCCGTTTCCCCGCGCGTTTCCCCGATTACCCGATGGGGATCCCCGTTTAAATCCCCGTGGGGTTTTAAGCGGGGACGGGGACGGTTTTTTTAAACGGGGACGGGGACGGGGGGACCAATCCCCGCCCCAAACCCGCCCCGTTGCCATCCCTACTGAGATCGGCAATCATCAGGATCAGATATCCAACCAGCATCAGTAAAACAAACAAGCTTTGAATCACTAGATGGGCGAAATATGAGACCGAGATCAAGAGTGCCCTTAAGATAACGTAAGATGCGTTTAACTGCTGTCCAATGGTGCTCAGATGGGTTGTGCATAAATTGACAAACCCGATTGACAGAATAAGCAATTTCAGGACGAGTTATGGTCACATACTGTAATGCACCAACAATGCTGCGGTATAAAGCTGGATTATTCATTGGATCGCCACCTAGATACAACCTAGAGCCGGGTTCTGCTGGAGAGGCTATAGGTTTGGCTCCTGTCATTTTGCTTCGTTCAAGAAGGTCTAATATGTACCTCCGTTGTGACAGCAAAAGAGAAGATGAAGAGCGATGCACTTCAATGCCCAAAAAGTAGTTGAGATCACCTAAATCCTTAAGAGAGAAGACAGAATTAAGGTATTTGACCAGCTCGTCAATAAAGGAGGAATTAGAACCGGTAATGATCAGATCATCAACATAAATAAGAACATAAACAACATCAGAGCCATGTCTTTTTATGAAGAGAGATGTGTCTGAAATACAAGGTTTGAATCCATGCTGAATCAACGACTTTTGTAACGTCTGAAACCAAGCCCTTGGAGCTTGTTTAAGGCCATAAAGAGCCTTTTTGAGCTTGCAAACATATGTGGAACGGTCAGAAGCAACGAATCCTTGCGGTTGATCCATGTAAACAGTTTCAGACAAATCTCCATTTAGGAAGGCGTTATTGACATCCACTTGACGAAGAGGCCAATTATTAGTGACAGCAATACTTAGAACAAGTCTAATTGTTGTAGGCTTAATAACTGGGCGAATAGTGTCAAAGTAGTCGACACCCTCTTCCTGATTAAATCCCTTTGCCACTAATCGCGCTTTGTAGCGCTCAATTGTTCCATCAGATTTCCTCTTAATCCTGAAAATCCACTTATTACCGACAACATTAGTAGCAGGGGGCCTGGGAACGAGTTCCCAAGTCCTATTAAACATTAAGGCATCAAATTCTAATTGCATAGCATGTTTCCAATGAGGGTTTTTTGTGGCTTGTAAAAACGTTTTAGGTTCTTTTTCCAAAGACTCATGAGACAAAGGATATTTAGTAGCAGTAAAGGATTTAGGCTTAAGAGAAGAGGTAGAAGCTCGAGTTACCATACCATGTTCTGAGTTGGCTGCCGGACGGAAATATGAGGGGGCGTTTGGATATGAGTTGGTGGCAGGAACGATTGGTGGTGGAGGCGACTCCACCATGGGGGAGTTTGGTGGCGTGAGGCCAGAATCGGACTCGTTCAGCGAGATGCTAGAGTTATGTTCTGGTGCAAGGTTGGATGGAGAATTCGGCGTGAGGCCAGAAGGATCAGATGATGAGTTGCTTAATTGTGTTGTAGACTCGCCAGGTTCTATGGAAGAGGCGGTCGACACGGATGATGGAGCGTTTGGTAACCGGACAGTAGGGATTTCAATTGTCGACGCTTCCTGAAGAGCATGAAGTGGAATTTCAGAATTGATCAGTTGTTCTGAATTTTCCTTAGAATTGTGCTCTGGAAAAGGAAATGACGATTCATCGAATACTACATGACGAGCAATATAAGTACGAGATGAAGGCACATGAAAGCATATATATCCTTTATGTTTAGCACTGTACCCTAAAAAGATGCAAGGGATAGACCGAAATTCCAGTTTATTACTGTTATAAGGTCTAGTATAAGGGTAACATAAGCAACCAAAAGATTTGAGAAAATGGTAATCAGGTTGACGATTATATAAATACTCATAAGGTGATTTGTGTTTGAGAATGGAGTAATAGTCCTGTTATTTGTGTAAACAGCGGTATGAAAGGCTTCTTCCCAAAATTTAACAGGTAGTTTGGAATGGGCTAAAAGAGCAAGACCTTTTTCTACAATTACACGATTACGCCTTTCAGAGGCACCGTTTTGTTCCGGCGTATAAGGACATGAGACGCGATGAACAATACCATGTGATTGTAGAAAAGATGATACATTGCGATATTCGCCCCCCCCCCCCCCCCAATCAGATTGAAAGGCTTTAATTTTGGTGGAGAATTGTGTTTCAACCATTGTTTTGAATAATGTGAAAGCTGAAAGAACTTGAGATTTACTCCTTAGAAAATACACCCATATGAATTTCGTACAATCATCAATGAAAAGAAGAAAGTAGTTATTACCATTCAAAGAAGATATAGGAGCAGGACCCCAAACATCTGAGTAAATTAAATCAAATGGCCATTTTGAAGTAACATGACAAGGAGGCAAATGAAGTCTATGACTTTTACCTAATTGACAAGCATTACAAATAGGCAACAATTTATTTGTAGACATAGGTAAATTATAAGCAGAAATAAGACGACGCAAGATAGATTCATGTGGATGAGCAAGTCGATGATGCCAGCTGTCAATAGAAGCTCGTTCACCCACAAAGACGCGAGGAGGACTCGAAAAAACATGGACCCATAGGAAGTTGATATAAGTGTTAGTAATTATGTACAGAAGTTGACAAACCAGACTACACATCCAATGTTATAAGACACTTGAGGGTCACACTTGTGAGGCCTGTAAAACGAACAAGTAAGATAACTCCAGTATAGAGAGAAAAGATTTATAATAGTCAATTATAAATCTATTGGGTGTTTTCTGTAAGAAACTCCAAAGTTAAAGGTTTCTATTATTAATTAAACAGGGATTATATATTTATTAGTTAAATAAATATATAACTGGTTTTAATTAATATTTGTTATATATGGTAAATATATATATATTAGTTAAATATATATATGGTAATTATCCTGACTAATATATTAATTGTATATATGGAAATAATCTTTCTTGGTGAAAAAGAAAGAATTATTTATGGATAATTACTGGAAAAAGGAAACAGAATATGATACAGATACTGTTTGTATCAGTATAAATATTCGGTTAAGGCAAACCCTTTTTCATTCATTCATTGATTCCAATAATCAATTCCCACAACCATAGAAACCTAGAGAATCTCTTTCTCTCTCTCCCTCGTAATCGACGCCAACAATCAAGCCGAAGGAAGTTCGGAGTTTGTTCGGGTGTTCGGGAATTCGGAGTTGTTGATCGGCTAGAAGGTCGTTCGTAAGGTTCATCACGGGTGGATCAAGCTCAAGCAATTCAGGTAAGATTTCTAGACACCCTATTATGCAACTGTTTAGATAAACAATAACGATCATGTGCTTTCGGGTTTTTACACATTTATGCTTCCGCTGATCAAACCAGTTTGGTTTGATGTTCGAATTAACAGTTTGTTTTTCGAACCGTGACTCGTACCAGTTTGGTCCGAGGTCCACCAAAAACCCAACAGTGGTATCAGAGCCATTGGTTTTCTTATTGTTTATCTCGTTTCTGTATGTATAAAGTTTTAATCTTTATCAGTTTATGTGTAAGGATTAAATCTTTATCTGTTTGTATAAAGTTTTAATCTTTATCAGTTTTGGGTAAGGATTAAATCTTTATCTGTTTGTATAAAGCTTTAACTTTTATCAGTCTGCTTAAAAGATTAAATCTTTATCTGTTTTAAGTTTTATCAGTTTGCTAAATTTTATCTGTTTAAAATTGCTTTATCTAATAATTGTTTAAGATCCGTTATAATTATTTTAGTTGTATAAAGTTTTAAATTTTAACAGTTCGTTTAAGAATTAAAATTTTATCAGTTTGAGTAAATATCTTTATCAGTTTAGATAAGGGATTAATCTTTATCAGTTTGCATAAAGATTGATATTTATTGGTTTAAAATTAATCTTTATCAGTGTTGAATCAAGATTGATTTTATTAGCTTGTATAAAGTTTGGATTTTATCAGTTTAGGTAAAATTCATCTTTATCAGATTCAAAGCTATCTATCACCACCGAAAAACCACGAACCGCAACACAGAACAATCGCCGGACATCGGAACCGCGACCAAACCACCAGTTTGGTGGTGGTCACGGTGATCAACGGCGATGGCATCGGAAAGCCACGTTGGTGGCGGTTATAATCGATGACTGAAACCGACCGCCGCTGGCTGCCTCACGACCGCGCCTAGCGGCGGCGGTAGTTTGTTTCTGTTTGATATCGCAACCACCAGGAGCCACCACGGTGGCGGTGGTGATCGTCGATATTGAAACCGCAGACCGCCGAAAGCCACAACGGCGGCGGCGGTGAGCGGTAATGATGTTGTTATAGTCTCCGGTCGCCAACCGGGCACGGCTGGCACTACGGTGGCGGCTGTTTGCTGTCATCGTCGCCGACCACCCAGCCCCGTGGTGGTGGCGATGGTCCGTGGTGGCTGTGTTTAGTCGCCGACCGAAAACGATGGCGACGGGTGTCTTGCCTTCGTCAATCGCGGAGTGGTGGCGGTGTGGTGCGCAACTGTCGTCCCCGGTGGATGACGGCGGCGGTGAATCTTCAATCACCGGCCACACACCATCACGACGGTGGTGGCGGTTCTCGGCCACAGCCGACTGTCACAGGTGGTGGCGGCGGCATGGTGGTGGTGTTTATCGATCACCAACCGCAAACGGCAGTGGTGGATGGCAATGGCGGCACTTTGGTGTTGCCAATCATCACAGGGTTTGCGGTGACCAAGCCCAAAAAAAAAAACTTATCGTTTTTCGATAATGGGCTTAACCATGGACTTTTGGGCCACGTTATAGGCCCAATTAGGTTTATCGGGTTTTAGGCTTTTTCCCAAGACTAATTTCATAAAGATGTTTTAAGGGATTTTAATTATCCCTGTGTTAATCAAACCAGTTATTTGACCTGGTTCTGGTCAAATGGGCCGGATGTCATGTTTGACCAGTTGGTCGAACCACGACACAGTTTTTAGGCCAGTATTTAATATTCCGACCAGTTGGTCCGGAGTGACCGGTTTGATATGTTTTTGGATAAAAGCGAATATTTTAGAAAATTGGTTTTATTTTATAAAATAGATTTATAGTTTATAAATCTTGGGTATTTTATAAATTAGTTAAAAGCCGTTTTCAGATTAAAATATTAGTTTCGATTTATAAAACAGTTTGATTTTATAAATCAGTTAATTCCATGGTTTATGATAAACAGAATAATTTTAACGGATCTAGGATTGTTTAATGCTTATTTTATATGCTTTATTGCTCTATAAAACTTGCTTGGATAAATGTTTATATACATACATCAGCTTAGTACATATATATAGTAATTATAGAGATTGCCAATTTAGACGCTTAATCCAAACATGCGTGACACTTTCAACCCTGGAAACTTGCAAAATGACCTTTAGGATAGATTTTTCTTTTTCTTTTCCCGGAGTTCCGTCAAGAGATGCCGAGGCCAGTGGGAGCTACGCAAGGAGATCGGAGCTACGCGGGGAGATCGGAAGAAAATAGTTTTAGGTCATTTTTGGTCCTTTAGGAATTAATTGGCAAATCAATAATTGCTTGTTTTTTGTTTCTTTAACTGCATGGTTGTGATTATTATGCTTGCTCGTGATTATTGATATTACATGCTTAGGTTTTATCAAATGTTTTTAAAATTAGGTCTTATTTTATAAAACTAGTTATATCACGAGGTTGGTTTTAAAAACCTAAAATTACCATTTTATGAACATTTTTAGATGGTAAAATTATTTTTAAAACCATTATAAGATTGTTTTCTTATAAGAGGCATGCTTTTAAAACAGTTAGTTTTATTAGCAAGTAAGTTTTAGAACAGTTAGTTTTAAACATCGGTTGTTTCTTAAAACAGTTAGTTTTAGAACAACAAATGCCTTTAAGACAATCAGCTTTTAATAGCGATTTTAAAAAATACTGGAAATTTAAAGTTTTTCAAAAAACTTAGTTAAAACCCATAAAATCATAGATCAGTAGTGCAACCCATTTGTGGACACCTTTGGCGTAAGGTACGTTGGAGCTCGAAGGAGTCGAACCTTTAGCACCCACGTTCAAACCCCAAACTGAAGGGGATGAAAAGACTCTGCGATATCGGGTGGTACCGACCAGAGTACATCCAGTTCAAAATGGTGAGATCTATTTTGGTAATTGTTACAATTCACCGGGTGGTACCGGGCCAAAGAGCACTAAGAGGGACTAAAACATGTACGGTTTTATCCGATGTCCCGAAAAGATCTAGGAGTCATGTCAGTTAGATATGATTGGTAAAAGTCCTTACCTACCGAAATAGTACGGGCCTGGTGGGGCGTGAGCAAACCGCGCATCAGGACGTATGAAATAAGGATCCTAGTCCGATATTTATCATTTTAGGGTTTATTGATATTTATTCGGAACCGTTTATTCAAAGGTACTAAAACCAAGTTTTAAATGTGTAGATGGCAAACACAGTCACCAACACCAATAACCTTCTCTTTCGCTCGATCCTAGAAAAGGACAAACTCACTGGTCCGAATTTTCTCGACTGGGAGCGCAATCTCCAGATTGTGCTCAGGCACGAGAGAAAGTGGTATGTCCTAGAAGAACCTCTAGGTGAGGCCCCACCAGCAAATGCCAGTACGGCAATCAGAAATGCTTATCAAAAGCGTTCGGACGATTTGCTGGATGTTGGCTGCTTGATGCTTGCGACTATGAGCCCAGAACTACAAACAGGGCTCATGAACACTAATGCTTACGACATGATCCGCCAGCTGAGGGACATGTTCCAAACGCAAGCTCGCACAGAGCGTTATGATGCCACGAGGGCTCTAAACGCGTGCAAAATGGCCAAGGGGACCTCTGTCAGTGCCCACGTTATGAAAATGAAGAGGCTACTTGACCACCTAGAGAGGTTAGGTCACCCAGTTCCGTTGCAGTTGGCAACGGATACCATACTCAATTCATTGTCCGATGATTACAAGCAGTTTGTGATGAATTTTAATATGAACAACATGGAAAGGAGCATAGCTGAATTGCACTCCATGTTAAAAACTGTTGAACAAAGTATGGGGACGGGGACCAAGACCAAAGATGTTCTGATGGTCAGGGATGGTGGAGTGAAGAAGAAAAGAGGGCAAAGGAACACCAGCAAGGGCAAGGACCAGGTTCAGGTCAGCCAGAGTGTACCAAAGGCCGTTGACAATAGAAAGGGCAAGGGCAAGGGCAAAAAGGTCAAAGTCAACAAAGCGAAGGCTGAGAATCGATGCTTTACGTGTCATGAGGTCGGACATTGGAGACACAATTGCCCGAAGCGTCATGAAACAGGTATAAACACCTAGAACGTTTTATGACTGCTTCAGTTTATCATTACTACTTGTTAGTTTACAAGTTAACTGACACCTAGAGCAAATGTATGATTGCAGGTGATCAGGAGAAATGTAGTGCCCGGGTCCTGAGGATCAGACAAGATTTCTTTTAGATATTATCAAGACATTTTAAGATTATTTTAAAACATTTTATTTTGGATAGTTTTGAAATATTGGTTGTTTTTAAATTTATGGGATTTTGGTATTTTAAATTTAAAATTATTGTCTTGATTTATATATCTAATTTTGCCTTGAATCTAAGTCAAGATAGACTTGATTCAATTTGTTGATCCTAGATATTGTCTACCACACTAACAAATATACTTCAAAATTTGGTAATTCGAAGTAATATATGAAAACTGTCAAAAACACACGAAGTACTATTTTATAGGAATGTGTTTTGGAATAAAACATTTACGAGTAATATGATTATAACAAGTATATTGTAGTCAAGTTCAAATTACTCATATGTTTTAAAAGGGGAATTTAGGATATTATCACAGATGACGTTGATAATATCAGTATTTATAAAACTAGTAAATTCCAAGTTTTGGAATTGGGATTTGATAAAAATCCAGTTAAGTTTTATGAATAGTAAAAAAAAATTCAAGTTTATAGTATTAAACTTATTACTTAAAATAAAATTGACTAAATAGTCAAGTCTTGACTAAGTCAATGAAGTGTCAAATTTAAGTAATAGTCAGTTTTCATATAGGTTAGTGGGAGCCCAATTTATTCTCTATCTATGCTTCCGATAAAGAATAAAAGTTATATTATTGATTTGTATTTCTAGGAATTCATAATCCAGAGAGGATAAGAATTCATGAGAAAATATGATCTATTCTTTTAAGTCAAAAAGGTTAGATCAAGAGTTTCAAAGTCTCGAAACAATAAAGTCAAAGTTTTGACTTTAAGAAAATCAATAATTATATGTGTTGTAATAAAGATATTCAAGTATCCTTTTAGACCATCAAGTGTTGTAGAACACTAGGATAAATTTCCTGGAATTTACCAGTTTGGTAAATGGAAATTTTGTCAGATTTCAGGTAGAAATCTTTATCTACACAGCAACTAAGGAAAGTTGCAGAGTTGACTTTACATATTCAAGAAACTTGGAGTTATTCCAGTATCTCCAAGATTTAGGCAATATGGTAAAGAAAAGTCTAGATTTTGTTTGAATGTGTTTGCAAAACAAAACTAGCAGAACCAAGTTAAAATTATTATTTAATAACTTGCGTTGTTTTGGTTATTTCTTTGATTAGGATGGTAAACACTAATCAAAAGGTTTAAATTGAAGGAAGGTGATACTTCATTTAAATCAGTATAAGTACATATTGAATAGACACCATAAAAGTAACTTAGAAATGCTATTAATTTTGTTATTATTACAGAGTGGAATATGGACTATACAAAATTAGTTTCTCTGTTTCTTTTATACTTAGCATGTTTTTGATCCGGGAATAAAACTAGTATAAGTTTTATTTGAAAATTATCCGTGACAACTTATCAAGGTGGGAACCTGATAGGGTTTTAAAGTCATCGTGAGTTTTTGGGTAGTTATAAAACAGAGTAACAGCTACAAGCGATGTAGACCAAAAACTGCACGGATATTCGATAGAGCAGCGAATATCGGATGTGATCCGCTGGTTGAGATTACTTCATGGATTTTGTCATAAGTAAATCTCACAGTAGGTTGTCCTCAATACCTGAGGTATCTGGTTTGGAATCACGGGGACTACTGGATACTTAGTACGTTCTAACATCACACCGTAACAGGGTGGTCATACGGGGCGTAACTAGATTCAGCGGAAGTCGTGGTGACAAATGCAGATATGCAAGATGGGATTTGCACCTCTTCTATGAAGAGAGATATTTCCGGGCCCCTTGACTGACTACAAGAACTGATGAAGTGCATGGCCATGCCCAAACAAACTGATTTGTTCTTTGTCGTTTACCAATCAGTTGGAAGTCGGATAGTCATGAACATAATCTTGAGTATTCTGAGTTGACTGTATCCATGCTCACTCAAAATTGAAATATCGTGTTGCAAAAGGAAAAGCCTAGTTATACCCGATTTATGAACAGTGTGTTTCATAAATGTTATTCTCTTTAAGGGACATTTTATCACCTACCTGGGTATAAGAGTGCTTATAACCTGGTTAGCCTAAGTGCCTGTCTAGGGGCCTCCTTAGGTCCGTGTGGTCAAGCCGGTATTGCCAACTTGCACAAGTGGGAGTCTGTTAGTAATTATGTACAGAAGTTGACAAACCAGACTACACATCCAATGTTATAAGACACTTGAGGGTCACACTTGTGAGGCCTGTAAAACGAACAAGTAAGATAACTCCAGTATAGAGAGAAAAGATTTATAATAGTCAATTATAAATCTATTGGGTTTTTTTGTAAGAAACTCCAAAGTTAAAGGTTTCTATTATTAATTAAACAGGGATTATATATTTATTAGTTAAATAAATATATAACTGGTTTTAATTAATATTTGTTATATATGGTAAATATATATATATTAGTTAAATATATATATGGTAATTATCCTGACTAATATATTAATTGTATATATGGAAATA
This sequence comes from Centaurea solstitialis, assembly GCA_030169165.1. NCBI lineage: Eukaryota > Viridiplantae > Streptophyta > Magnoliopsida > Asterales > Asteraceae > Centaurea > Centaurea solstitialis. Next base: position 47,303,454 of record CM058043.1, read on the forward strand.
ATCTTTCTTGGTGAAAAAGAAAGAATTATTTATGGATAATTACTGGAAAAAGGAAACAGAATATGATACAGATACTGTTTGTATCAGTATAAATATTCGGTTAAGGCAAACCCTTTTTCATTCATTCATTGATTCCAATAATCAATTCCCACAACCATAGAAACCTAGAGAATCTCTCTCTCTCTCTCCCTCGTAATCGACGCCAACAATCAAGCCGAAGGAAGTTCGGAGTTTGTTCGGGTGTTCGGGAATTCGGAGTTGTTGATCGGCTAGAAGGTCGTTCGTAAGGTTCATCACGGGTGGATCAAGCTCAAGCAATTCAGGTAAGATTTCTAGACACCCTATTATGCAACTGTTTAGATAAACAATAACGATCATGTGCTTTCGGGTTTTTACACATTTATGCTTCCGCTGATCAAACCAGTTTGGTTTGATGTTCGAATTAACAGTTTGTTTTTCGAACCGTGACTCGTACCAGTTTGGTCTGAGGTCCACCAAAAACCCAACAATAAGCCATTCTCAACGACCCCCTTGAGTATTCTCTGTCCCTGCAGGCTCTTAACATAGCAATCGTTAGCATCAAATTCTATACTAACATTATTATCCTTACATAATTGAGAAACACTCACAAGATTTTTGGATATTTTAGGAACAACAAGGATATTGTTGAGGGATAAGGGTTTAGAAACATGCTTTGAAGTTAAAACAGATTGACCTATATGAGTAATAGGAAGAGGCTCACCACTACCGACAACTAAGTTGTCAGTACCCGTGTACTCCGATTGAATGCTTAGATTGCCGAGATCAGCAGTAACATGATTCGTTGCACCAGAGTCGACAACCCATGGATCAGTCAGAGTAGAAGGGTTGTTTCCGTAAGCAATATGTGCCTGTTTGGAGTTTGTCGGCTGTTGTTGACGTTGGCGGTCGCCAGATTTCCGATTTGTAGCCGGAAACAAAGCCAAATTAAGACGCTGATGGCAATTGCGCGCCTCATGATAGGGTTTACTGCAGATCTGGCAGATCGACTTTGGGCGATCAATGGAAGGTGCCGAGCTTAGACCCATGGATGAACGTCCAGCCGAGGGCCTCTTGGTTGCTATATTGGCAGACAACAACGAGGCACCGTTGTTGTCATCTTCAAGACGTTGTTCTTCACGGAGAAGAAGGCCAAGCAAATCGTCGGAAGTGATGGGCTCGATACGAATGCTAAGAGCCGATTTGAAAGTCCCGTATTCCGGGCCGAGGCCAAATAGAAGAAAGGACACAAAATCCTCATCTGAGACAATCGTCAAGCATTCAGCCAAGGAATCTGAGATGGCACGTTTCTTCTTGACATACTCGAGAATCGACATGGAACCTTTCGCAAGTGTCTGAAGTTGTTGTTTGAGGTGCATCTGGCGTGCCCTTGTTTGAGCATGGAACATTTGCTCGAGCATAAGCCAAACCTCAGAAGTGGTAGTGGCACGAGCCACATGACCAAGTAATGAACTGGTGAGAGTAGAACGAAGCCATAACAAAACAAGTCTGTCCTTACGTTTCCATATCGCAAAAGCTGGGTTCGGAACAGAATCGGTAGAGCCTTCCTTGGGTGGCAGCGTTGATGAAGGAGCAGTGCCAGAGGCCAGGAAGGAGTCGAGCTCATATGCCTCGAGTGCGGAGCGGATCGTTCCACGCCATAGTGAGTAGTTGGATCGATCTAGACGGACAGCCAACGCCGGAAATTGGAGAGTGGCAGAGGCACCGCCAGCAGCAGTAAAAAGGATCTAAGTTGCGGAAGCATTGGTGTTTTGGCTATCAGAAGACATTGTTGAGAACCGAATGTGCTCTGATACCATATAAAGGCTGATGTATTATATGAAAGATGATTATTTACAATACAATAATAAGAAATATATATACACCAAAGAGATAGCTAAAAACAGAAACAAAAGGATGATTGCTAATCAATCACTACAATCAAGGATTGCACAACAATCAATTACAATCAACTAATAATATTGACCTAAAATAGAATAGAATCTCAATAGATACTTAGATGAACAAAAGCGTGGTATAGGATAGTATAGTTTGTTGAGTTTCAGAAGCTTTTTAGAGACATTTTTGATATTATGACATTTTTTATACTATATATTTGCATTGACTTTAATTACTATTTAATTTATTATTACTTAATATGTTTAGTCATCAAAATGAATATACAACAATTTTTAAAAATATTTATCTAAGTCAAATAAAAATTAAGGATCTATTTTCTCATAAGTAATAAAACTATGATAATCGAGTTTAAGAAAATATTTAATTTAATTATTAATCATATTTTTCTGCAAAACTATTAATTAATTAGGATATGTAAGGTTGATCAATTTTACTTTTTATAATGTATGAAATGTAAAAGTAAAAGAAAAAAAGACAACATTTATCTAGTTCCTGACTTTTCCAGGACCACTTCCAAATAATGAAGAACCGATGTAAGTGGTTCCGGTTCCTTCATTACAATAATTTCCAGTTCCATGAAAAAAAGACGGGTATTCGGTTATGCTCACCCCTAATTATAGCATTGTATTTTCATTTTTTCATATTACAATAATGTTTTTTATTATTTACTTTTTACTAAAACATTGTACTTTGAAAGATTTACCCGTTATATGCAAGTATAATGTCTTCGCAATTAACATATTGCCCCAATTCCTTCTCTCGTTTACCAAATTTGGCGATTCATCGATTCTCGATTGCAAGTTTGCAACTATAAATTTGTTCTCCTTAGGTCCTTAACTTAACTACTGACTCTCCTAGTCAGATTGTCTCATTCATCTTCATTCTACTTATGGATAATTTTTTGATTGAAGTATCAAGCACGAGTTTGTTTCACAATTTTCCTCTTTCTTGTTATAAGTTTCTCCCTTTCTTGATCGATGAGCAATCTCACTTGTAATTTTGTCGACTTCGTTAAACATAATATTGATTACTATTATTCATAGCATTATAGCCCTTTATAAACACATAGAAAAGTTTTAAACATAATATTGATTACTATTATTCATAGCATTATAGCCCTTTATAAACACATAGAAAAGTTGAAAGGTGAGGGAGAATTCAGCCTTAGAATGGAGATAGGATTTTTGGCAACTTGAGGTAACAAGAGTTGATAAACTCCTACATGTTAATCCTTCAATTTAAAGACTTATTAGAGGATCTTGATTATCAAAGATCTTAATGAAGGTTTTTTTTCAAAGAATGCTAGGATAATGTTTATATTTAAGTGATATTTAAATGTTACTTCATTATTTTAAGAGATTTTTGTTGTTTCTAATTTATAAAGTTTTAATATAATCTATGATACAAAGTTTTATATTTTTCTTTTATGAAATACTTGTCTAATTGATATAATGTATGCGTAGAAGTGTGACACAATCTTTAAAAATATTGGAATAACCTTGATTTGCTCATGAGACTTAATCTAGAACTTGCTTCTCGACGACTCCTAAGTGTGATTGGATCATGGGATGCTTTCTTTAAGGTTCTTAAGGAAAGGATCTTAAGCTTTCGTCTTCATTTTCGAACCTCTTCATTTCTTTGATAATCTCAACTTCTGTCGTTTTCCCTCCAATCAAATGCCATCCTATAAAAACTAATAGCAACAAAAATTTTCTCAATGGAAAAATAACTCATCAAGACAGAAAACCCCGTATTAAAAAAAATTCAAATATTAGTTGCAAATATCGAAACAAAATGGAACTGTAGCAAATAACTAAGTTGTGTTGCCGATTGTAACACCCCAAAGCCCAAAGTTATAGACTGACCCAATAACTTCGAGTTCAACTTAAAACCATGGTAGAAGTTATTGGTAGCCAATGACTAAAAGCTTATAAGGTGCTAACAACATCTGCTTTTTATCCATGTGGGACGGGTTGTTACAAACTCTCCCACTTGAAATCCTGACGTCCTCGTCAGGCCTACCCAGAATCTTTCTCTCCTTGTCCTCGACGATGTGGGATTCGCCTAAGATGTTACCAACATCCCCCCTCGAGGACTCATCATTCCCGATGAGGTTTGCCCCACCATATCGATGGTACAAGGATCGGCTCTGATACCATTCTGTAACACCCCAAAGCCCAAAGTTATAGACTGACCCAATAACTTCGAGTTCAACTAAAAACCATGGTATAAGTTATTGGTAGCCAATGACTAAAGGCTTATAAGGTGCTAACAACATCTACTTTTTATCCGTGTGGGACGGGTTGTTACACCGATAATGAAAAGACATTGAACCTGGGTTGCAAAAATCTAATAAAAATTGCACATGAGTTGCAGAAATTGAGCTTGGGGTATGACTATATGGCCGCAGATGGATGCGACAACAATGTGATGGACACGCTATCAAGCTGCCATTGTGGATGTGAGACATGGGTTTGGGCATGAATGAGGTGGTGGAATTGTTGACGGGTTCGGGTTTTACATATTTAGTTTAGTTTATTTTTATACTTAATTTCAACTTTCACTCATCCTTCAGGCTCGGGGTGAGCAATGGAACCGAAAAAACCGGACCTAACCGGGACCAGAACCGGAACCAGAACCGGCACCGGTATAGTCCAACCGGTCCGATTTTCGGTCCTTTAAATTCTTCATTTCCGGTTCTGTTCCAAACCGGTTTTGGGCTCAATTTTTCGGGTAATTAACCGGAACCGGCCCGGAAGAATTTTAAAATAATATTTCATATATGAAAACATATGAATACTAATTTAAATAATTGGTAATATCTTTTAGTTCACATTTAATATATTATATAGCACCAAAAATTATAATTTTTAAAGATTTTCCGTAATTTTATTTGACAACCACTACATAATTCAATAGAATTATCGCCATTCTCATTTTAAATGATCTCTCACACTGAATCAAAACATATATATTAATTAAAAAATTTAATTTCATTACATATAATTCGAAATCTCATATATATATATATACACACACTTTAAACCTATAATATAAATAGTTAAAATCATTTATTTCATCGTATATATAAACACAATTTACGATTTTATTTATTTCAACTGTAAACAATCGGTTCCAAGTGGGTATTTAACCGGAAAACCGGAACCGCGACTGGAACCGGTATTACCTATACGGTCCGGTTCCCGGTTCTTCAAATCCTTTATTTTCGGTTCCGGTTCCAAACCGGGTTCGGGCCGGTTTGGTTCGATTCGGTCCTAATGCTTACCCCTACTTCAGGCACATCCATTTACGCGTATTTAACATGTTGTATTATGTCTTAGGATTTATTTGTATGAAAATATTTAAGTTACTTAATCAATCAAATTATAAAGATCCGTTATGTTCTAATACTTTTTGCAACATTCTTTTATATGTACTATAATTGAAATAGTTAATTCTACATTTGTACCTTCATAGTAAACTATTATAAAACTTAAAGTTTAAAAGGGTTATTGTTAAAAGAGTATTTCCTTCATAGTAAACATTTGTACCTTCATAGTAAACTATTATAAAACTTATTGTTGAGAAATTATATTTCCTCCTACTTTTTTAGCCTACTCTTCCTCCTACCCACTTCATCATATGACAAGTGTTCAAATTTATAAATTATATGAAGAAAGAGAATAAGTGCATTACACTTGTCAAATGATGAAGTGGGTAGGAGAAAGAGTAGGCTAAAAAAGTAGGAGGAAAAATAATTTCTCTTGTTAAAATACTTTATGTAAAAGATTATAAAAAGGATATGATATGATTGGTGCAATGTGCATGGTTGTATCTTGTAAGTCAGAAAATCAATAAAAATTACAAGTTGAGAAATATGACAATCGAAACATGAAAGATGCCACGAACTATTTGATGACAAAATATATTAAAATATGAGATGCCACTTTGCATGCAAATTGCAACAAAATATATATTCTAAAAAAATCCACTACTTTTATTTATTATTTCTTATTGTACAATAGACTTATTTTTTTAGTCAAAGTTTAGCTAACTGTATTCAGGTATTACTCTAATCAAAATCCATTTTTTATGTTTAGTTAGGATCTTGATAAAATTATTCTATTTAAATCCTATTTATTGAAGACAATCGTCATTCTTATTATTACATCAACGGATTGTTAAACATTTCTAGCTCAGTAAACGTTAATTCTATAAGTCTTTTTATTTACTGATCAAAAAAGATTATATGTTTTTGTTATGTCTTTTATAGGGTAAATTTTTGGTTCTTAATGAATATGCTAACCTGAAAAGTAAAATGTTTGGTATACGGCTTTTAACATAAAAAAATTGTATGTATATATAGAAGGAGGATCTATTAGGAACCTCAAGTTTATTGAGAACCTAGAAATGCAACATGACCATGGACGGATCTATGGAAGGGCATATGATGGCACCTGTCAAAGTAAGGTGCAATTGTATTGTTTTAGAAGGTGCCACCGTATGATATTCTAAAGCTCAAAGTCGAACCGTACCTTGTAATTGAACAAAAAAAACTCTTGAAAGAAACAAAAAACCAGAAAAACTCTTAAAATTAACCAAAAAAAAACCTTGAAAACTCCCTCGAGACCTAGAAAAAAAACTTAAAATCTCTTAAAATCAAACAAACAACTTAAATCTCTGGAAACAGTGGAATTATACTAAAATTACGTTGGACGATATTGAACATAGATAAAAAGATGAAGACCGTCGATAAAACACGTATTTCCCGTATTAAAAGAGTAACTGGATTGCTACGTGTCGTCGTCTGCTGAGTTGGTTATAAGATTTTCCCGCCTAAACATGTATTTGGACGTATTTTACACTTTCGGTTCATTTAAGCTTATCTAATTGACTCCTATTTATCCTCCTACTTTTTGATTATTTATTTTAGAGTAAATTACGGATTTGGTCCTTAAGGTATGACAAAAAATACGGATTTGGTTCTTTAACTTCAAAAATTACATCGATGGTCCTTCAGGTATGCATTTTGTTACGGATTTGGTTCCTCCGGCAAACGTCTGTCAAATACCTCCGTTAAATAAGGGGCATTTTTGTCCTTTTACCTTTTTTACCATTGTTAATTGATTTTCTTTTTTTTCTTTGAATCGTCATCTTCTTCTCTTAAATCTTCATCTTCTTCTTTATGATTATCAAGAACAAATCCAAAAATATTAACAAATTTTAAGTGAGATCTTCAATCAACCATATTAAAATGAAAAATCTAAACCAAATCAAACTCTTAAATCCAATTCCAAAACACCAAGATCATTTAGCATATTCCAAACCCAAATCCAAACGCAAACCAAAATACAAACCTATATTTCAAATCCTAAGAACATTTAACAAATTCCAATTCCAATCCCAAATACAAATCTATTTCAAATCCTAAATCTAAAATACACATCAAACATAAAATGCAAACCAGATCGATCTGGAAGTACATGGAAAAAAAATCGAAATCGATCAAAACCCTAAATTGATTTGGTGGTGGTGATGCTCGAATTGAACAGATCAAAACCCTAAGAAACATAGAGAATGAGGAGATGGAGAGACACAGATCAAAACCCTAAATATAAAGTGGGTATCGAACCAGAAGTAGATCTAGAGAGGGAGAGAGATGAAGAGAACCATGGTGGTGTCGGGAAGGTGGTGGTGGTTATGTCGGAGACGTTGGTGGTTGTTGTGTCAGAGACGGTGGTTGACGTGGAGGTGGTGGTGGTGGTGGTGGTGGTTGTGCCCGAGATGGTGGTTGACATGGAGGTAGTGGTGGCTGTGTTGGAGACGACGGTGGTGGAGGTTGCGCCAGAGACGACGGTGGTGGAGGTTGCGCCGGAGACGGTGAGATCTGGGTCTGTTACTTCTGGGTCTGCTACTTCTGGGTGTGCGCCGGAGATGATGAATTTGAAATTTCAATTTTGGTCCTTGTGTTTAAAGAAAAATGACAAAATAAATAAATTAATTAAAAAGACTAATTTACCCTTATACTTAACGGAGGTATTTGACGGACGTTTGCCGGAAGGACCAAATCCGTAACAAAATGCATACCTGAAGGACCATCGATGTAATTTTTGAAGTTAAAGGACCAAATCCGTAATTTTCGTCATACCTTAAGGACCAAATCCGTAATTTACTCTTTATTTTACTTTTAACTTTCTATTTTTTACTTAATACTCATATAATTGTTTATTTATTTAATTATAATTCCTTAACTTTTCATTTTTTATTTTACACTCTTATCATACCCCAATATTGAATATTTTTTTTTAATCTTATTATTAAATATTAAGAATATATATATATATATATAAGAAGTAATATATTTCATATTTTCTTACGTTTTTCATTTTTCATTTTTCACTCTTATCACATTAAAAATACATAATAATGGATTAACTAAAAGATGTTTGTTGTTTTTTTTTTAATACACTATACCGCTATAGTTTAAAATTTAAGAAACTTTACGCGACATTGCGCACAGGTATAATCTAGTATATTTATATATAGAGAGAGAGAGATAAAAGTTTGGTTGCGAACTCATTTTTCATTGTAAATATGAAAACATTCGAGCCGAGAGCACAATACGTGTCACGTTCAGTATGAATAACAAAAATGAATGCTCATGCATTAAATTATTTTTAACCACCAAGGTGTGGCGTAGTGGTAAGTTCCTAAAGGGTTGTAGCTCCCATCCGGGTTCGAATCCACGCGTGTGCAATTGGTGGCCACTGAGTATTAATCACAGGGAAGCATGTCTAACTCTCGATAAAATTGCCAAGGATGTAGTTTGCGCAAAACCCAAGTGAACCTTCCAAAAAAAACATTCAAGATGAATAATAGAACACTCAGAATATTCAACTCCTACCTAACATTCAGGTTGGCCCTGACTCAACTCCTACAAGAGAAATGTGATTTGATCATTTTCTATACCAATTATGTAGTGTGTCATATTGGGTAGGGTTTAGAAGCGCACAAGAACCCGACTAATTAACCCACCCCCAAATAATGCAATGCAACCTAACTCGAAGGCGTTCAATACCTAATCAAGTTTAAAATTCTTTAAAACATAGGATATTGGGTAGGGTTTAGAAGTGCACATGATTTCACTCGATCAACTTAACTTGTGTACAACCCTAGTTAGGATAGTTGACACACTTTTCAAAAGTTTGAAAACACTAAAGAAAATATAAACATTCATGAAAATTCTTGATATTTCACCAATGGAGGACTATATTTATGTATATACTTGGTATATATAATCATCAAAATATTTTACTGCATACAATAATTGAAATCATTTATCCATAAAACATGTTATGTTCCTTTTTTATCATTAAAGCTAATAAGATTTATTAAATGTAAATTATAATAATAAAAATATTTTAGTACACTTCATGGATGGACCTAGCATGTTGATTACGGTGGCATGTGTCATTGTATTATTTTTTTAACGAAGGGCAAAACTTTTTAGATTCGTAAGAAATTACAATATTATTGTTTTAAAAAATGCTACTATATTATTTTAGAAATTTTAAGAAGTGCAATTGATCTTAGGAGTTACAAAAAGGATAGGCCCAAAGTCTCAAACCCATTAAACTAATAGTCTAATAAACTAAGGCCCAAAGCTTCAAACTCAATAAACTAAACCTTTTAGAGTAGACTAAACTTAGTCCAAAATTCCCAAACCCAATTTTAGCCCAAAAATAAAAGAGATGAAATTTGATATGATTTACGTCGCAAAAATTTTAAATCGAGAAATCAAAAAATTACTCAACTCAATTCAACTCAGTTGATGACTCGATCAACTCACTCACTGACTTGGAGGTTTTATGATTTCTCATGAGGTATTTAGATTTTAGGTATACATTACATTTTACTATAGTTTACTATCTTACAATTTACATTATTTGATTCGTCATTTAGTTGATTACTTGGTATTTTGGTATAAATTTTGAATAGATGATGATTATTTGGTATTTTGATGATTTCACTGATTTTAATCTATACTTTCTGCTTTTTCTCTTTGGTCAGTTGGTAATTTAGTGATCTTACTAATTTGACCTATGTTTTTTCAGTTACATTTTTATAATTCATTGCTTAATTACTTTACTGTTGATATGGGAAAAAAATTTGAAACGAAAAACTTCATCAACCGGTAATGCATCCAACAATATGATTGACCATTCTCAGAAGATGAAGACTCAAATTTAGTAGTTGTTTCCCGATGCTATAAAAACCATATTTTTAGGTCCAACGGTCATGACTAGCATCTGAAATATCAGTTATCATGATGGTATAGGCGCGTATACCGGTCCAAAAGTAGACTTGTCCATATTCCTTATGAATAAGGAAGGTGTACAGGGCCGGCCATGGTGCTAGGCCACATGGGCGATAGCCCAGGGCATCATGGTCTCTTACTAGTTAATGAAAAAGTTAAACGCAACAAGGAAGGCTCGAACTTGGATTTCCATCGTAGCAACCAAGAAGCTTACCACTAGGATAATTGTACTTTTGGGTATTTTGTTTCCTCATTTTAATTTTATTATCTTTTGTCCTGATTTATTTTATTTTAGAACTTAATTTATTTTATTATGAAAAATTATGTGAGATAAGATAAAAACTAAATAAAGTGGTCACATTCAACAAAGGATATTTTTTAATTGAATTTTCTCTAGGAAATTTTTTGCTATGTGTGTAATTTTGTGAAATATTTGTATGCAAGAAATTTGTTAGTTATTTTTTGTTGATGCTTTTGGTTTTTAGTGTACATGTATTGAGTAGTTTTTAACAAAATTTATAAATTTGCTATAACAAAGCTACTCTACCAACAATGAATATTCTCGGTCATCAAAATGTATGCACTTCTGAATATAAGAGCCACCACTCTCACTCACGTTACCAAATAATATTCTCGGTCATCAAAATGGTATAGTGTGAGCGTCTTTTACCTGGTAAATACTGACCGAGTAAGAGCCACCGGTTAGCAAAATTAGCAAAAATGGCATGATAGGAGAAGATTGTTGGTAAAGAGTAAAGACCATCTTACTGGTTAAGTTGTCTTTGTCTCTTACCATGTAAGAGGCAATAAGTGTTTAGTTATCTTGCAAGAGATGGTAAGGGGTTGTTCGTTTTTTAAAAAAAGAAAGTACCCGTTGTCTGAAAATTAAAAGGTTTGTTGACTTGAGACTATTTGTTTTATTTTTTGAAAAATGTTTTGATAACCTCTTTACTGACTGTTCTCTAAAGTTTTAAAGGAGACTCGTTAGTTATCAGTTAATACTTGCCTCAACACTTAGGTGTCGTTTGTTTTTTTAGAGGTCTAAAGTTTGATTTCACATCTACACCTAAGTGTTTGGTAAACGACCCTATCCAAAGGAAGCTTTCTCCTACGGATGGTCCTCTGCCGTTTACACTGGATCAATTCCTATGTCAAGCATGATTCATGGGGCATGGGTGAGATTAAAAATGATAAGGGTTCAAATTCCTTGTTATCTTCTCACTTTAACTTTTCTTCTCACACGATCCTTCGTCATAAATAATATGGGTAAAAATGTTATTCTATCATTCTTACAGTTTATTCAGCATAAGAAACAAACGATGGTTTAGTTTTATCTATGTAGACGTGTTGCCTCTATAGACAACTTTACGCATACATGATTTAATAAAAACCAACCAAACGGCCTCTAAATTAGCCAATAGGTAGTGAAAGCCTTTTTTTGTTTTTAAAATAGTATTTGTGTCTTAATTGTTTTGTATTATTGAAAAGGAAAAATGCATTAAAGCTCAATTAGTTTTTCTTGATTTTTATTTAGTGTAACGATCAATTTGTTTCTTATTAATCAATATAACAAAGTTTCAAAATTTCTAAACCAGTATGGGTAAGTTTCAATATCTAACATAACAAAGTGTCAAATTTCCTCAATTAATGGAACGAGTTTTAAAATTTTCCATTTGGTATAACATTGAATGCCAAATTTTTTCGTCCAATTCATCCTAACGTCATCAAATACTTCAAAATCACAAATAAAAGTGAAAATAGGTACAAGATAGGAAATTAATTTTATGATTTTAGTTATCTTTTTTGAAAGATAGCATATGTGCAATCATGTTTTTTTCCATTAAATGATAATTTAATAGGGTTTTTTATTAATACAATCAACCCAACAAATCCAAACTTGGTTGATTGTTGAAATAATATTTTAACTCCTTCAATCATGGTTACCTATCTCGATTATGATTTTCCTACCCTTAGAGGCAAATGCCCTATCATTTTGGGCTCGTTGTAGACAAGGCGGGATTCATACCCCTAACACCGTGGCTTGTAGCCACGTGCTTGAATCCTTTAAAGATCAATATATATTACACTTCAAGCTATTACATACAAAATAATTTCACACCCGTTTTTTATTTTGGGGGCTTCATTTCATACCTGAAATTCGATTAAAAAATCTAACTAAGAATGGATATTGTTGTTGTTTATCTTGCAATCTATGATTTTAAAACATATGTTTAGTCATAGTTTTGTTGATACATAGATTGTTGTTTTGTGTTTTTGTTAATTTTCATTTAGATCGACTATTTAGTAAGAAAAATACTAAAAAGATCATTAGGATTTAATTAGTCATGTTGTGTCATATCTAATCAGACATTAAACAATTGTTTTTGTTCAATTCTGTCTTATCCGTATACCAAACGCACCCGTAAAAAACTGATAATATTTCTAAACTCGAATCCACGTGACGACTTAGATCATATAAGCCATAAGCCCTATACATTTGCAAATAAAATTTTCTGTGGGGCATCTTTTTTTTTTTTTTGTAATGGTGTCATGGGCTATGCCTTGGCTAACCCCGACAAATTATATTTGTAAGACGTTAGCCTAGATTAACTCAGTGGTCATAATTGTTGTAGACACCTGCACTTGAACCCTAGACAGATTGAATATCCCATTACATCTCCTAAGCCTCAACCACTACGCCACGAACCTTGTAGCTCCTAAAGGGGCATCTTATCTCATGCATGATTTAAACCTATTGTGTACAAGTCCATTATGCATGCTTTTGGCTATTGCGTACAAGTATTGGAACCATGTTTTCTTTACAAATATTCCATCCATAACTTTTTATATTTTATCTTTTTCATATAGGTAGATATAGGATCTATATAAAAATAATATACTATTGTCTACAAAAAACTTATAAATATAATATTTGAAATACGTATGACAAGAATCCGTTGTAGTCTAGTTGGTTAGGATACTCGGCTCTCACCCGAGAGACCCGGGTTCAAGTCCCGGCAACGGAATTATATTTTTTTCTCCTATTACTCTTCAAAGTATAAACTACGGTTTTAGTCCTTCTAGTTTTTTGGAGTTTTTATTTTCGTCCCTATACTTTCAAATTTCTTCCATAATTAATGTTTTGTTTTGTTCTACGTTTCTTATGGTTAAGGCCATAGTCACATAGTTCGCGATACGCTTCGATACGGGATCGTGATTCGCGATTCGTGGGGTTTAGGTGTACCCGATACGAAGGAGGTAGGTTCATTTCGAATCGCCAATTGAATCGCCGCCAATCGAAGTCGCCGTCGATCGCCGACTGTGAACGACGAGGAACGACGATCGGGATCGCCGTCCAACCTGATTGGGAACAAAAACGATCAGTTCACAATTCATGGGGTTTCAAGCGAATCCTGTGAGGCTGTGACTATGGTTAAGACCATCTCCAGTGCCTTGTCTATTTTTTTAAAAGCAATATTGAAGCAGGTATTGAAAAATTGCACCTACGTAGATTAATCTCTCAACTTTAATATATATGTACTTTTATGTGTTTGAATACTTTGATTTTTTTATTCAAAAGATTTGTTATGCGCTTTAAATAATCCTAGTCATTTATAAAGATGTTCAAGCTCTTTTATTAAGATTTATTATTGCATAGAGTGATCAATGGTCCCTTATCTATGATTTTTTTTGCTTTCTAAAATTCATAAGGTACACGAATAATGTCCATTTTTCGTATTTCAGGGCTCAAAACCAAAATCAAAAAGCATAATGAACCATGCAATGGTATACTTTATAAATTTTAGGGATCAAAACGAAGTATAAAAAAAACAAAAATAAAGGACCTCGTGCCATTCTGTTTGGGTTGAGGAGGGTGTGGTGAAACGTCGAAGAGTGTCAGGTATTTAGTTGTAGGTTACTGTTCGTAAACAGTTAGATTGTTTGGTTGATCTCTTTGTTAGTGCTTCAGTTTTCCTGCTTGTTTGGTTTATTAGTTTGATTTTTATTTGTTGTCTTCCTATCGGGTTCAGTCTTTGTTGGACGATGGATTGGTTGTTTCTTGTTTTGGTGGTAATAAAGGTTTTTCCGTCGCCGTTAAAAAAAATGTAATTTACTCTTGTTTGTATAATAGTTCATTTTATTAAATAAATTAAAAAAAAAACTCGCACACTTTTGAAGTTTCTCAGCATAAGTATTTACCACTGAACATGCTTTGACCTGATTTTAATTTCAGGATATCATCTTTCAAAAAGCTCATTTTGCAATGTTATTTGATTTTTGTTTTATTTTTAAACCCTTTTGTTATTATGGTTTATGCACAAAATTAACAAAACCTTTATAACACCACCATGTGTGATTTCTATCTATTTCAAATTCCACTAATTTCATCTCCAAATGTTGTATTTTTTTATAAAGATATTCTTTCATCATTATTCAATTTTAAGTTTATTATTTCACATTATTCATCTTATTAATTTCTTCATATTCTTTCATTGAAAAATGAGAATCCTTTAAAATACATCAACATTTCCTACCATTCCAAACAAAATATTTAAATTCTCTTATAATCGTGTAAATAAAACCTCCGATAACAAAGACATTAAGAAATATAACTAAAAATTGAGGCTTTTGAAATATGATTTCTTAAAATAAGATTCAAGCCCGAGTAAGTTTTAAATTCATACATTTCAAATTTGAAAAGACATCTTCTAAGACAATAATGATAATCTATTAATGTTCATACAAGTTTACAAGTTGCTTAAATATTTGAGGTTACTTGTCATAAACCCCAAATTCAAGCTTTCTGGAAATGATAGACCTAAATATATTATATCTTTACGTAATTTACCTTTTTTAGGATAGCAAAAGTACGGATTTACACAAAGATTTTAGATTCAGTTGTGAAAAAGATTTCATATTTTTGTGGGTACTATTTTATAGATAGACTTTGATAACTCATTTGTGTTAATTGGGGACAAGATAAAATTTAAAGAACACATGGTACAAGTCCCTTTGTGATCTTTTTGGACCGACCCATTTAAACGTGTGTACGAGATGCAAAAAACAATTTGAAGTAGACATCTGTATGATTTTAAAATACAAAACAGTTTCAAGTATCGTGATTTTAAAGTAGAATAACAAGTAGTTTGGTGAGAATTGAGAAAGAAAGGAATTCAATTCCTCTGACTTATGCTAAGGAATAATCAAAACCATCAACCACGATATTAAGTGGAATCCAATCAATTTAAGCTGCAAACCAAATGCAAAAAGTAGCTTTGGTAACGTTTATTGCTATCTTGGTACATTCAACCACTCTAGTTATTCAAAACCTATAAACCATTTCAATTAACGATCCAATTTTCTAGGGATAGATTATTAAAGTTATTTTAAGATATGATTAATACTTGAATTGTTTTTTGCATTTATAGGTCAAGAGCTACACAAAGTGTACATGCCTAAAACAAATGAATTATGTTGGAGTCGTTAATTTAGAATTTTTAGGGTTTAATTAGGGCAAATTGGAGCATTGGATCTAAAAGAAAATTTAGATTAATCAGCAATTGTTTTGGAAAACAATTTCAACAGAACTTAAATTTAAAAATTTCTGGTTTAATAATTTTTTAACTAAGTGTTGTATTTTAAAATTTTACCTATTTTAATGAAAATATGTTTTTGTTGATCCAGCTCTCCTAAGACCTGATGAAATGATAATGATCCTGAATCTTTACTTAGTGAATAGGTTTTTTACTTCTGTTATAGCTTGAGGAATTATCACTGAGTCTGTTCAGTGTTATTCCATGTTACTTATGCTGTAACTTAACTTTATAGATTTCAGGATCAGGATCAGGAGACTAACGAGCCTGTTCTGCAGTCTACTGATCCTGTCCACTGAAGTGAAGACCTCCTCCTGAAGACATTAAGATCATACACAAAGAACCATCAGCGACGTCGAAGAAATAGCTGATGACAGGAACAGCATGCTCGTGATCTGAAGACGGAACTCAGTGATAGCAGTCTGTTCACTATCGTATGACATCCTGAAGATTCATCAGGATACACGTGACCCTGAACTTCCTCAGTTTCAGGACTCTAGTCACTGATCAGTATCCTGATCCTGAAGGATTAGAACAATGTCTTAGTCTAATGCACAAAAGGATTATCCGCCTTTACTGACACAATAGTACATAAGGGCAGTTACTTTACTGTTCCCTCCGTACTTATCAGACCTTAAGGCAACTGTTTACAAACATCCTCTTTTGCACACCATGCAAAGAGTATTTGTTTATAGTAAATAGTACAACAGACCACTCACATTGTGACACGTCACAATAGTAGGTCTGCATGCATTTAATGCATGGAGTATAAATAGGACGTGAAGAGATGTTCTCCATACTTCTTCTTCATCCTAAAATACTCAAGTCCTTTCTCTCTTATTCCCTCTATCTTCTTTCTTTATTCTCTTCTCACTTAGTGCATAGTGAAAGAACTTAGATTGTTTAGTTTAGACTATTAGTCTTTTCTATTTCCGCAACAATCTGTAAATTCATTTTGTTAATACAACAAGAATTTAAAAGTGAAAAATTGTGTGATTATATTCAACCCCCCCCCCCCTTCTATAATCCCAAACACTATCCTTACTTGAAGGTCACCTACTTGGGACCAACAAGTGGTATCAGAGCAGATACAAGCTCTCATTTTCTTCTTAAGAAAAATCTTGTGATCCTCTCTCTTCTTATTCTATGGCTCTTCAAGCTAAGGATAACTACTTTGATACCGGCTCTGCTGGAAAGCCTCCTCGGTTTAACAAAGACAACTTCTCTCTTTGGAAAACCAGGATGGAACTTTTCCTCTCTGGTTCTGATCCCCAGATTCCTTACTTTCTGGAAAACGGACCACATGTGCCTACACAAACCGTCCACCCCATTCCTGCTGCTGCTGGCCAACCAGCTGTTCCTGAAAGACAGCTGGTGAAACCTGTGACTGATTGGAATGATGAAGACAGACGCCTGGTCAACATTGACACCAAGGCTAGGTCTCTCATCGCCATGTCACTCCCTGACGATGTATTCCACTCTGTCTGTCACCTTCGCTCTGCTAAGGAGATATGGGACACTCTCTGTGTTCAATATGAAGGTACTGCTGTTCTCATGGAATCAAGAAAGATTTTCTTGGTTCGACAGTATGAAAGCTTTATTCATCAAAAGGATGAAACTCTCTCCCAGCTACATCAGAGATTCAACTGTCTTCTGATTGATCTGAAGACCATCGGTACTACCTACTCTAACTCTGAGGTGGTTACCAAGTTCATGGAAGCTCTTCCTGAACATTGGGAAATTTACACCTCCTGCTTAACTATGTCAAAGGACATAAAGACACTCACCCTAAGTGAGTTGTACGGTATTCTTCTGAACCGTGAACAACAGAAGAAACTGAAAAAGAATCTCATAAGAGATTCTAAAGAATCCAAAAGCACATCTGTTGCATTGGTTTCTGATTCAGTTCCTCCTGTTGCTGCCACTTCTTCTTCAGTAACCATTACTGAATTAGAATCTTCTGACTCTGACATGTCAGAAGATCCTGAATTCAATGAATCTCTTGCTCTTTTAACCAGATCTTTCAAGAAGTTTGCCAAAAAGGGAAACTTCCACAAAAAGAAACATCTTACTATTACTGACAAGCCTAAGTCAGATCCTGTTGACAAGGCCACTGCTATCTGCTACAACTGTCAGGGCAAAGGACACTTTGCTAATGATTGCAGGTACAGAAAAAGTCAGTTTGCTCCCTCCTCTGCTAAATCTTCTTCTAAGAACCCCAAATACCAGCGCCTGAAGGAAAAGTACAAGAAGATGAAAACTCAGCGTAAAGGCAAAGGTTTAATCGCAGAAGACTGCGACTGGGATGATGTCTCCTCTGATGACTCGTCTGATGAGGAAGATACTCAAGTGGCACTGATGGCCATTATTGAGGAACCTACCTTAGCTCTCATGGCTAAGATAGAAGAGGTTCCTGAAGAGATTCCTCCTCAGGATCCTGAAGCTTCTTCTTCCACAACTCCTGAAGCTTCCACCTCTGCGACTGATTCTTCCAGTCAGGTACCTATTCCTCTCATCCCTCTTGAAAGCTTAACTCAGTTGGACCTGGTCACTCTCGATCTTTACAAAGCCCTTAATGGTAAAACCTCTGCTGAAAAAATGAATATTGATCTTAGAGGACAACTCAAAGAATGTCAAGAAAAAATAAAACAGCTTACCATTTTGGAAGAAAATTATAAGGACCAGGTCACTGTAAACAAAACTCTATGTATTGAAAGAGAATTGGCTCTTGCTGCCAAAGAAAAGGCCCTTGCTCAATTAAATGCTGAAAAAGTCACCATCAAAGGATGGAGTGACGCCTCTGAAAAAGTTGATGAAATATTAGCTTCAGGGAGGTCTGACAAAAGCAAAAGGGGTCTTGGATTCACTCGTGGATACAAGAATGAAGAAACTAAGTATGAAAGTTCCATGCTAAAATTTGGAAAATTTGTTTCTTCTATTCCCATTCCTAACACTCCTTCTTCTTCTTCTAACACTCACCCTGAAGGTGCTCCTAAGAGTAAAAAGAATACAGTTAAGGATAAATCCAAAACTGAAACACCTTCAAAGGCCAAGGGTCCTAAACCCAAGAACAAAGTTCTGGGTGGTGGTCCTTCAGTCTCTGGAACTAAGTCTCTTTCTCAGAGTCCTGCTCCTAGACTGAAGATTGACCTGAAGCAAACGACTAAGGAGAAGACTCCAATTCCTCCTCTGTCAAATGCTAAAGGCATACTTGGTGCAGGTCCTGCTCACCTAAAGTTCAAAAACTTTCTGGACCACACTAAACGCTTTCAATATCGCAAATGTTATCACTGTGGATTAAATGACCATATTGCGAGTAAGTGTCCTGATGCTACCAAAGCTGAAAAATCAGCTAAGGTAAAGAAGATTCCCAAGACTGAGAAATCAGTCAAAGGAAAGAAGGTTGTCAAGACTGTTCCTTCAGTCAAGACTCCAGCCTCCTATACTGAGAAATCAGTAAAGGCTGACACTGACTCAACCAGGTTGACTGATAATCCTGGATCCATAGTTCTATGGGTACCAAAGAAAACTTAAACTCTATATTTTACAGGATAAGGGCATTTGGTACTTGGACAGTGGATGCTCTCGACATATGACTGGTTCTAAATCTGTCCTCACTAACTACCGTGAAGAAAGAGGTCCTGCTGTGACCTTTGGCGGAAACGGTAGAGGCCAAACCCGAGGGTATGGCACACTGACCAACGGAGTAACTACTTTCAAAAGAGTTGCTTATGTTGAAGGCCTGATGCATAATCTTCTGAGCATCAGTCAACTGTGTGATAAGAATCACAAAGTTTCTTTCTCTAAGAAAAAGTGCAAAGTCAAGAACAGAGAAAGGAAGTTATTCTCACTGGTGTTAGACATGCAGATATCTACATCATCAACATGAATACTTCCACTGATAACTTCTGTTTCGTATCACGTGCTTCCACTGATATGAATTGGCTCTGGCACAAGCGTCTCTCTCATCTCAACTTCAAGACGCTGAATCAACTCTGCATCAACAACCTGGTTATTGGTCTTCCTGACTTTCGCTACACAAAGGAATCTCTTTGTTCAGCTTGTGAGAAAGGAAAACAGACCAGGGCTAGCTTCAAGTCCAAGCAGATTTCCTCCATCAGCTCTCCTCTACAACTTCTCCACATGGATCTCTTTGGACCCGTTAATGTCCAATCCATTGGTGGAAAGAAATATACTCTGGTAATCGTAGATGAATATTCCAGATATACTTGGGTTTTCTTCTTACGTGCCAAGAGTGATGCTCCTGAAGAAATCATCCTGTTCGTCAGGAAGATGGAAAGACTCAACAACCTTACTGTTCGTTCAATAAGAAGTGACCATGGGACTGAGTTCAAAAACAGTACCCTGGAATCCTTCTTTGAACAGAAAGGTATCTCTCAAAACTTCTCCTCTGTGAGAACTCCTCAGCAAAATGGTGTTGCTGAAAGACGAAACAGGACGCTGATTGAAGCTGCGAGATCTATGCTGAGTGAAGCCAACCTTGCCACTCAGTTCTGGGCTGAAGCCGTAAATACTGCTTGCTATACTCAGAACAGATCTCTGATTGTCAAGCGTTTCAGAAGAACCGCTTACGAACTCTTTCGTAACAGGAAACCATCAATCGAACATCTCCATATCTTTGGTTGTGTCTGCTACATCCTGAACAACAAAGATAATCTTGGAAAGTTTGATTCCAAATCTGATGATGGAATTTTCCTCGGATACTCATCCATTTCTAAAACTTACCGTGTGTTCAACAAACGAAGACAAACCATTGAGGAAACGATTCATGTCAAGTTTGATGAATCGGGTCCTACCTTTCCTCACCCAAATGATAATACTGAAATCAATCAGTGGGCTGACTCTTTCTTTCAAGTCCCTGAACCTCCTATTGCTGATCCATCTCCTCAAGACCTTCCTGATGGTTTTGAAGAAAATCCAATACCACCCACTGATATAATCACTCCACCTCTCATAAATGCCACCCCTATCTCTCAAATCACACCACCTGAACCTGATCAACCCACTAACAGTGAAGACTTTTCTCAAACCACTGTTAGTGAACCCTCTCCTACCAACCTTCTTCCTGATCCATCATCCAATGAAGCATCTACTTCTGGACAGGTGTATCAACCACCTGCTCTCCGATGGACCAAAGATCATCCCATTGATCAAGTTCTTGGAAACCCTTCTTCTGGTGTGAAAACCAGACGTCAGGCTGGTAACGTCTGTCTTTATGTAAATTTTATCTCTGAAAATGAACCTAAAGAAATAGATGATGCCTTGCGTGATCCTGCCTGGGTCTCAGCCATGCAGGAAGAGCTAGCAGAATTCATCAGAAACAATGTCTGGCTTCTCGTCCCTAGGCCTCGAAAACGTACAATCATTGGTTCCAAGTGGATTTTTCGAAATAAACTTGATGAGATTGGTACAATCATTCGAAACAAGGCTCGCCTTGTGGCTCAGGGATACAGGCAGGAAGAGGGCATTGATTACGATGAAACTTTTGCTCCTGTTGCTAGGCTCGAAGCAATTCGACTCTTCCTAGCTTTTGCAGCACATATGAACTTCAAAGTTTATCAGATGGACATTAAAAATGCCTTTCTGAATGGAAAACTTAATGAAGAGGTCTATGTGGCTCAGCCTCCTGGCTTTGTAGATCCTAAGTTCCCTGATCACGTCTACAAGTTAAACAAGGCTCTCTATGGGTTAAAACAGGCTCCTCGTGCCTGGTATGACACCCTCTCAACCTTTCTTCTCTCTAAAGGTTTTGTTCGTGGAAAGATTGATAGCACTTTATTTCTAAAGAAATATCCTAAGCATATCCTTCTTGTCCAGATATATGTCGATGACATTATCTTTGGATCCACAAATCCCAAACTCTGCGAAAAGTTTGAGTTGCTCATGAAATCTGAATATAAAATGTCTATGATGGGCGAACTAACATTCTTTTTAGGACTTCAGATCAAGCAATCTGAAAAGGGAATCTTTATCAATCAAGGTAAATATGTACATGAGATGCTGAAGAAATTTTGATCTCACATCCTGTACACCGATGAAGACTCCAATGGCTCCTCCTCTGTCTCTTGACAAGGATTCCAAAGGGAAACCTGTTGATGTGACTCTCTATAGAGGAATGAATGGCTCACTGCTGTATCTTACAGCGAGTCGTCCTGATATCATGTATTCTACATGTCTTTGTGCTCGTTATCAGGCTGAACCCAAAGAATCCCATCTGACCGCTGTAAAGCGGATCTTCAGATACCTGAAGGGAACTCCAAACATGGGTCTTTGGTACTCCAAGGACTCAGGGTTCGATCTAACAGCTTATTCTGATAGTGACTTTGCAGGATGTAAGATTGACAGGAAAAGCACTACTGGTGGTTGTCACCTATTAGGTGGCAAGTTGGTGAGTTGGACTAGCAAGAAGCAGAACTCTGTGTCCACATCAACTGCTGAAGCTGAATATGTTGCAGCAGGAATATGTTGTGCTCAGGTCCTGTGGCTGAGAAATCAACTTCAGGACTATGACATACAACTCTCCAAAATTCCTATCTACTGTGACAACACTTCAGCAATAGCCATCGCTAACAATCCTGTCTTACACTCTAAGACAAAGCACATTGAAGTGAGATATCACTTCATCAGGGATCATGTGATGAATGGTGATATTGAACTCCATTTTGTCCCTACTGAATATCAGCTTGCTGACCTCTTTACCAAACCACTGGATGTGACGCGTTTTAATATGCTCCTCAGTGAACTTGGGATGTTAAATCCTGAAGAATAGAAGTTCTCAGGACAAACAGTTGTTAAAGTCCTTATAAAATATTCTCTCAGGACCTCTTTTCTTAACAACTCCTGAATAACTCTTCTTCAGAGGATAACTCTATTCAGTACTTACAAAATCTTGGTTCAAAATCCAAATACTGATGATTCTCAGGTAAGTATTTCTTCTCCCTGCTACTGAAACCTTATCGCATTAAATGTGATAAGAGGATTTTTCCCAAAACAGTACTTATCTGATAAGTACTCTGATTCCAATAAAACATATCTTTCACCAAAATGGAATCATCCCCTGAAAAGGTGGTTTTTAGTTTTTCAAATAAAACAAACTTTTCATCTGCACTGACACGTAATGGGACGTTTCCTGTTCCCCACGACGTGTGTCAGGCGCGTGAACGCGCGTAGAACTCCCTTTTTCATCATTACGTTTGAATTTAGCCGCTCTTTTCTCTCTCATCCTTTTTCTCTCTCCTACCACGAGGTATAAAAACCTCATTCGTAATCCATTTTTCTCTTTACGCTTACAATTCTCTCTCAAAGAACTCAAGCAAGAAAAGCTATTACACTCTAAATCTGCATTCTCAAGAACACCAAGAACACACACTTACCACTTCTTTAACAAGATCAACGTAAGTTTCCTTATGTTCTTTGTTTTTTTTTTCCACAATCTAAGTTGGCATTCTTCTCTAAAAACAACTTATTTTGATAAACGTTTTTCCAAAAACCCTAAGATCACTTCGTTTGATCTTAGTTTTCCCAAAATCTTCTAAGATTTTTGTTAAAACTGTTTAAAATGATTTTTTCTTATTTCTTTTAAGAACAATCATAAACTCCTATTTTGATATCTATTCATCAAAATAGAAGTCCTTTTTAATACCAAAACACATTCCTTTTGTGTATTTTGGTATCTAATCTATTCTAAGTATAAAGGATTTCACCATTTTTATGAACATATTTTGTGGTCATTGAAAAATGAAGAAAAATGCATATTTTGGACTCTTAATCATCCATATATGTTATTTTTATGTTTTTAACAGGATGGCTGCTACTACATCTACATCCCTGGACGCCCAGCTCTCATCTGAGGCCACACCTCTGCAAGCTACTGAGAGCTTGCCAATAATCATCCCACAACATGACGTCCAGTTCAAGCAGAACAACGTCGTAGGACTGTTTGACATCCCAGCAGATAAAGAATACCTGCTGCCTGCCAAAGAATTCTTACTGAACAGCCCCCTGAAGACGGCGTTCACCCTTGACCCTAAGCCAAACAAGCCAATGCTGCAACAACTATGGTCTACAGCCACTGTTGCCAAGGAGAAGAATACCAAAGGTGTCCTGCGAGAGGTCATCAAATTCCAAATCAAGGAAAACATCATTTCCTTTGGTTTCGGAACCCTCAGGAACGTGCTCAACTTCCCAAAGAAGAAGCGCTTCCCTCCTGTCCCCACCGCTGACGAAATCGTGGAATTCCTGGACGCCATAGGCTACCGATGGCCTGTGAATAAGGAAGGCATCCTGCTACCAAAGACGGGTGCCACTGTCCATAAGTCAGGACTAAACGCTACGTTCTACTATATATGGAACACGTTTGGCCTGTGCTTATCGGGCAAGACGGGGAGCACGGAGCAGTTCCCTACGGTCATCCAGCACATGGTCTTCTCTGCGATCAAAAATCGCGAGTTTGACTATGCTCGCTCCATATGGGACGACATGGTGAAGAAGGTCCGGAGCAAAACCCGGGTCGTCAACATAGCCTTCCCTAGGTTTTTCTCGGCCATCCTGGAGCTACATTTGGGGGACAACTACCCCAAGATCGGGAACTCCAACAACTACACTCTTGGACCCAGGTTCCTGGACCAGGTTGCTCATCATCCTGACGACGTCCCTCTCTCCGACGTCCTGGTCGTTCCTGAACCAGCTCAGGAGGATGCTGAACAATCCACCTCTCCCACTGCAGGTACGTTTTCTCTCTTCTCTTCCAAACCACATTCTTCTACTTCTATGCATGCTATGTCAGTAGCTAACCCCATACTGACTTCCCCAGCTGCAACCACAACTTCTGCGCTCCAGAAGCGCCCCCAACCATCTTCTGCCACTCCTCCACCTCCTCCAAAACGCGCCAAGGCTAGGGCGCAAAAGAAAAAGAAACAGGCGGCTGGTAAGAAATATTACATTACCCTGCCCCAGTACTTTAATAAACCATCTCCTTTATCTAAAAATTCTTCCACTGCAGATACTCCTATCTCTGCTCCTGCTACACAAGAACCTGAGGTTGTTCAACTCGAACACTCAGAGAATGAGGGGGGTAATCGTTCTGATACCCTCCTAGCCTCAGGTAATACTTCTAAGCAAACTGTTACCTTTTCTTCTTCTATGAAAGCTACTGAGTCTTCTAGTACTCATTTAGCTCCTCTATTTACAGGTTCTTTAGGAGCAGGTTCTGAAGGGCATCCCCAACTTCATCAGGATGACCCCTTCAATGATTTCATTCTCACGGATGCCGAGCATCAGCTGAACACAGCTGAGCTTCGCAGGCAGTCCGCTGAAAGGAACCTGCAGGAGGCCCGCACAGCCCTCCAGCAGAAGGAGGAAGAGCATTCAGCACGTCTCCAGACTTTACAACAGGAGCTTGTTGCTGCCAAAGCTGCTACAGCCGCTGCTGAAGCCGCCGCCGCCAGTGCCACTGCCGCCGCCGTCGCCGCGACTCCGCCGCCCACGGCCGTCACCCTCTCCATTCCTTGTCTGGATAACATCCACGACAAGGTTTCACAAGTTGCCTCCTCCTCCACCAACCTTCAGGCATCTATTGATGACCTGAAGGCAACGGCTCTCCCTGCGCTATCCACAACAATCAACAACAGCACCAACTCTCTCACCACCTTCCAATCAACGGTGGTTCAGAGGTTGGATGCTCAGGAAGCCGCTCTTCGCGCCATCCAGGAGCAGGTGACAGGGCTCTCCTCTGCTGTCAACGCCCTCACCTCTGCTCCTGCGCCGCCTCCATCTTTCACCACGGCGGACAGGGAGGTGTTGCAGTCCCTGATCTCATCATCCTTCATTACACGCAAAGTCCTCAGTGACATGGCCTCTCTCCTCCAACGGACTGTATCAACAACTGCCTTAGTGCAGGCACCTGTTGAGGGGGAGAGACAGCCCCGAGACCATTCCGCCTATTCCCCCTCCACGAACTGGAGAACCACTGAAGCCGGGGGGAATAATGAAGACGACGATGATGATGATGAAGATGATGATGATGATATAGACGATGACATCTTCGTCGAAAAGGTTCCTGCCTCAGCGCCCATTCCAGGGCTCTCACAACCTCAGGGGGAGAACCCTGATGCCTCTGGTATGTCTCTACTACCATCCTCTCCCTCTTCCTCTGATAACCAACCTATCTCTACTCTTCTTAAAACCAAACCTACCCCTGAAACCATCACCTTAGACACCTCACCTGAAGACTCCCCTCCCAATAACCTTCAAATGGTTATCTACCAACCCCCTAAACTACCTTCTCCTGAACCATCTCCTGAAATCACCTCTCACCCTGAACCTGAACCTAATACCCAAGCCGGTCCTGAAACTCAAGATGTCAACTATGGTTCTGTCACTGGTGACATTATTCGCCTAATGGAGAATAGTCCCAATGAACAGACCAGGGCTGAATTATCTACTATGACCTTCAGGATCACACCCCTCAACCAAGAAACCATTACTACCCGTCCTGCAACCCGTTTCAACCAAGAAGCCTCTTCATCCAGAACCCCTGAAATCCGAGCCACCCCTGAAACAATATGCCTTTCGTCAGATGATGAATTCATCTCTGATGACTTCTCTACCCCTGCTTCCTCACCCAGATCGCCTCCCTCAAACTCTCCTAGATCTGAAGGTGAAAATTACCCTGACAATTCCTTTGCCATTGACAGGGATGGGCGCTTAGACGCCGTGATAGAGCGACTCGAGAGTACAAGAGTAAAAATCCCTCTTCGTACCTCTTGTGACTCCGAGTTCGCCTATCTCTCGCAGGAGGAGTACAACGAAGCTGTACAGGCTCAACTAGAGCACAATAAAAAGCAGAAGGAAGCTTTCCTCTCTGCCCAAGCCGCTCGAAGGCTTGCATCGGATTTTGTAGATGAAGATGCAGAAATAAGTGCAGATCCTATCCTTGCACAGAAGGCTGTTCTGAAGGTCTTCAACAAAAATGCAGAGGTACAGACTGGAGAAGTAAACGCTGAGCTTGACTGGTGCAGAGATCGGTTACACCTCCGAAAGCATGGTGCTGCCATCTCAGGAATCCATCTTCGCCGATCTAGAGGCAAGAAAGGTAATCCTGGCAAAACCTGGATCACAGTCAAACGCTCTGGAGTAAAGGACGTAGAGCACACTCTGGACAAGTTAGATCGCTACAACTTGTCAGAGTGGAACGAAATCAGATCCCTACTTCCCAAAGCCAACAAGAACTATCGTGCTGAAGTAGAAGAAGTCATTGAAGGACTTACTGCTCGCATCAGAAGGACAACTGAAATACCTGATGACCTGCTCCATTACTCTTCAGTCCTATCTCAGCAACCAGTTCGAAGATCTGCAGGCACCTCTACAAGAAGACCTACTCCCTGTCTTCCCAGAATGGTTGTTAAACCTCTGGACCTCTCGATGCTTGATCTTTCATTCCCTCCTGGAATCTCTCTATCTGAAGGACAAGTAATCAGAGAACCTGTTCATGGCATTTGTGTTAGCGATAACTCAAAAATGCTACGCTTTCAGCGCTTCAGTGAGCTACACATAGCGCCCTATGAACATCTTTTGACAGTTCTCTTCACTGCACAACAAGATAAGAAAAATCCAGACAACAAAGAGATTATTCGCACTGTCAGAGCTATACTTGATCACAGACTTGCCTTCAGCGACACTCCTGTTCCTGTTTGCGTCAAGACTGAATACATTAGCGAAGAATCTGATAGTTAGATATTTTGTAATTTTTCTTTCTTTCAGTACTCTTGTCATGTACTCTTGTATTTTCCTTACTCTTGTAATACTTAAATGAGATTAATGAGAATGCAATTCAGTGCATTGTACTTCATTCCATCATAGTACTGAAAAAGATCCCTCAAAACAGTAAATGGGACATGTACCTTTATGAGTTCTATTTCCTACTGTTTAGTTCTAGACTTAGATTTATTTCTAACTTTTCTAGTTTAAGACAATTACTCTATTGTCTTATCATTATCATTTAGGGGGAGATTGTTGATCCAGCTCTCCTAAGACCTGATGAAATGATAATGATCCTGAATCTTTACTTAGTGAATAGGTTTTTACTTCTGTTATAGCTTGAGGAATTATCACTGAGTCTGTTCAGTGTTATTCCATGTTACTTATGCTGTAACTTAACTTTATAGATTTCAGGATCAGGATCAGGAGACTAACGAGCCTGTTCTGCAGTCTACTGATCCTGTCCACTGAAGTGAAGACCTCCTCCTGAAGACATTAAGATCATACACAAAGAACCATCAGCGACGTCGAAGAAATAGCTGATGACAGGAACAGCATGCTCGTGATCTGAAGACGGAACTCAGTGATAGCAGTCTGTTCACTATCGTATGACATCCTGAAGATTCATCAGGATACACGTGACCCTGAACTTCCTCAGTTTCAGGACTCTAGTCACTGATCAGTATCCTGATCCTGAAGGATTAGAACAATGTCTTAGTCTAATGCACAAAAGGATTATCCGCCTTTACTGACACAATAGTACATAAGGGCAGTTACTTTACTGTTCCCTCCGTACTTATCAGACCTTAAGGCAACTGTTTACAAACATCCTCTTTTGCACACCATGCAAAGAGTATTTGTTTATAGTAAATAGTACAACAGACCACTCACATTGTGACACGTCACAATAGTAGGTCTGCATGCATTTAATGCATGGAGTATAAATAGGACGTGAAGAGATGTTCTCCATACTTCTTCTTCATCCTAAAATACTCAAGTCCTTTCTCTCTTATTCCCTCTATCTTCTTTCTTTATTCTCTTCTCACTTAGTGCATAGTGAAAGAACTTAGATTGTTTAGTTTAGACTATTAGTCTTTTCTATTTCTGCAACAATCTGTAAATTCATTTTGTTAATACAACAAGAATTTAAAAGTGAAAAATTGTGTGATTATATTCAACCCCCCCCCCCCTTCTATAATCCCAAACACTATCCTTACTTGAAGGTCACCTACTTGGGACCAACAGTTTTACAACGTAAACATTCTTCAAACTATAATCACTTTAAAAGACCCAAAATACAAGTATTTAGTCGTGCATTTTGAAAATCTTTCTTTTTTCTTTTCAAAACAACAATTAGATTGAAAGTAAGTATTTTTAAGAGGGCACTCGTTAAATTATCACTAACGAAAAGAGATAAAGTTTTCATAACAAGGTATCACGTTCGAATATCTTCGTTCATCCTACTTTAAGAGTATCTTCAACAGTTTTCCAAAATGGAGAAATTGAGATTTTGAGCCAATATTTTGCTTCAACGATTTCCCTAAAACTATTTCCTAAATGAAGAAATATGATAGATAAGGGGTTTTTTTTCCCCCAAAAACGACTACCAAGTGAGAACGCTAATGAAAAAGAAATATGATAGATAAGGGGTTTTTTTCCCCCAAAAATGACTACCAAGTGAGAACGCTAATGAAAAAGAAATTTGAAAATAAATATTTATAGATAGAAATAATCTATATATAATAAAATAGTAACTCATTGACACGTGTCGCGCTCTGAGTAACTCATTGACACGTGTCGCGCTCTGGTGAGCCATTGTCACATCATATGCATATGTGTCATGTGTCATATGTTGACACATGGCACTGATTCAAAATTTAAAATTATTAAAAGTTAATCCAAAATTATCTATTAAATATAACAAACTTTATCTCTATCTATTGGTATGAAGTCATCTATATCTCTATCTCTCTCCCTAAATTGATATTTAAATACTAAGCAGATTCAACAAAAACCGTATATAAACCTTACCTTTTCCATTTTAATTTTTCAAGTTCCTCCATTACTCTTTTTGCAAACGTCTTAGGTAAGTTCGTCAACCATTTTTTCGAAAAACATTCATGCATAAATTTTTTTTTATTATTTGTTTTTGCAATTATTTGAAGAATGGTAAGAAAATTTGTGTCATTGTTTTCTTATGATGAACTAAATCATATGGTTTGATTTTCTCCTGATTTACTTTTTTTTAGTTTTTTGATCTACATCAGTAGAAGCATAACAAAGTTTTCTTCTCCACATTATATAATAATTTATATTTGTATTCATGTAACTAATTGATAAACGTCATCAAATAGAAAATAAATATTTTATTTTAAATATAATGAAGATAATCATTGAGTTTTAATATAATAGTTAATTAATATTTTTATAACAAATTATTGTTAAACGTATCCATTATTATATTTCAATCCAAGTACACTTTTGTATGTATACATTTCTCTTTATATGTGAAAGTATATTAACGTCATTTTAAAGTCAAAGATAGTTTATAGTTTGATCTATAAAATGTCTTTGTTATATTTTCGTTGTTGATAATTTGATATCAATTGAATTAAATTAAAAATAAATAAAGTTTGTACTTTTTTTAATATAATTAATGTATTTGATAGAAAATAATATTGATGTTAAAAGATCAATAGCACAACAATTCAAATTTGTAATATAAGGTTTTTGGCATGACTTAATTTCCTGAAATTATCCCGTGTATTACACGGGATCAAAACTAGTATTTTAATGTATGAGTAAAATATTTAATAATAATCATTGTTGAACTTTTAATGAGAAACTTAGTGAAGATAAATATAATTATCTTTAAGATTTAAACGTTTCATTCTCTAGTTTAGAAAATTTTGGGAAGTTTATTGAAAATGCTTTAAAACACTATGATAACTTTACCAATAACACCAATACAGAGAGGGACTCTAAAGGTTGAGGAACGAGGACCCTCGATAAGGAAGCACAAAGCCTTTTCAACAATGATTTTTAAGAAAATCTATTATGGTGCTAATCAACCCAATAAACCTAAACAACCAAGTCAGCAAAACATCAGCTTTTCACTAACTTACTCAAACTAATCCATATCAACCCAATCTATCTACTATGGTTTACACAATCAACTCAAAAACATCTAATTTTTTTAATTTTTAAAAAATTAAAATACTAATTAAAATTAAACTAATATAAAATTTAAACTTTTAATAAAATACGTTAAAAATTTAAATAGAAAAAAATGAAAGATAATTAAAAATAATTAAAACTATTTTCATCCATCGAAAGGATTCTTGGTATTTTTGTCGAATCGCCTCCTTCATATGTAAAGTCGTAGCTAGCCCACCTCCCTTGAGATCTTTATGCGATGACATGTAAAAGCGGTAGTCTTTCACATCTTGGACGCCTTTCTTGCCTCCGCATCGGCTGCACGAATCTCTGTATCCCTTGCACGAGTTCCCGCATGTCGTTGATGTGTCAACGAATCCCTCTCACGAATCTTGAGATATTTTCAGCAAACCTCGATCAGTGTATCGCTTTTTGCGTTGAGCGTGTTTAATTCGGCCAACAACGCGATGACACTGTCATTCAACCCGCCTACCGTGAAGGGCGACGTCGCACACCTCGCCACGTTTCTGCCCATGGGTTGTGGATGGCCGTCATTGTCTTCGGCGTCATCCTCATCCTCAAGATTAAAAGGACCGTGTGCATCGGAAGACGCCGTGATGGGGGTTTAGGATTCAGAGGTTTTTGTCTGTCTTGATGCACGGGGACGGGGGGTGGATAACACGTGAGCATGCTCGTGAACGAGAGTTGTGCGAAAGAGAAAAACTTTGAGGTTGGTGGTAAGGGTGACGACATGTTTGCAAAAATGGATTCTCGGACATTTAGGGGTGGTAGGGCCTCGTGGGACTCGGCATTTGTGAGTGGTAGGACCCTGCGGAACTCGAAATTTGGGGGTGGGACGTCGAAACGTTCGTAACCCCCAATTTGGTACGTTTAGATTGGGTGGGGTATTTTGTTGATCCATTGTAGATTAAGATGGTGTGAGAAAAAATTGAGATGCAGAAGAGATGAATGAGATGGTGTGAGTTAAAAAGTAAATAGTATTTAGTATATATAGTAGTTAAAAAAGTAAAAAATAAAAATAAAAAAATCGCTGGATTTATAGCCGTTGGGGGTGGGTGGGTGGGTGGGTGTGAGTCTCGGGTTGTAGAAGCCGAAACTGTCGAACCCAATTAAGGCGTGGCGATGTTGTCGACGTTCCCAATGAACCCGATGACCAACCTGAAGCCATCGAGTGAGGCAATGGTCTAAGATGGACTAATGGAGTTTACTTATTTGAGTATCGTCTACTTTAAAGATGAATTAGATTAATTGTTTAAAAGATTATAGTTAGGCTATCGGTTCCACAACCCACTTAATCCACAAAGCTCTTTCTACATATCATAAATTCAAGTACCGCAACTTATAAAACCGAATACCCAATATAAATATATATATATATATAATAAAAAAGAAGAGAGAAAAATGGAGTGTAGAGATAGATAAAAAGAAAGGAGTAAGAGAGAGAGAGAGAGAGAGAGAGAGAGAGAGAGAGAAATGGTTTGGTCGGTTTGCCAAAACCGACTCCAAGAGCCCAATCGGAGCCCACCAATGTCGTACCGCATCCCACCGATGAGCCTGAAGCCCATGCCGTGTAGGGATGGCAAAAAGCCTGAACCCGACAAGGAAACCTGAACCCTGAGTACGTTCAGGTCGGGTTACAATATTTCGAGTCGGGTCGGGTACAGGGAATTGTTCGAGGATTTCTTCGGGTTCGGAGGCGGGGTAAGTCGCCCACCCAACCCCGATATATATAAATATATATTATATGGGGTCGTATCTTTTACAAACCGGATAGTTTGTACAAACTATACAAACCAATCTCGACCATACATGTATATGATCAATGGTGTGGATTAATTTAGTTCCTAGATTTTCTCTCAACCACATTTGAAAATCACCTAAAAATTAGGAAATAAACAAAATATAAACAAAATCAATGGTTAAGATTAGGTTTGTATAGTTTGTAAAATCTAACTGGTTTGCAACAGATACTTCCCCTATATTATATTTAATATAAAATAGTATTAAGTTCAAATGAGAAGTGCTAAAAAATACAAAATAGAAAAGTGATCTCCACCATTCATCTGGTCAATAAAGAAGGCTTTGACCGGTCACCCTCCTTGAATCGTCTCCACCCTCCGTGAATCGCGTCAATCAACGGTTGAGATCATAGCTGACTAGTCAAAGATGACGGCGCAATCTTTGACCGGTCAAACCTGCAATCTTTGACTGGTCAACTATGATCTCTCAACTGTATCAACGGTTGAGATCACTTCTCTACTTCGTATTTTTTTAGCAATTCTCATTTGAATCTTTCTCATATAAAATAAATTATATATAATATAATTATAAAATTATAAATATATATATTTATGTTGTTTATTTAACAATAAACATTTATTAAAATTTAATTAGTAACTAATATCAAGTTAATTATTACGTTGTAATTTCCAATATATTTTTCAATGATCGGGTCGGGTTCGAATCTGGGGATAGGGGATTCTCGTTGGGTCGAGGGCGGGGACGACGCATAAAAAATCCCCGATGAGGCTCCCCGAATACAACCCGATGGGAAACGGGGACGCGACGATGATGTATTTTAATTTCGCCTAGAAAGCGAGTCGTTTTGAATTGAATATATTCAAACAAAAAGCTGACATAGATGTTATGGGTATAATTTTTTTTGTAAGTTGGTTCACATCTGAAATCTAACAATTTATCCATTTCCATAAAGGAGCCGAATGAAACCAAAGTATCATGTTCGGTTTTGAATTAGAGACGTTAAAAATGATAAATCGACGTCGACTATAGGGGACATGGGAAGCAAAACCCATCCCGTTGCCATTTTTCTAGTGATGTGAAACCGCCGAGAAGCCCGAAGGCGATACCGATAGCCTTAGGGGTGTGATAATGATCCCCATGTATCTTGCAATGGTGGCACCTTTAAGTGGGAGTCCAAATACTCCAAAAATGTGTGTATTGGCTTGCCATTCAAAAAGAATCTTACCTATATAATTTATATGAATTTGTAATTATAATGATAATAACATTTAAGCTTATATATAATTTAATTAAAATTTGGTTAAAAGTGTTATCTAGAAAAACTTGACAACAGAAAATAATGGAATATGCACCATGGTCACTACATCCAGCCCTAAATGTATAATATTTGACTTGATTACATTAAAATTTATATTTTGCTATGTTTTAAAATTCATCAAAGTAATTTTTCACTTTAAACCCTTTTCACCGGTCTTTT
This sequence comes from Centaurea solstitialis, assembly GCA_030169165.1. Classification (NCBI taxonomy): domain Eukaryota; kingdom Viridiplantae; phylum Streptophyta; class Magnoliopsida; order Asterales; family Asteraceae; genus Centaurea; species Centaurea solstitialis. The sequence goes on from CM058043.1 coordinate 47,337,496, forward strand.
CAATTTGTTCTTTACCAAGATTTTCATAAAATAACAAATAACTATAGAAAAATAAAATAAACCTCCGATAAAGTTAAATTAAAGTAAAGTTAATCAGCGTGGTGGTGTATTTACATAAGGCCTAGGGATATAATGGAATATCTCTTTTACTCCGAGTTTAAGTCCATACATTAGCATTGTCAGATTTAATCTCAGATGGATTTTGCATAGTTTAATTTAGACGAAAAAATAAATAAATTAATTAATTTTACCATAAATTTTTATAATGTTTGATTGGTTATTAGAAGTAAAATGAGGTTTGATATGAAATTTTGTATACTATGTGTAACTAAATGTAAGGTCAAGTTTATCTCTATTTAAAAATTAAACAAATAAGTTAACTTTAAGTTTTAGACTCTAGCATTTGTTTTTAGGGTTATGTTCACCAGAGTGTATCCAACTTGTCACCAAAAGTTATTGTATGTACTGAACTTGAAAAATTACCTTTTGACGTATCAAACTTTAAAAAAGATTCTATTGTATATATCAAGTTACCTGCTAATCAGGTAACCTGTAATTTTATAATTTCTGATTTTTTTTAAATGCCACATCAATAATTAATTAATTTCCAGATCATTGAATCTTCATCCTCATCCTTGATTCACAAGAACCCTAAAATCAAAACTGAAATTCTTCACAAAGAACCCCAAAATTAAAACCCGAAATTGTTTACCAAAAACCCTAAAATCAAAATCTCTACATATGGAATTGTTTACTAAAAACCTTAAAACTAAAACCAAAATTTGAAATTGTTCACCAAGAACCCTAAAATCAAAATCTGGAATTATGTACAAGAACCCTAAAATCAAAATCCCTAAATGCTTCTTTTCAAAGATTAATAGTAAAATCAGATGGTGCAAATGATGGGCAAGAACCTGAGGGACATAAGGCGTTTCCGGCGATTGAAGAAGGTAGTGACGGCGGCCGGCGGTGGTGACGGCCGGTGAGACGCCGTTGTTGTTGGAGATGGCAACGATCTACCTTCTGCAGATGGTTTTTGTTGAACAATAACGGTGGTAGGCGGCAAACGGTGGTGGTGGTGACGGTGAACGGTGGTGGTCACGGCGAACGGTGGTGGTCACGGTGGCTGGCGGCCGGCCGGCGGCGGCGATGATTTCTTCTTCTGGTTTTGTTTCTTCTTCTGGTGTATTGGGTTTCTTCTTTTGTGAGATACGATGGTTACCATCATCGTTGCCTGGTGAGAATCAACCCTAATTGGGATTTTAATTTCATTTTGTTTTGTTTTTTAATTTTATTTTGTTTTTATTTATTTGTAATTATTTTAAATTAGAAAATATACAAGTCAGCATCCAACTCAACTGCCATGTCACTAAAATTAATGCCACCTCATCAGGTAACCTGTTATAATGGGTTAAATACATACAATGGAAAAATTTTACAGGTTTAATACATCAAAAGATAATTTTTCAAGTTCAATACATACAATAACTTTTGGTGACAAGTTGGATACATTCTGGTGAACATAACCCTTGTTTTTAAAGATTATATCAGGCTGAATATATCACGTGATGCATTCTCAGCTATCTTTACCTTTACAATGAAATTTGAGTTCCCAATTATCCCAAATCAAATGGACACCTACAAACTTTAATCCTCGTTCTCAATTTTTTAAGTTTAGTTTAATAAAATAAAACAACACCAAATATCTATAAGTTAAAAGAATAATTATAGAAAAAATAATAAGAAGGGAAGTTGTCGACCGTTGACAGCTTGCTTTGCACAGAAACAAAAACATTAATTAATTAATATTAAGTGGAAAAAACATTCAGCCGCAAACGACGCAACACCCACATTTTGCCATGTAGGCTTCTTGACAGCTTGGTACACCCTGTCATTTTCCCTCTTAACTATTAAGTTACAAATTAAGCCCATCTCTTTAAAATTAACTACAAGTTGTATTTAATAAGACTTAAGATATATATATAGGGAGGTTCATACAAAAAATATAGCTTTTTTAGAAAACACGATGAGCAATCTCAACCACCCATCTCGGTCAACAAATGCGGCTTTGACCGGCCCCTCTTTTAATAATCTTTACAATACCATGAATCGCGTCAATCATCTGTGATTACGTCCACCATAACCGCGAGATGAGTGGCTGAGATTGCTCCCCACTTTTTCTTAAATTGAGATTCTTCTCGTTTGAACCTTCCCCTATATATATATATATATATATATATATATATATATAATTAACTTGGTTAAGTTCTGATGAGACCAAACTGTTTCCGTGAGACTGGTGAGACCAACATATTTTACTCGAAAGTTCACATCAAAACATTTGTAAAGGTAAAAAAAATTGAACATTCATCGTAAAAAATAATAAAAAACACTATCGAAGAAAAAAATCCAAAAAAAGGTAAAAGAACGTAACCTTCACAGCATTTCCGCTGTGAAGGTTTGCATTATTTATTTATTTGTAACCTTCACATCATTTGAGCTGTGAAGGTTTCGTTTTTTACCTTGTTTTGGATATTTTTACATTGAAAGTGATTTTTAGGTCTGTGTATTCGAGTTTTATTTATCTTCACGGTGTTTTTTGTGAAGTTTCATACATTAGGTATTGGTCTCACACGAAAACAACTTGGTCTCACATAATCCTAAGTCTATATTTAATGGATTTAGAACATCTCCTACAAATTCTCTAAAAAATCTCTAAATGAAGAATCAAAATCTAAAATCTTTAAAAGAAAAACCATTCTATTCAAAAAGATTCTTCGATAGAATCATTGCTTATTAAAATATTATTTTTCTCTTCTTAACATTTTATTTCAAAATTCTTATTAATAGAAGATAATAAAAAATCATTTTATCTATCTTGATTATCATTTTTGGAGATTTTGGAAGTTTTCTCCAAATTTGAAGATTTTTGTACTCTCTCTCCTAGTTTCTCAATTTTGGAGAAACTTTTAGAGAATCTGTTAGAGCCAAAAGTGTGCAAAATCTCCATTTTCTCTATTTTGGAGAAACTGTTGGAGATGCTCTTAGATTGTGTTTGGCAAAAATAAGCTAGCTTATAAGCTAGTCCATCCAAACGTGTACCATAAGCTAACTTTTTGGGAGCTTTTTGTAGTTTTTTCAAATTATACCCTTATTAATATTAATTATTAAATTCAAAGATATCCTTTTTCGTCATTTTACATACTCACAATGTTCTAAAAAACGCGTTATGGCGGTGTTATGGCGCGCCATAACGTCGAGGCGCAACCTTACCGCCACGTTAAGGTCTGTGGCGCGACTTTGAGACGTGGCTTGCAGTGTGGCGCATTATGGTGGGTTATGGCGAGTTATAACGCATGGATAGTTTTTATTTTTTATTTTTTATATCTAATTTATGGTTTATAAGCTTTGTATATTTTATCAAATAATCAATGCATGGATTTTCTTTTGTTTACAGTTTTAAATGAAATTTAATCATTATTGTTCAGTACAGTAAGACACAAGGTCTATATACACACTATATATATACAAATGTGCCGCCTTAAGTCACGAATTGAAAAACGTCATGGCATCGCCATAACTCGTAAAACCTTGAGGCTTGACCTCGCCGCCACGCCATGTCTCACGCCATTTAGAACCTTGCATACTCATAAGCTAGTTTTTGCCAAACATAATTTGTTCATAAGCTAGCTTATCAGCTATTAGCTAGCTTATCAGCTATTAGCTAGCTTATCATCTATTAGCTAGCTTATCATCTATTAGCTAGCTTATTAGCTATGATCTAGCTTATCAACTAGTTTGCCAAATATAGCCTTAATAAGAAAATTGGCTTATTTGTGTAGATAAGTTATGGATTCAGTTTTGTGGTATGCAGGTTTTGAGGAGGTGTTTAGGTTGCTCATCTAATGTGTTTATTGACTTATTTCGTTGGATAAACATTTTTTTAATGTTTGGATAAAAGAAAAAATTGTTTATATCTTTGGCAAAAGAAGATTAAAAGTTTTTTAAAAAAGTCGTTTCATTCTAATTTATTAACTTGTTTAAAACAACTTATCAATTCTTTATAGCATCCACAATGTATGGATTTTTAATCAAGTTTTTTCATAACTTTTTTCTTACGCATTATTGTCACCTCAACAACCAAAAAACCTTTACATATTTTAGCTATGTGAAAAATCTCATCCAAGCTTTTTCAGAAAACTCAGAGTCTATTTTAACTTTATATCATTTTTATTTTGATTTATAAAAATAAATACATTAAAATTTAATACAAATACATATTCATCTATATGTAAAAAGTAGTATAAAAACATTTAATTGAAATATATAAAATGTATAACTAATTAAAAAATTTTATTAATGTATAATAAAATTTAAATATGAAAACTTTATATAAAAAATATAATTGACTAAGACGAGACTTTAATAAAATTTTATAATGTTAAAACAGATTAAGTACAAAAACCTCGGAAAAAGCAAGTCGTGCAGTTAGGAGCTATGACGCAAAACCTCTCGAAAAACCTCACTCAAAAAACATTTATACTATGTGAAAAACCTCAAAGTGAGGTTTTTACTTTTTGAAAAAGCTTCAAAAAACCTCTAAAAGAGTACATTGTAGATGTTCTTAGAGCATCCACAATGTGGTTTTTGAGAGCTTTTTAAGAGGTTTTTCAAAAAGCAAAAAGCGTCACTTCGAAGTTTTTCACATAGTGGTAAAGTTTTTCATTAGAGGTTTTTGGTGAGGTTTTGCGTCATAGCTCGTAATTGTACGAACTATTTATTCAGATGTTTTTCGTATTTAATCGTTTTTAACTTTATAAAATTCTATAAAAATCTTGTATTAATCAATTTTATTTCTTAATCTGTTTTATTTCACTTTAGAATTTTATTATATATTTAAAAAATTATGTATAGTAAATACATAATTAATGCAATAGTATTTTCTCGATATAAATAAATATATATTTGTATTAATTTTAATGTATTTATTTTTATAAATAAAACTATAAATGATATAAAGTTAAAATGGTGTAACCCTGAAAAGTTTGAAAAGGCTTGAGTAAGGTTTTTTACATAATGAAAGTATGTAGAAGTTTTTAGGTTATTGAAGTGTCAATAATGCGTAAGAAAAAAAATTGTAAAAAACCTAAACATTGTGGATGGTCATCTACATATTTCCACTATATGAAAAACCTCATCCAGCTTTTTCAGAATTTTCAAGTCCCACTATTTTAACTTTATATCATTTATATTTATATTTTATAAATTTAAATACATTAAAATTAATACAAATACATGCTTATTTATATCGAGGAAACACAAATATATAAAATATATTTAATTTAATATTTTTATTAATATATATTAAAATTTAAATATGAAAATTTATATTAAAAATATAACCGATTAATACGAGACCTTTATAAAATTTTATAAAGTGAAAACAGATTAAATACGAAAAACCTCCGAAAAAGCAGGTCGTCCAGTTACGACCTATGACGCAAAATCTCATGAAAAAATCTCATTTGAAAAACATTTACAGTATGTGAAAAACCTCAAAGTGAGGTTTTTGCTTTATGAAAAACCTCCCAAAAACCTGTAAAAAAACTACATTGTGGATGCTCTCAGCATCCACAATGTACAGGTTTTTCAATAAGTTTTTTCACAACTTTTTTCTTAGATGTTGATGTGTGCAAATATATATATATATATATATATATATATAAAATCAAACACAAGTTTTAACCTTTAGCCTTATCCTTAATTATTGATCATACATTCACAGGCAAGCGTACCTGATCGGGTATAATATAGTTTAGGTAAGTTCCGGGTATCGTTCTTACCACTGGAAACAATGAAGCTACTTAATCTTGGTTTAACGTATAATCAATTAATCAACTAACAATTGGGGGTTTTACTAGAACAATTATTAACTAAGAAAACAAAACAAAAATCTAAACTTTTTTATATCAGAGAAGAAAACAAGTACTTACTATGGATTACAAAATCCCTCTTCAGATGATTTGACATAAATTACCAAAACACATAGATCCAATGGTTATTGTAAGAATTTAAGCATATAGCACCCTAACATGAATTATCTGTGATTGCAAACCAGGTTGGTCTCCCGGCCCAAGTACAAGAATCTAGTACAAGTTACCCTAATTATTGCCAATTCGTGGGACCTTACTAACCAATCTATTCTTGGTCCAAATAGATTGCTTACCACGTCACCGAAGTGAAAGGTAAAAGAGGTTTAATTTAACTAAAATGGAGTCTGTTTATCAAATAACAAACACACCTAACCAATGAGTTCAAGTAACCACAGTTAAAACAATAATTAGGAATCACAAGACAACCATTCAATAAACCATAAATCTAATTAAACCATAACAACCAATAGTCAAATCATCCTACAAGTTCATCAATCCATAACAAGTACCAAAACTAACTAGCCGCTAAACATAATGTAAAACAAGACACAAGAATAGTAAGAACACGTTATGTAAACCGTGCAACAAGTGAGGAACGAGCACCGGCAAAACGACTCCGAGTAAGAACTGGCGAAGTTTCACCCTTTTTAAGCACCACTTTCCACTGCTGGTTCATACAATTCCAATCCTTTGCTAACTAATCTGGACTCTCCTCTGTTTTTCTGAATATTTTTCTTGTTGATTTTGAACCCTGGACTAGAGTCTGTATTTAAAGAGGAGGATCGACCCACCTCGCGGCGCGAGCCACTACAAGAAGCCCTAAAATCGAATCTTGAATCTTCTAGAATCTTCTAGAATCTTCTAAGCAGAGTTGACTTCTTGTTTGTTGACAGTTGAAAGCTCTTTCGCGATGCCAAGTCAGTTACATGAAGGAATCTTCTAGAATAACACCACCCTCGCGTCGCTAAACTCTGGTCTCGCGATCGTGAGACACTTCTGTTTCCAACTTCATTCCAAACTTCATGTTTTTTCACCTCTTTTTGTGTTTTTATGATCGTGGACCTCCAAATCATTCTAAAACTGAAAAAACAAAGATAAACGGGAGTGAATTGTACATAAATGAGCTAAAACGGGATAAAACTATCTAATTCCGAATGACCCAAACATGTATAATTTTGGGGTTATCACATGTTATTGCCACATCAACAATCTAAAAATCTCTACTTACCTCCACTATGTGAAAAACCTCATCCAAGCTTTTTTCATAGTTTTTTTTTCAAACTTTTAAGGGTCCCACCATATATGCTAAAAGTAAGAAAAATAAATTTAATTTATGTATAAAAGTATGAAAAATAAAATAAAAAGTAAAATTTAAAAGTATTTACAATAAAAAAAATATAAAATATATAATTAATTCAATATTTTTTAAATGTATAATAAAATTTAAATATGGAAACTTTACATGTATTAATAAATAAAATTGATTAATGAATAAAACTGATAAAATACAGATTTTTATAAAGTTAAAGTTGATTAAATACGAAAAACGTGTGAAAAACCAGGTCTTGCAGTTACGAGCTACGACGCAAAATCTCACCAAAAACCTTCAACGAAAAACCTTACCACTATGTGAAAAACCTTAAAATGAGGTTTTTGCTTTTTAAAAAACCTCTCAAAAACCTTTCAAAAAGCACATTGTGGATGCTCTTAGTTACTTTAATGTATAGACAATCTCAAACACCTCTAAAAACCAACTTATCAAATGATTGCCTTTTAAGCTAATGCTAATCCAAACACTTTCTATAAAACTTCTTTTTAACACTATATAAGTTGATAAACATTTTTACAAGAAAAAAATGATCTAAATAAACAATCTCAAACACCCCTTAATAAAATTGGTCTTTAAATTTCATTTATCACATAGAACTCTTATGAATATGTATTTATTTTTTTAGGTATTTAGTCCTTTTCATAATGGTTGTCTACTATTTCTGCTAAAATTGAGGGTAACACGGTCGTTTTACTTGTTTATGGTAGATGGTAGATGTTCATTAACGGAAAAACCGAAATCTTTTTTGAAAAACCAAAAGCATTTCGGTGTTTTATATAGTAAATAAAGTTTAAAGCCCAATTCCATACAAAATCTCTAAAAAATTTGATATGTTTTTTAATTGGAACAAATTAAAAGGAATTATGGTTTATAGTCTATTAATATAAAGTGTTATATATACTTCTATTCTAATTTATTTGTTTTTGAAAATTCTTTTTCAAAAATGTATTTAAGAAGCTCTTTTGTGTCAAAACGAGGGAATTTGCCCGCGCTTTGCTGCGGGGAGTTTTGTTAATATTGTTGGAGTTAAGTTCCGGTGAGACCAAGCCTTTTTGGTGAGACCAACATATTTTACTTGAAACTTCACATCAAAACAATTGTGAAGGTAAAAAAAAATTGAACATTCATCGTTAAAACATACTAAAAAACACTATTGAAATTTTTTTTCCAAAAAAAGGTTAAAAAACGAAACCTTCACAGCAGTTTTTTTTGTGAAGGTTCGCATTATATATATGTAACCTTCACAGAACTTGAGCTGTGAAGGTTTCGTTTTTTAGCTAGTTTTCGATATTTTTTTGAATCGAAAGTGAATTTTAGGTCTGCGTATTCGAGTTTTATGTACATTCACGGTGTTTTTTTGTGAAGTTTCACACTTTAGGTATTGGTCTCACGCGATCTCACGGTAACAGCTTGGTCTCACCTGATCCTAAGTCCTATTGTTGTGAACAATATTTTAGAAGAAGTTACCTATTAAGAGCCCGGACTTTGCGCCGGGTGATAACTTGTGGTAGATTTGATCGTAAGTAGTAACATGAATTTTATGTTAATATTTTAGAGGAAGTTACCTATTAAGAGCCGGGTTTCACGCAGTGTTATAAACTGTGGTAGATTTGATCGTAAGTAACATGAATTTATATGAAACATAAAATTTGTACAAATGTTATCATACGGATGGTTTAATAAAATAAATAACAGAATTAAGAAATCAAAAAATTTAATTTTAGGAGATTTTAATAATACTAACAATTACCAGGAAGCCAAAAAACTGTTCATGAACAGTAGATACCGGCACTTTAACATATTTCAGCCAATATACAATATATGACTAAAACACAAACTGAAATATAGAAAACTAAAAGGTATAAAGTGAATAAATATTACTACCTTCGTCTCAAAATTACTGTCCAATTTTGACTTTTGAAATCTTTCTTTTGCGATTTTGACCTTAAATATTTTTATTTGTGTTATATAATACTTGATGAAAATTATACCAATGAAAATTATACCAATGAAAATTATACCAATGAAAATACATTAAGAACAGACCCATTCATATATTTTGCATCAACTATTATATAACACAAATAAAAATATTTAAGATCAAAGTCGAAAAAGAAATATTTTCAAAAGTCAAAACTGGACAATAATATTGGGACGGAGGGAGTATAAGTTTAACGGGGTAAAATGTAATTTCTCCAAATGTCGGTAACTGTTGTTCATGAACAGTGTTTTGACTTCATATAATCCTACTATATATAGTATATAATAAAATAATTACATCAAAAAATATTCAATATTAGGCTCATTTCGATCGTATCAACGATACGGTTATAATGGCGTAATTTGTTAAAATTAAAACGTATTTTTTAATATATTTTAGCAAATATACGATATATGACTTAAAACATAAAATGAAATATTGAAAAGTAAAAGGTATAACGTGAATAAATATTGTAAGTTTAGGGGGCTAATATATAAATTTGAAAATGGGTATGAATTTGGGTCGGTTGGAGCATATATATACTATATAATAAAATAATTACATCAAAAAATATTCAATATTAGGCTTATTTCAATCGCATCGATGATACGATTATAATGACGTAATTTGTTAAAATTAAAACGTATTATTTTAACATATTTTAAGCTATATACGATATATGACTAAAACATAAAATGAAATATTGAAAGGTAAAAGGTTATAAAATGAATAAATATTATAAGTTTATGAGACTAATATGTAAATTAAAAAATGAGTATAAGATTATATGGTTTTTTTTATAATCATAATATATAGTATATAATAAAATAGTTACATCAAAAAATATTCAATATTAGGCTCATTTCGATCGCATCGACGATACAATTATAATGGCATAATTTGTTAAAATTAAAACGTATTTTTTTAACATATTTTAACAAATATACATTATATGACTAAAACGTAAAATGAAATATTGAAAAGTAAAAGATATAAAGCGAATAAATATTAAAAGTTCAGGAGATAATATGTAAAAGTAAAAATAAATATGGGTTTGGATTTGGGGCGGGTCGCACCGGCGGGTCGGAGCCGGTGCGCCTGCTAATTGTAATAGTTATATAATAACGTTGTTTAAGAAAAGTGTTTTGAAAAAACACATCAATACAACTTGAATACTAAAATTTGACATTTTTCAAATTAAAGAAAAAGATAGATTTTAAGGTGTAAACTATATACATATCAGCCTTTTGAAAAATTGTTTGCTAGACATATTGCATGCCACAGAGAGATGTATATAAACAATGAACAATTATAAACCTTAAAGTTAACACAAACCTGCTAATTTTTAATGTCATTAATCTAAGATGTAGGGAAATATTGAGGTATAAGGTGAAAACAGTGTATTTATGACAAGTTTAGTCTTTGTTTTCACCTTATACCTCAATATCAATTATCGAAATTAGAATCAAGAAGAATCGGGAATAGAAGAAATGTGGATGAGCGGTCAATATGAAAAAAATAATTTTTATAATTAGACAGTCTTTTTTTTATAGGTAGTGCGTAATGAATGGGAAAAGTCGATTTTCAAGACAAATTAATGGTGACTTAATATTCTATTTGATGTTCATACTCTATGTAGGTTGAGAACATGTTCTCCAACACACAATAAAAACATTTTTCCAACATAATTATTCAAATAAAATCGCGTCAAAGTAAGTATATTTCCATGTTTTAAATTTACCAAGAGTAAACTACAATTTTGGTTCCTGGTTTACAAAAACCAATGACGGATGGTCCCTGAGGTTCCTAGATTGTTTTGAATCAAGTCCCTGCTTACTAACTCCGTTAAAAGACTCAGTTAAATTTTTGTCTTTTCAAACTCTCTTTCCTTTTCAATCTTATCTTTACTAAAATAAAAGAAGAAGGGTCAAAATGTATTTTTTTATGTTATCTCTCTCTCTCTCTCTCTCTCTCTCTCTCTCTCTCTCTCTCTCTCTCTCTCTCTCTCTTTGTTATACACAGGCACACACGGTGGCACTTTCCTCCGATTACCGCTCTCTCCGCCATCGTCACTACCTCTGACGTTTCCCTTTCTGTCAGTTCCTCCGGTCATCGCTCTTTCCACCAACCTTATACGAAATCCACCAGAAAAGCACACCCTAATCATAAACCAAAATCAACAGTTCAATTGAGTAAACAACCAATAATCGAGTCGAAATAGCTAGCAATTCCAAGTGGAATTTCAATTTTTCTTGTCTTAAACTAACAAAATCGAGATAAAAAAACAAAGGGGATACAAGAAGGGGGAACATGAAATTGAGAGGTGGTGTTATGAAGTTGGTCATGGCGTCATAGGGAGATCCCGATCTAGCTCTAGCTGGTAGATGGTGACCGAAGTAGTTAAGGATTGTTGAGATTGGGGGTGAGGGTGTCGGAAAATCAACATGATTGGAGGGATGGTCGCCAAAAAATAACAAGAATTGGGTGACGATTTTCCGAGAAACCACCACCGCAACACCTCCTCACAACCACCACCACCACCGCAACATATGAAGAAGATGAAGAAGGAGAGGCAGAAGGAGAAGGATGGGGTTGGAGGTTTGGTCGATGATGGAGTTTCACCAGCTGTGAAGGGTTGGTCGAAGACAATGGGGGAGTGGGGAGGGTGACCAGAGTGATGACTATGTGGCTGGTTAAGAGCTTGCAAGGGTGGTTATCGGTGTTTATACACACAAAAACACATACAAATACACACACATATGTATATATATAGGTGGAGGTTCAAACGAGAACCCTTGCTATTTGCGAGAACGCGAGAACCTTCGTCCATGTACAAAATCACACATGATTTTACATATGTAATTTTATATGCGAATCATATATGATTTTGTACATGGATTGTATATTTGTATATGTGATTTTTATACATGTGATTTTGTATATGGATCATATATGATTTTGTACGTGAATTTGCACATGAATCATATATGATTTTATACATGGGCTAAGGTTCTCGCGTTTCACAAAGGATTCTTGTTTGAACCTTATTCTATAGATATAATGTTAAATTAAATTAGAGTAAATTACAATTTGGTCCCAAAGTTTAAAAGACGTAAATACCCTTTACTTAACTGAACTCTTTAACAAAGTTAACGCTCAAGGACCATTTTCAACGTAAAATGCAAACAGTAAGGACGATAATTGTACTTATTGAAGCCTAGAGACCAAAATTGTAGCTTACTCATTTACCAATTATAATCAAGTTAATTAATACCTTGTAGTTATATATAAAATCTAGAGTAAAATACAATTTTGGTCCATGTGGTTTACCAAAAGTCTCACTTTTGAGACTTTTGGTCCCTTAATTTAAAAAATACACATTAGCTATCCAAGTATGCGATTTCGTGCACTTTGGTCCTTGAGACTAACATCCGTTAAAGAAACTGGTCAAGTCAAGGGTACTTTAACCTTTCTCCATTTTTTTCTTGTTTTTTGCTTTAAGAATAACCACTAGGACCAAAAGATAAATAGAGTAAATTACACCTTTGGTCCTTGTGGTTATTCTTAAAGCAAAAACAAGAAAAATGGAGAAATATTAAACTACCCCTGACTTAACTGGTTCTTTTAACGACTGTTAGTCTCAGGGACCAGAATTGGACGAAATCGCATATTCGGATGGCTAATGTGTATTTTGTAAACTGTAGGGACAAAAGTGAGACTTTTGGTAAACCACAAGGGACCAAAATTGTATTTTACTCTAAGTTTTATTAAAGTGACAACCCTAGTGACTACTGTCTATTGTAAAACTTTTTTTTTCCTCAAACAATGGGAATATTTATTTTATACAACTCTACTTTAGAAATGATAACTAAGGCTATGTTTGGCAAACTAGCTGATAAGTTAGTTGTTGATTGATAAACTAGCTTAAGAACAAATTATGTTTGACAAAAATTAGCTTACGAGTACGTAAAATGACCAAAAAGGGTATCTTTGAATTTAATAACTAATATTAATAAGGGTATAATGGGAAAAGAATACAAAAAGCTCCCAAAAAGCTACTTAAAGTAGCGTTTAAAAAAGCTAGTTTATGATACATATTTGGATAGCATAAGCTAGCTTATTTTTGCCAAACACAACCTAACTTGTTTTTTTAGTTCCTGAGGATGTACTGTAACACCTTAGGCATATCCTATATCGGTCGTGGACAAGAGTGATGATAAGTGTTATAAGTAATATTATGGCATTCCTAACAACAACGCGTTTTGGGACCACAAGCACGTCAGGTTCTGGGAACTCTGAGGTTAAGCGTGCTTGGGTGGGAGTAGTCTCAGGATGGGTGACCCCATGAGTTTCTCACTAGGTCATCATCATAAACAAATCCGTGCGCTACACGTTGGTTAAATCCAAAGGCAAAGCGGACAATATTGTTATCGAAGTAAGACGGGATGTTACATATACCAAGAACAAAAACATGTAAAATCAATACCAAAAGTAATTTGCTAATGGAAAATTAAAACTAAAAATAATTTATATTAATTCGATTGTCATATTAGGAAACATATTATCAAAATGATATATGCTGAGTGACAATTATACAATGAAAATGGTTCATAAGTTTATCATAGTAAGCATATAGGAACCACAATTTATATATTAGCTCATAAGATGAGGATAAAAATGCCAATGTCGCAGAGACCTGCTAAGAAACCCATAAAAAGGGAGAAAGGCGGAAAGTAAAATATACGTGTTTGCATATGAAGTATACATTGATTGTATTGTATTAAATAAATAAGTGTAAGTACTAATACGTCATATACGATCGTTATAATTGACTGTTTTAAGGTGTTTAAAGAATGTTTTTATTTAGTTGTGAAACAAAATGATTATCGCAATATAAATTAAAATAAGATAAGATTATGAAATAAAACTTACTAAATTTGATTATAGCTACAAAAAATATAGATTCGGTTTCAACGATCAACATTTTGTGTTTTTGTATTCTATCATTGTTAATCATCAAAACAACAGTTAAATGTTTGATATGCTATCGTATCATCTTAGTTTCATATAACGATGCCCTATGGTAGTACACGTTAAATCACAATGATGACATTTTAAATTTTTCACTACATCAGGGCCGTTGAGTGGTAGTATGTGACCCCCTACATTGTAAGTAAAACCATCCATGCCTTGACGATTGTCATCTTCAACCATGCAAACACCATTTTCTGGATTTTCATACAATTGATATTAATAGATTATTAGGTTAACATCACAATTATTACATACTTTTGTAACGCCCCGTTTTCTATTTTAAGATGTGTTGGTTTTTGGTTAAGTAATTAATGTAGTTATTTGTTTTGTAGAAGTCAAGGGACTAGGGTGCCATTTTGGAAAGTTAAGGGTATGAGTTAGAGGCTTATGTAAAAGGGAAAACCCTCATCTCTTTGACAGTTTTTGGAAGCGTATGAGAAAGAAAGAGAGAGGCAATTTAAAGACGTTGAGCCAGGGAGATCAGTCGAAGGTGTGGTGAAGAAATCGTGGTAGGAATCACGTTAACTACACTCAAGGTACGATTTCTATGTCATTTGGTGTACATTAGATGTCAAGTTCAAGTAGGGGTATGGGTTAGAATGGTAAGTTGGATTGAATGATCAATGGATCATCATGTGTTATGTGATTGATGAAATTGGTATGTTTTGGGTCAAATTACCCGCATGAAATTGCTACTTATCGACCCTAGTTGTCATAGAAAAGTATTGTGGAATGTATTAGTCGAAATTTGGGTTCTTGGCATGAAATTCAAAGCAGGTCGCGTATTTGGACAATCCTGGAAAAGCCCGCGACCTGGCCCCGCGACCTGAGGTCGCAGGATTTGGTCGCGCAACTCTCTGTTGCGATTTTCACTTTTTCCGTTTGCTGTCCTTTTCGGGATTTGACTTTGGGCTTATGTTAGGGATGTTATAAGATAATGTTGGGTAGATTTTGAGGGCAATTGGACTAGTCTAGCTATGGCTAAGACTACTGTTTCGGTATGGGTTATTAAGTGCTCATTTTGAGTTATGTGTTGATATGTCTTGCATGTACATGTTTAGGTAATTGCCCAGAGCATTGAACTAGCTCACGTGTGTGTACTCTCAAGCTAATTTCAGGTGAGTACTCTATCTATATTGACATGGTTATGCTTATACGATTGATATGCATATGTAATTATGTGACATGTGGATTATGTATGGTTATGGTAGTACCTAGGTGGTGTTCATTACCCCTAGGGAAGATGTTATGGATTAAGAGGCATGGTACCAGTGTCATGGGATTAAGTTTTGTGCATGTGATGATTATGTGTTTCGGTTATGTTTGTATGATTATGGTTAGTATAGATATGTGCTTACTAAGCGAAAGCTTACCCATGGTTGTTTCCCCCTTTTAGTGACAGATACGGCTTCGGGTAGCAAGGGTAAAGCTCACGCTTGATGGTCCGGTTAGCCGCAGCTCAGTCAGTTGGTCATGGAGTTATGAAGTTGTGAACTGGATTCTCATTTTGATAAACATGTGTTGGTCAATTTTCTTTAAACCATGAATTGGGATTATTCGTGCTTATGTTTTGAGCTAGACTTATGGCTTGGATTATATGTCCTAAACTTTTGAACGTTCTTTTGAATGGTTGGAATTACTTTTAAGCAAGATTTTGAACAAGCTTCCGCTCAATTTTAATGGTTTTTCGTTAAATAGTTGTTACAAATTTTAAGGTGTTACAACTTTATTTAGGTATAAATAGAAATAAAATGAATTCTAGTATGGTTATCCATTTATACGATTTTTAAATGAAAATGTCAACTGAAATCCTTAGTTATACTCGGTCAACATGCAACGTATTACGTTGTTTTCTTAACAAATATTTATATGCTATCTTACCAAGCAATATTAATCAAAATTGTATATCTAAAAAACAATTGTGACCTAATATATAAAAAACATCCTTTGTATCCGAAGACCGAAGTCTTTCTCATATAAGTCATAAACCTTGGCCTAATGCGGAATTCTTTTTGAAGTGATACGATGTCTAATCAATCATGTGATTTGAACGACAAAGAGTTAGGGCATAAGGGTCAAAACCTAACAGTTAACATCGAAAGTAATTAAGAATAAGTTCTATGATAACGAAAGCTCAATTATGCTAGTTGTTTGGATCACGACTCAATGATGGTAACTTGAATATAGTTGACCTTATTACAAAACACGTAACGAGTCTATATGAAAATTCTCATAACTATTACTAATCATGTTTTAAAAAACATCTGATTTAAAACCTAATTTAATAAAAATAAATTGAATACTTAACAAGATGAAAAGTACCAAACATATATCAATAAAACAAATAAACAAGGATGTTGCTATCTATATCCTTCTCAACCTCTCTTTACACACATAAATCCATATCCTCTTTATACTAAGTTTTACATGAACACCGCATGCACCTATCCATACTCTTATAAGGCTATCAGTATCCAACCCTTCTAACCCCACTGCCACATCAACTTTTTCCCAACCCCACATTTAACCTTCTAAAACCCTGTCTGATTAGTACCCAACATTCTCAACCTTCTCTCACACACACTTAAACTCAGTGGTGTGTGGAAACTGCCGATCTTTCAACCTGCGGAACCCAAGAGTGTGGTACGCATGACCTAAGGGGATATTGAGATAAAGAATACTAAACAAAATTTAAATAAGAATGTTATTGTTAAGAAAGATTATTCAAAGACGATAAATGAAGATATACGTTGGTTGGTATATTTTAAATTAATTATATAATAATTTCCATTAAAGTTGTAAAATAATAATAATAATAATATTTTGGTTACTAATTTTAGATTTTTATTTTCCATGAATGGTGTATTTGCTGGAGACAGGCTGTCATCAACAAAGCCCCCCCTCCTTCCCTTCTCTCTCTCTCTCTTTCTCTTTCTGTATTTGCCTTGCTCCTCCCCTTACCTTACGTTCTCTTTCGCCCTCTTTCTCTCACCCTTGTCTCTTTCTCTCTCTTTCTCTTTCTCTCTCTAGGGTTTTCATTTTTGTTGATTTTTCATTCTGGTTTCAGCTCAACCGATTCGGACTACTTTGCATCGTAAGTTTTCCTTCACGATTCATCTATGATTTCATCTATGTATATTGTATGAATAACTGCTTTGTTTTTCTTTTTGTTTTTTTTAGGGTTTCGTAGTGAAATTTATGTAACAAAGTTATGATTATTTGCCTAATTTATGATTTTGATGAAATTTGATTATGGAAATCCCTAATTGATGAGGATGTTGTTTGAGGTATGGATGTTTTGATAATGAACCAAGGAATTCGGTTTGTGTTTTGTGTGTTTTTGATTTTATGAATGTTGAAAAATGTTTTTGGAGTTATGGAACCCGTTGAATTAATTCAAGTTATCAAGTTTGGGGAATAAGTGTTTTTGCCCTATTTTGTTCTGTGGTTGTTGGTGGTGGGTTACTGATGGATCCTTGGTAGAAAAGTTGAAACTTTTTATTAACATTATGTTATTTTCGGACAACGGTTATGATTTGTTCTCATGTGGGAGAAACTTCATAGGAACGGTATTCGAATCTAGGGATTGCGTCTGGTAGATATTGGTTGTATGAAAACTTTGTTGGCCTTAGGTGTCCTTGTAAGGGTATTTTGGGGTTTTGTAGCGACGGTTTGGACGTTAGGTACGTAAATTACCAATTCATTGGATTTTGTGGAGTTTGCTGCTCGTTTGCTACTTGCTAGGAAAGGTTATATGTGTTGTGGACACGAATCCGGTCGTAGATTGAATCTTAACTAGTTAACTTTCAAAACCGAACGTGTATCAAAATATTACGGGCCCTGATGAAGCAATTTTCATAGTCTTTCAAATTAACTGCCTTTTGTTGCAAACATACACCAGCAACATAAGAGCCCTAATGGGAACAAAAGTTTGATCCCTTTCACCCACTGTTACTAGATTCACTGGTAGATCGCTTTTTGGGTGAGTTTGCAAATCATTTTACCAGCCGAGTAAATCCAGGTCAAGTAGTGTATGTCCAATTTACATTTTTTTGCATGTATGTCATGTAGGATTCAAAACAATGCAGAAACTTGAGCAGGAGGGACAATTCCATGGCTTGCTATTTCTTTTCTTCTTTTTTATCTTAATGTTTAATAACATCTTAATCTTTTCTGATGCAAGGTTTACGGAAAATAAAAAATGTTAAATGTAATAATTATCTTCCATTGCTACCTGCTGATCGGTCGTCATGTAAATGTATCTTTTTTAATATTTGTTAATAGCAACAAACATGGAATAAAACTGAAGCCGGCAAGAAAGAAATCAGAATCTTAAATCAAAGTTAATTACCATTATCTTTTTTTATTCCCCTGATATCCTTACCTTATTTTGTTTTTATCTGTTTTAGTTAAGATCTTTTTAGGAGTTAATACTCCTTTCTAAGGAAACATATTGGAAAGCGGCTTCTTTGATTTCATGACATTTACTTTAAAAGTTCAACTGTACTGCTACTGCCTGAGGTTTCTTCCTCTTTCCAAAAAAAAAACTTTAGTAACACACTAATAGAACTATATATGTACCATATGAGAAATATTCGTGTCCATGGGCTGTATACGGATAGTACTCATACGGTCATATCACATGTTTGGCAATGTTGCTTCAGCTATGAAACGCTAAGATCCGTTATGCAAGTGTTATGTACCAACAATTGGGGGTCTGTCCATTTTCATACATATAGGCTGTCTCCTCTGTCTACTAATGTGAGTGAAGTTAGTTTTAACCAATTAAATTTGATAAGATACTGATCACTACACATGTACACCCATAACATCATCCTTTCTTTGATTTTACACCTTTAAGATACTAATCACTACAAACGTACACCCTCAACAGCACCTTTTCTTGATTTTATCTCGACATTTTGTGGAAATGGACAGAATTTTAGATTAGAATCAACAAGGTATCCGACTATTGGCTTACATGTCTAGGTAATAGCGTGCTTTTAGAGATTGCTCTCTTAAAAAACAAAATAAAATCTTGTTATATTACGTTGCTACTTGCTACCAAATTGTTCTATCTGTTAAATTTACAAATCTCTCGATGTTTACATTCGGAGAAACTCCATTGTAGTGCGATAGGTTTTGGCTATTCATTGTGATGCTTTAATCATCAAGCTCCATATATGATACTAATTAATGCATCTTTTTTTTTTAGTTTGCCACGCCTGTGCATTTTCTAATCTAATAGGCTTGCTTATTCGTCATTGCAGGCGCATTAGTTGGCAATTTATTTGATCATATTGTGATATTTGATATAATCACCTGGAGCGAACGTGATTATATTACACCGTCAATTGGTCGTCTGTGAATGGTTGGTTTTCAAGGGGAACGGCTTTAAAAAGTGATACCAATAGGTGTCTGCTGGCTAGTAGCGGTCAGAAAGTGTATTTCCCATCGAACCCTGATTCAGTCGTCTCTGTTAATACATGTAGCTGGAGCTCTAAGTTTCCCGGGATTTTCGCGTATCCATGCTGTCAGAGAGCATGCGTGGAATCTGTGTTTTGGGTGATGCCCCTGACAAGATTAGTTGCTGATGCACTTGGTGTGGTTACGATATCACTTGTTGCTGTTTTGGGTCTCATTGGCTTACTCTGCATCTTGTACTCCTTTTACTTCCGATCTCACATTCGCAGTCAAGGTTATAACCGGCTGGGATACTTCGGTGGCCCTTGGGTCGTTCGCATCATTTTCATCGTGTTTGCAATTTGGTGGGGTTTCGGGGAGATTCTACGGCTCGAATTCCTAAGAACGGAAGGTCGGGTATTACATACCCTTAACTTAAGATGGCAGGATATTGTTTGCAAATGCTACATCATGTCGAACCTAGGGTTTGCAGAACCGTGTCTATTCCTCACCCTTGTTTTTCTTCTCCGTGCGTCCTTACAGAAGACCGAGTCGGGCCCGTTGAGCCAGAATTGGAACTTCCGAACAGGCATTTACATTCTTCTCTGTTGTTTCCCGATGTTTGCTCTTCAAATGATGGTTGTTTTAGTCGGCCCTCACTATGAGACGAATATGGACATAAAAAAATGGGGCCATTTCTTCAAAATTACATCCGAGAATGAAGTCCACCGCTGCTATTATCCGTTGCTGAGCACCATCTTTCTTGGTCTTTTCGCCACCGTGTTGACCCTCTATTTGTTCTGGCTCGGGAGGCGAATACTGAGTTTGGTGATCAGCAAAGGGATGCAAAAGAGGATCTTCATATTGATAATCTCCGTTTCTAGTTTCTTTCCCTTACGGGTTCTGTTGCTCGGTTTATCTGTTCTATCAAAGCCGGGGGACACGGTGTTTGAGGTTCTCGCATTCTTGGCTTTCCTTTCTCTTTTGTGTTGTGCTGGGCTCGGTGTTTGCATGCTTGTTTACTTGCCGATTGCGGACTCATTGGCAATGAAGAATCTACAAGATATAGAGGACAGGAGAAGGATAATCGAAGAGTACACCGATACCCTTTCGCTGATCGCTAATCAAGGCCCGCTAGACGAGCTTATAGCGAGCAGCGGGAGGAACTCGGGTGCGTCGGGAAAGCAAGGATCGATCTCGTTCCGAACGATGGAGAGAGATGATCATGGGTTTGTGGAACTAAGCCTGTTTTCTCCGAGCCAGCATTCAACACCGATTGGATCGCCGCAACTGCTGGGGTGGCCGATGCTGCCTGCAGCAGCACCTTGAGGTTGGGAGGGAAAAGGGTCAGTCAATTTTGTGGTGAAGAAGAAAGGGATTTGTAAAGGAAGGAAGGGAAGGAAAGGGAAAGAGGTTTTAGAGTTAATAAGGATTTGGTGTTTTTTTCTTTTATATTTTAATTTTGTTGGTCTTTTTATTATGTGTTATTGAGATGAGATGTTGGTTTGGCTGGTAGGCAACCCACCTTGTTTTTTATGGTGGAATTTATGATTATGTATCTCTATTATATTCTGATGCTGCTGCTGCTACCTTCTTCTTCTATAAAACTCCCATGTACAATTTCAGCGCTCCAATTCCAATTATTATGCATTCTATGTTTTGTTTTGGTAAGTTGAAGGTTACGTAGCTCCATTGGATGCTCAAAATTTATTTTATATTTTAGCCCTTTTTTAGTCACTTGATGATTATGGAAAACAAATTGAGTAAATTGCGTTTTTGGTCGTAGTGGATTGTTCATTTTTCTTATTGAGTTCCTTGTAAAACTTCTATTGCAAAAAAATAAAAAAAAATCTTTGTGGTATGTACAAATATTGGGTTTTGGTCCTTCCCATCATCGCACACAACAATTGAAATGGGTAGTCAGTCTGTCTTGGTATCAAACAGGGATGTAAATGAGTCGTGCTACTTGCGAGTTACTCGAGTTTGAATCGTTAAAAGCTCTAAACGAGCCGAGCCTTAATGAGCTTGACCTCAAGCCTAGATTAAAGCTCATTTAATAAACGAGCCAAGCTCGAGCTCCAAAGAGTGGGCTCGTTTAAGTTCACGAGCCTAAACTATCTCAATATATAATATAGGGGCCGTATCCGTTACAAACCAGATAGTTTGTACAAACTATACAAACCAATCTTGACCATACATGTAGATGATCAATGGTGTGGATTAATTCAATTCTAAATTTTCTCTCAACCACATTTGAAAACCACCTAAAAATTAGAAGATAAACAGAATATAAACAAAATCAATGGTTACGATTAGGTTTGTACGGTTTGTACAAACTACTCAGTTTGTATTTTATACTTCCCCATATAATATAATATATATTTATATGTTTAATTTTTAATATCAATTTCACGCTCTTCTTAAGGGAGGATTAGGGAAATTCTATTGATTTCAACTTTCTCCAAACCTCGGGGAAAAGCATGAAAACATTTTAATGAAAATATCAAAATAATACTTGAGCCTAAACGAGCCTAGCGTAAACGAGCCTAAACGAATCGAGCCTGAGCTTCATAAATCTTAAACGAGCCGAGATCGAGTTCAACATCAAAAACTCTAAACGAGCCAAGCTCGAGCATAAAAAATCGTAAACGACCCCGACTCGATAAGTGTGTGGTTTGGCTTGGCTCGCTTACAACCCTAGTATTAAAGGTATTCCCATATTCTGAGATTGTTAATTTTTAACTATTAAGAGCATCTTTAATAAAATCTTTGGAGAGTTGAAGATTGTAGGAATTTTTTAAGTATGTTTTTTTGTCCTAATGAATTTCTAAAATCTTTTTCATAATGGAGAAAGTGCGTACAATTCTACAAATTTCAATAACTCTTTAAAATATTATCATGAAATATATATATTTATTGTTATATTTTTAGTAGGAGGAAACTTGGAAATTAAATTTTCAAAGAGATTTCTTTTCTCCCAAAATAAATGTTTATATGTCTATTTATGTTTGTTTAAGAATAAATGTACATTTTTAAAAGCAAATAGCTAAATTCTCAAATTTAATGCACAAATATTTAAGAGTTGTGAAGAGAGAAAAATGATATAAGGACAAACATGTCATTTGATTAACAAAAAGTGTAATAATTGTGCATGTATAAAACTATATGTTAATTCAAGTATGGAAAGTTGTTTTAGGATAAATAGAGTATATTATTAGATGAATGAATTCTTTTAATAATATAATTAATATTGTAATATTCTAAATGGAGAATTTGTTGGAGTTAAATGTGTTTCTATTATTAAATTACGGATTTGTTTCTTGTGGTATGTTGTTTTTTTTATTATAAAATTATTTTCAACCTTTACTTATTATGGATTTGGTCCTTGAAGTATATATGTATATATATATATAGAGAGAGAGGAAAGTTCAAATGTGAACCACTTTTTGGTTGTGAACGTGAGGACAATCGAGAGCGCGACACGTGGCGACTTTAAGTGTGGCCCCCCTCTTTAATTCCATGCCCTCCCATGAATCGCGCCTAGTCATCCGCCGCGGATCTTACGTGGCGCCTAGTCATCCGCCGTGGATCTTACGTGGCGCCTAGTCATCCGCCACGTGTCGCGCTCTCGGTTGTCCTCACGTTCACAACCAAAAAGTGGTTCACATTTGAACCCACCCCTATATATAGATATATATATATATATAGGAAAGTTCAAATGTGAACCATTTTTTAATTGTGAACATGAGTATGAACCTCAACCACTTATCCAGACAATAAAGGAGGCTTTGACCGCGGTCCCCCCCCCCCCCCCTTAATAATCTCTACCTTCCCATGAATCGCATCAATCTTTCGTAATCACGCCCACCGTAACCGAAAATGTGTGGCTGAGATTCGTCCTCACGTTCACAATGAAAAAGTGGTTCACATTTGAACCTGACAGAGAGAGAGAGAAAAGTTTAAATGGAAA
This sequence comes from Centaurea solstitialis, assembly GCA_030169165.1. Taxonomy (NCBI): domain Eukaryota; kingdom Viridiplantae; phylum Streptophyta; class Magnoliopsida; order Asterales; family Asteraceae; genus Centaurea; species Centaurea solstitialis. Next base: position 47,361,147 of record CM058043.1, read on the forward strand.
TCTCATTTTTCATTGTGAACGTAAGGACACTAAAATTACAGCACGTGGTAATATTCACTTTGAATATCATGCATTATTCAGAGTGAATATTACCACGTGCCGCGATTTTAGTGATCTGCACGTTCACAACGAAAATTGAGTTCATATTTGAACCTCACCCTATATATATGCAAGGGATCATGTGAGAAATGTCATTTTTGGTGAGAAGGTGAGAAGGGTGTGCTTGGTTCATTTTAGGGAATGGGAACGACAATGAAAATGGGAATGCAGGAGAATGAGAATGTAAATAAGCATTGTATTGATGATGTTTGGTTAACCCACTATAATCAATGAAAAATTGTTTCATATTAAAAAAAATATTTTCCTCCACTTCGAAAATACAAAAGATGTTCCATTTAACATCAAAAGATGGAATAACATATGGAAAAGAGAACTGAGTAGAAAGAAAATTTCATTCCCCTCAATTTGGTCAGGAATGGAAATTAATAGATCTGCATGAATGATTCCATTATATAATATCAGACCAAGCAACAGTTTTCATTATCATTCCCATTTCTTACCCTGCAATACCCCCAACCAAGCATCCATGCTTTTGAACCGTTGATTATTTTTAATCAAATATCCTCTCATGAATTGCGACTTATAAGAGAATTGATCTGGTGCATCTCATCCTAACGTCCATTCATTTTTCATCCAATGGTTGATAACCATTTCTTATGCTTCTCATCGGAACCCAACCCATGTATACATCATCCCCATGGTATCGTCCTTGCAGGTTTGAGGATCATTGGCCCCCACCTGCAAATACCTATAATCTTGTCGCTTAAACCCTTACTCTGACAACCCATGCTTGCAACACACATACACACTCTCTCTCCCTTCGATGAAACAATTTCACAAAGAGATGCTCAACACAACACTCTCTCATCCTTTTCGTCTTCCCTCAAAACAGTCATAATGGTGGTGGGTGGATCGAAATAGTGTATGTGCGTTTGTGTATGTGTGTTTTCAGGGGAGTGTGCTTGCATAAGTGCATAATAGTCATGGTGGTAGTGGCGGGTTGATTGGTAAGCTTTAGATTTTGGTCCCTATGGCTGAAGGGTGGTGTGGTTATGATGGTTGTGTATAGAGGATGGTGGTTCACTAAAAAGGGGAAGAATGCGATGGAGGCTATAGTGGCCAACAACTAGGGGAGGCCACAATGGCCAACGACGTGTGTTAGAGAAGAAGAAAATGATGTTTGACTTTAGCCCTCCAACTTAAAGTGTATTCCCCTCCAACTTTTATTGTTTACGTTTTCGCCCTTAAAATTAAAAATATTAAAACAAGTAAAAATCAGCAAAAGGGTAATATTGCCCTCAAGTTTAAAGAACTAGATGAAAAAACGTTAGGATAAGAGACCAAATCCAATAGGTAGTGCATATCACAAATACCAAATCCATAATACTGAAGTCTAAAACAAATTTCGTAAACATCAACACACCATAAGGAGTTAAGAACCAAATATGTAATTTATGCTGATTTTGTTTTAGAGATTTTGAAGTTCCATTTTTCTTTTTGGAGAAACTTGAGAAGCTTTTGCATTTACTAAATGAAAATACACTTATTTTACTCTTTAACATATGACCATGATGTAGGCTATTATGATTTTCTTAAATATTATTTTGATCACCACCCATCAATCAAATGATTAAAGGTTTATGCAATGAGTGTATAGTGTTAATTAACTAATATTATAATTAAATTGTTTTTTTAAGACTAGTAAAACTGACTATTTAGAGAAACAAAAGCAAACACAAAACAAAGGTTTAAACAATAATGATTCAAACATGCAAGGAGTCACCGTAGTAACGCATAATAAATAATCAATTTAATAAACATAAAGTATAAAAAATCATTCTTATTTATTTTTAAACTTAATTACGGATTTGGTTCATGTAGTTTTTATGTTTTCTTTATAAAAGTGGTCCCTTGAGAAAAGACGGGAAAAGAAAAAAGTTCAGAAGCTCCTTCAATGTTAATGGAGGAATTGATGGTTGTTTGAGTGATGACCCAACTTGTTACAAAACAACATACTACGATCCTCTTATGTAATAAATAAAGTTTAAGGATCAAATTTCAAAAAAAATTATCAAATTATAAGAACTAAATCCATAATTTACTCATGAGGTACTATGTTGTTAGTGTTAATAATAGTTTGAGATTTGTTACAGCATCTCCAACAACTTTCCTAAAATGGGGAAAATGAAGAAAAATGAGGATATTAGTCTAAATTGTGTTTCAACAGCTTTACCATTTCTTTTTTCAAAATGAAGAAAGCAGAGAGAGAGAGTTTTTCTCCAAATATGGACATAACCCAAAAAATAATTACTATTGTAAAAAACCAATAGGAAACCTTGAAAATAAAATTTTAAAGAAAAAAATAAAATTTTAATGGGTAAAAGGAATATTTTATTATTATAATTAATATTGATTTCTCAAAAATACGATAGCTGTTGGAGATGAATGCAAATTTTTTTAAGATTTTAAATTTTAATTCTCTCTATTTTAAAGAAATTTAAAAGAAGCTATTAAAAATTGTACAAAGATAAAAGTGAAATGGACTAAAGTCAAAAGCGAAATGGCTTCTAAAGACAAAAGTGAAAAAGACGAAATCTTCTCTCCTTTAACCAAAGAAAACAAACAAAATTGGTGATGAAAAATTACTTTCACACAGAATGTAAGCAAAAACGTTTTCTACACTTGTCAAAACTCAGATCCCTTCTCAAACTTTTTACTAAACTTTTTGGACCAAAAATACTCCTATTAAATTAAATCGAAAATTAATTATACATGCATACATTTATGATAGTAGTTTGAACAATAATTTAATATAAAACTAGTTAATGATTTGAAACATTTTATTTTAATTTTTAATAAGAATAGACATTTACATGACAATTGTCATTACCATTTAAATAATTATGTAAATTATATGTTATACGACAATTGCCATTATAATTGCTTATTACAATAGATATTTTAGTTATCTAATAGCTGTTAAAATTTTAAAAATTGAAAATTTATTATTCTTTTGTCAAAAGATTTGAATTTCGTGAATGATTTTAAAACTGGAGGGATTCAGAAGTAAAATATGTGTAGTGTTTTTTGTAGGATTTTAAATAAAATAAAATATACTTATTTATAAATAATCTACAAAAATAGTTAGATTAAAAAGATGTAATCTTTAAATTTCAAGAATATTAGCAATTGAGTTTTAAATAAAATAATATTTCATTACTTATAAATTATATATAAAAATAATTAGGTTAAAAAGATGAAATATTTAAGTTTCAAGAATATGAAGAATAGAATTGTAATAAAATCTAAACAAATTAATTTAGATCTATTTTTATAACTGGAGGCATTCAAAAATAAAATATGTAGTGTTTTTTATTTGTAGAATTTTAAATAAAAAATTAATTACTTATAAAGAATCTATAAAAATAGTTAGATTAAAAAGATATAATCTTTAAATTTCAAGAATATCAACAATGGAGTTTTAAATAAAATAAATTTTAATTACTTATAAATAGCCTATAAAAATACTTAGGTTAAAAAGATAAAATCTTTAAATTTCAAGAATATCAAGAATAGAATTGTAAAAAATCTAAAAAAATTAAATTATATCTAATTTTACTAATGTAGTTAAGTTAAAAAAATATTCAATATTAAACTCATTTTGAAGGTATTATCGAGACGATTATAATGGTATAATTTATTAAAAAGAAAAAACAAAAATTTTAATACATTTTAATTAATATATATTATTATCTTAATAAGGATGTAAAGTGAAAGATGAGAAATTAATGGATAAAAAGCAATTTAATCAAACAATTCTAAGGATAAAAAATGTAAATTATAAAGATAATTATGGTATTAAAATAATAAGAATAATTGATGTCATCATCGTTTGATGATTTTTTTTAATTGGCCAATCAAATGGCTCAATTTCAAAATCATGACATCAGCAAAAAACTTTCTTTAATATATATATAGATAATGTATATAAACAATAAATTTAATATATATTATTAATAAATTATTTTAATGTTTTTTTTCAATGAATAGTAATTATATATTATTTTAATTAATTTAGTTTTGAAAGTTATATTCTAACCCCTTAAACTTATAATCTTAATTCACTTTATACTTTTTAGTTTCCTATATTTCATTTCACGTTTTAGCCATATATCGTATACCGGCTAAAATATGTTTAAAAAATGTGTTTCAATTTAAACAAATTACGCTATTATAATTATATCGTCGATACCTTCGAAATGAGCCTAATATTGAATATCTTTTGATCTAATTACCTTATTCTATACCATATATATATATATATTATATTATGATTATATGTTTACTCAAAAATAGTAAAAGGGCTAAAAAGGTCATGTAATCAAACTCATTAATCAAAATTTTAATAAAATAAATAAAAGTTACGGTTTATCCACTTAGACTTTTGAATACAAAACCTAAGTGTTAAGATCTAAAACAGAAGATTAATTTGTTACACATTAAAATTTTTATGATTGATATGATTATCTAAATATACATATACTATCGTAACTTTTATCACTTCTATGGATATTAAAATTAGATAATTCTGTACATTGGAAATGTAAAAAATTAGTTGTGATGGTGATGCATGTAAGAGAGATTATAGCTTGTAAGGTACAATTAACAATCATATGGGTGCAATTAAAGTCACTTAATGTTAAAGGGGGTTGCTATTTGCATCCTTTTAAAGGGTGTGGTTTTTTTTTGAAGGTTGTCCGGGCCAAACCCCGAATAATCCCTAGCAATTTTGGGGCTAAACATGGTCACACTTAAATGTTCTCAGATATGCGCACGGGAAAGCTGGAACTCGGTTAGGACGTTATGAACCATTCGAGTGATAACCAATCCGCCACAACATTGGAAGACTTTACAAGGGTGTAGTTAGTAACTCAAAGGATGCAATTAGTCTCCCCAATAAAATTACTGTAACTTCGGTTCTCTTGTTTTTCTAACAAATTAAAAATACTCAATTTATTTTCTAACCATTTCCTCCCGCATATTTACCAAACCTTTACTCCGCCAAGAGCATCTTTGTCAATTGTGAAGGTGGGTATAAAGCGTAAAATTTGTTTCTTGAGGAGCCATGGCGGAGGTCTCCAAAAGCGGATAGGAGGTAAAAACATTCAAATGTCGAAAATTTTGGATTGTTTCCGCCAATGGAGGACCATCTTGGTGGGGAAGGTCATCATGTGGCGGAGGTCCGCCATTGGTAGACGTCCCTCAGCAGAGTAAATGGTTAGTTAAGAGCATCTCCAAAATGAAGAAAATGAGGATCATGGACAAATTTAAGCTGCAATAGCTTCTCTAAAACTTTGTCAAAAATGGAGAAAGTAGCAACAAATAGTGTAAAAATCTCCAAATTTTGAGAACTCTCCAAAAATGATTACAATGAGAGAAAAATGACTTTTTATTTCATTCCATCGATAATATCTTTTTATTTCATAAAGTAACTTATCAGTCATCAACAAGCTTATCAGCTAGCTCAAAGCGTGGATTCATAAAAAATAAGAAAAAATAATTAATCTAGCCATTTTCAGAAAATCAATTAACCTCTTACCTTTTCTCTCCCTCTGATAATTGAAATACCTATCCGGCCGCTGCCGGCGAGAAATGAGGAATCCGGCGAAAAATTGCTTCGGCCGCTCTCAACCCACCGTTATTGGCGGCCGGCGTAATTATTATATATATATATATATATATATATACAAACATACAAATACACACCTAAAGGTACAAGCAATCAATGGACGTGAGCCGTTATTAGAATAGCGGCCGCTATTCAGCGGCCGGATGGGTAAAATGGTGAATGGGGAAAGATTGGGTTAAATGATTTTTGAAATATGGCTAGATTAATTATTTTCTTAAGATATAATTAGAAGATGAATTATGAATAATCAATTTCCCAACTAACCCTTTTGGTGGCAATGTGTGGAGGGTAAAAGCGTCGAATAAGATCGTCTAGCGAGGGTAAAAATGTCTTTTTAAGTTATGCTGATGGCGCGTGGCGTGTGAATAAAGCCACGATCCTTTTGTGTTATGTGTACAGTACAACAACATACACAAGGCCATCACCGTTTAGAAAGGAGAAAGGCTTCTTCTTCGATTTCTGTAAAAGTAGAAACCCTAATAATGGCGTCGTTTGAACAAGCACCAGGAGGCGATGCCAAAGTTGGAGAGAAGATATTCAAAACCAAGTGTGCTCAATGCCACACCGTTGAAAAAGGCTCCGGCCACAAGCAAGGTTCAATTCTCTAAACCCTAGATTACATTTCTGCTTTTTCCGGAATTCAGCTTTCAATCCTTTTTGGAAATGGAGAATTTTAAGCCAATACTGTAAAATTATGTCAAGGGATTGGCACATGATGTATTATTTTCAGTTGGTTGGGGCCAAGCTTCAATAGGCTTCTTCTATGATTGTGAATTTGGTTGGGTTTTGAATGTCACCTTTTGGAGTTATGTTCCGAGGAAGATTGAAGCCATTAGGAAGTGTGTGGATAAGAAATAGCTGTTCAAGTAAGGAAATATGCAAATGTTTTGTTGGATTTATGTTTACTATAGCTAAGTAAATAATTAAATATCATGTTTTATTGGTAGTCCAATGTCTCATTTTGAGGGTGTACCATGTGGATCAAAGGACTTAGTGTATGACAAATTGTATTACAAGTGTTAGTGATATCATGTATGCTGGTTTTCTTAGCAACCAATGCAAGTATTTAGTGCCTTTATATTGAGCTTCTATTCCTCAGTAATTCAATGGTTATGACATCATGTTCTAGTGACCTTTTTTAATAGGGATTACTTTTGTGTGAACATTCTAGTAACTTCTTTCATCGTCACAAATTAACATCTAACTAAGTACTACTGATTGCTTCTATGGTAAATTGTTTTGGATAATAGGTTGTACGTTGGTCCATTTCATGGGTTATTTTATCTTTTTTTGTATGAAAAGTCTCTTTTGTGTTTTATTTTGTTATTACATGTTCCATAAAGTGTAAGAACATTTGAATTTTGATATCTTGTTAGAGATGGTTTCTTCTTCGCAATAAAGATCTATGCATTCCAATATTGGGATGTATTGTTATGATATCTAACATGTGTTTGATATTTGTTTTGTAATGGTATTTTCTTCCACAATGACAGCAATTACAATCACTCATGAACGTGAAAACTCCAAGTGGGTTGATTTTGAAAATTAAGTTTGAGGATAGAGAATGATGAGACCTTTATTATTTGCATAAAGTTCAACCATTCAGATTGGCTTTTGGCAATAAAGTGATTTTCCAAACTAGATGTGTTCAACTAAGCTTGCTGTTTTGAATAGTACTCAGCACATATCTGTATTAATGTTATTGTGTTTATCTTATAATTAAGCTATGGATATTGCAATGGTTCTTTGTTATATTCTTGCCTGCATCAATGTCATTTGTTGAGCATGGGTGGGTTGCTCTTTCTCGAGAACAGGGTGTTAATGATTTGTTTGTCTATCTCAGGGCCAAATTTGAATGGCCTTTTTGGAAGGCAGTCTGGCACAACAGCAGGGTATTCTTATTCTGCTGCCAACAAGAACATGGCTGTGATCTGGGGAGAGAATACACTCTATGACTACTTGCTAAACCCCAAGAAGGTATAACTTATGCTGTTTGCTTTTTTTGAAAATGAATTCTATGGGCTTATGCTTGATGAAATTCTGTATTTTTTGCCTTACAAACCAGGTAGTTTTAGAAGATAGTAGTTTAGCTCTCCAATAAGGCCAGCAGTTTTTTAGACCAATGCATATTACTGATTGAGCTCTAAAAGAGTGGAGGGGGGTGTTTGATGTTGGACTAAATTAGGTAAAGTGATTTTTGAAACGAGCGACAGTCATGCCTCAAATGCCATATATTCTCATTGATGCGTTCAAAACCAAAATTGGCCAAACAAAGAAACTGTTTTCTAGTAAAATCTCAATTGTTGATAAAATTGTTCTTATACAAATAGTCCCAAGAAATTTGTATAAACTCTAATCTCATGATGGGGGACAAATTATCTAGCCACTACATTATTATTGGACAAGTAAATAATTATTGGTGGTTCGCAAGCTTAATGGATAATTTGGGGTTGTAAAAGCTACTGGTGCCCTCTTGTGCCGTTTTCATATAAGAATGTTATTACATTTCCTAATATTTATCTATTTTGATCTGCTTTAGAGCTACATCTCTGGTCAATACTGTTGAAATTTTAGGGAGTGGCTTTAGAACTAGAATTTTCATGTTATTCCAATGAGTGATCACCAAGATCCAAATCTTATTTTATTTTGGAACAATCCTAATGTAGCAATCAATCGTAGATGTCCATAAATATTGAATTCATTTGTTGGGTACTGAAACCATACGTCATTTGCCTCAATGAAGATTAACAGAATTGTAAATGTGATTTTGGTTCTAGCAAAGGCTCAAGAGCAGGGGAATGACGTTTGTTTTACTTTCTTTTAGATTTGAAATTACTTGTTTCTTTTGTCGATTTTTGATTGTGAAGATGATGTTTTTGTGCAGTACATCCCTGGGACAAAGATGGTTTTCCCTGGACTGAAGAAACCACAGGATCGGGCTGATCTTATTGCTTATTTGAAGCAATCGACTGCATGATTTCATTCGCTTTTTCGCCAGTTTTGATTAGTCTAGATCTTAATGCAAAAACGGAAAACCTTATGCCATGTTGCACTTGTATTCATGGAGGTTTTATGCTTACCATGGTTTTTGAGGAACATCAACAAATAATATGTGAACAAGATTCATGGGCATTTTTTTGCATTAAGCGTAAATGATCATTTTAACTTCTAATTGGTCAAGAGTAACAGAAAATACAAAAGCATACACTATTTCATCAAATAAGTATTTGATCTAATGCGATGATATAAATTAAGTAGTATCATTGTATTATCAAATTTGCTAGTTTTGTGCATGGTGGTGATAATTTTTTAGGAATTCCAGTTTTTGAAGTAAATTAAGTAGTGTGATTCTGTACTGTGTCAGATATGAAATTAATAATGATCTGATATTTTACTTGATGAGAAGCATTTCATCATTTTTGTTGTTAAAATGCATATTTATACATCTTTGAGTATTAAATGCTGGAATGAGGTTTTTGTGGCAGCCTCACCATCTTATATTATATGTATGTGTATAAATCAAACAGCATCATTTATATTCAAAGAAAATCGGTTTAAATGACTAATTAAAAGGTACTAGTTAAGCTACTTAACACAATTATTTTTAGCGTTAATTACATTTCTGGATCAAATTTTAAATAATTACGAATTTGGTATCTGTGGTTTACATTTTATAACGCTTTGGGTCCATAGTTTCTAACTTTGTTAAAAATCCTTGTTAAATGGGTTATGTGTAGGGGTATTTTAGTCATTTTTAAAACAGTTCCAAAACCACAATTTAACTCCTAGAACCGCATTTAAATACAAGGATAAAAAAAGGGCTTGAGAACACATTTTCAAATTTTTATGCATTTTCCTTAAAACAACTTTAACCCAAATAAAAACCTGCTCGACCCTAGCAAGGGGCTCTTGCCTTCGGACCCCGTTGTTCAGCAGTTTACTTTAAATCAGAATAAAATCAAACAAATATGCATTCCACACCACCTTTGTTTGTTAGAAAGTGTTGAAGATTACATTAGTCAAACAAGAACATCCGATTACACTTAAATAATACATTGCTAAAACAGGTGGTATCCATTGAAGTTAAATAATATTATTAACATCACCATGAAGAAAAGGAGAAATGTATTCTTCTTTGTGTCTGTAATAAAGTAGAAACCCTAATAATGGCGTCTTTTGAACAAGCAGCAGCAGCAGCAGGCGATGCCGAAGTTGGGGAGAAGATCTTCAAAACCAAGTGTGCTTATTGCCACACCCTTGAAAAAGGCTCCGGCCACAAGCAAGGTCTCTAAACCCTAGATTACATTTCTGCTGTTCTTTTTCTCCTCTATTGATGATTGTGATCCATAGCCTATGCATCTTAAGGCTATTGTTGGATGATAAGCTATCATATTTTGCAAAAACTAGCTTATGAGCATGTAAAATGACCCAAAAAGATATATATTGAGGTATAATTATTAATATTAACAAGGGTATATTTGGAAAAAGCTCTAAAAAGTATGTGTTTACTTTTAAAAAAATTAGCTTATAAGCTACTTTTTAAAAATTTAGCAAGCTAGCTTGTGTTTACCAAACAATGCCTAAGTGTTCAAGTTGTTGTCATACCTTCAAACATTTTCTGGAAAAGAAACCAAAATTATGTTTCCAATGAAGAGTTTTAAGCCAATACTGTAAAATTATGTCAAGGGATGGGCACATGATGTATTATTTTCAGTTGGTTGGGGCCAAGCTTCTTTGATGGTGGATTTGGTTGGGTTTTGAATGTGACTTTTTGGAGTTATGTTATTTATTGCCTGTATATTGAGCTCCTATAATGCAATGGTTATGACATTATGTTTTAGTGACTTTTTTTTTTTTTTTTTTAAATAAATAAATAGGGATTACTTTTGTTTGAACATTCTAGTAACTTTCTTCATGTCACAAATTAACATCTAAGTGCTGCTGATTGCTTCTTATTTTGTATTATAGGTTTGTACTTTGGTCCATTTCAGGGGTTATTTATCTTAATTTATATCAAGTGTTGTTTTTGTGCTTTATATTGTTGTTACAGGTATGGGATACATGTTCCATAATTGGTAAGAATATTTGGAATTTTGATATCTTGTTAGAGATGGCATCTTCTTCACAATAAAGATCTATGTATTCGAATATTGGGGGGATATATTGTTAACATGTGTTTGATATTAGTTTTGTAATAGCGTTTTCTTCCACAATGACAGCAATTACAATCACTCAATAACGTGATTACGTGAACACATACACACCAAGTGGTTTGATTTTGAAAATTAAGTTTGAGAGTAGAGAATGATAAGACCTTTATTAATCGAGTAAATTTCAACCATTCAGATTGGCTTTTGCTTGACTTTTGGCAATTATGTGATTTTTCCAAACTAGATGTGTTCCCTTTTAGGCTATGTTTGGTAAACTAGCTGATAAGGTAGCTGGTAGCTGATAAGCTAGTTGTTGACCGATAAGCTAGCTCATGAACAAATTATGTTTGGTAAAAACTAGCTTATGGGTTTGTAAAATGATCAAAAAAGGTATATTGGGGTATAATAATTAATATTAGTAAGGGTATAATTGAAAAAAGCTGCAAAAAGCTACCTCCAAGTAGCTTATCAAAAAGCTAGCTTATAAGCTACCTTTTGTCAATCCAAACATGTACACAAAAAATAAGCTAGCTTATAAGCTACCTTGGGTTTACCAAACAATGCCTTAGTAACTTGCAAGTGAGCTTGCTGTTTTTGAATACTACTCCACATATCTATTCACAAAGAGCCATATTTTTGTTTCATAAAAAGTGTGGTTACTATTGCAATTGGCATTCTAGTTTTCGCTCTTAGTTAATGATATCTTTGTCTATCTCAAGTTTTTGACCATTCTGATCTTAAAATTCAGGGCCAAATTTGAATGGCCTTTTTGGAAGGCAGTCTGGCACCACAGCAGGGTATTCTTATTCTGCTGCCAACAAGAACATGGCTGTGATATGGGGAGAAACTACACTCTATGACTACTTGCTAAACCACCCCAAGAAGGTATAACTTATTTATGCTGTTTGATTTTTTTGAAAATGAATTCTGTGGGCTTATGCTGTTTTGATCTGCTTTAGAGCTACATTGCGGTTCAATACTGTTGAAATTTTAGGGAGTGGCTCTAGAACTAGAATTTTCATGGCATTCCAATGACTGATCACCAAGATCCAAATGTTGTCTCATTTTGGAACAATGCTAACGTAAATAGGAAGCGATCTGACACTATGAGTCTTGTACGAAACACTGAAAAGAATTACCAAATAATACAAAGACAGCACTGTAACTAACATGATAGCCTTGAAGTAGCAATCGATCTTAGGTTGTGTTTACTAATAGCTTAATGGGCTTAATAGAGATTCTGGCTTATTCGCACACACACCATAGGGTGTTTACTTACGACTTAATGACACATAAATGAGCTTATTTACACAATTGTGTAAAAACTAGTTTGGTACATGTGTATTTTGTTTGCTATTGGTAACTAATGAAGCTTCCTAATAGCCATGTTCAGTAAGCATGCATAGGATGCTACGAGGGTAGCATCTCTTCTACCAGTTAAAATCATATGACCACCGTTTTTACATGATCGATAATTCTCTCATATCAGTTAATAATCAATTGTTCCATGGTCAATTACTATGAGTTTCAACATGCTTTTGATAATAGAGATGTTTTGTGCAGTACATCCCTGGACCGAAGAAACCACAGGATCATCGGGCTGATCTTATTGCTTATTTGAAGCAATCGACTGCATGATTTCATTTGCTTTTTCTGCCAGTTTTGATTAATCTAGATCTTAATGCAAAACCTTTGTATTCATAGCCTTTTATGCTTTATACATTGGACATGACAAAACCAGAAAAGAACAAAAAGTATTGTTTCATGTTTGGCAGGATTTTTATGTGGAACAGATAAAAATAGAGTGAAACAAAAAATGGAACATAATACTCTTTTGAAACATCAAATACGCCATCCTACTTATATTTTATTCATTTTAAAAATTTCCTTTATTGTACTTTATACTCTTTAAACCTCCATTTTACCGTCCTAAAAATATTATATCTATACAATTACTATATTTGTGTAATTTATAAAATATTAATAAAAAAAATTTATATAGAAAAAGTACAACATAAAACTTAGAAACTAATTAAAACATTCTACTTTGATATCACTTTAATTGTCTTGATAAAAACATTCTAACTTTTTATTTTGTAATAAAAATATTCATTTTATTACAAGTTAATCAATTATGTAATTAGTTAAAATATATAAACAACTCATTGGAGGTAAGTTGACCATTTTGATGGAGTGTCTCTCACCGTCGAGTGAAAGAGAGCTTCGTGTTTTGTATTTGCATGTGTGATCAACGAATGAAAGATACAGGAGCGAAATAATCAATTTCTGAAGACCCAACGTTTTGTCATGTCCAATTTTGTCTTTCCAAATGCTAGATAACAGTTCTCTCATGTTGTTTTCTGTGTTCGGGTACAAAGATTTCCTTCTACACCAAAATTACCACACCATCTTTTTTTAACCCAATATGAATGAATCCCATGAATTTAAAAGAAACCATCAATTTAATGATTCGGTTTGTAACAAATTCTTTCTTTACCGTTAATAATCTCAACTAACTAACTGCCTACATGAAATGACCAAAACACCCTTGAAAACCAGTTGAAGTTTATGAAAGGAAAACGATGAACAATGGACACAGAAGTTGCAAAAACTCCATATTTGTGGGATCACCATGAATTCTTCTTCTCTCTCTAAAACATGTGGTTTTTAGAGAGAGAAGATTGATATTTAGGCACCATACATCTCTTCAACCTTTTCTTTCTCCTTCACAATCTAATCTAAATCGGTGGAACAGATTTCCAAAATTGTCACAAACTATTCGTGAGTGAGGGCGGTTTCCGGCGGCCAATCGGAGGAGGAGACCGCTCCGCCACCGTAGTTTGGTCACCTTTTATGTAACCTCCCCCGCCTGAACTCCGGTCGACTTTCAAAGGTTTCTTGATTCATGTCCTAACTCCATCCCTATTTATATATATGTATATGTGTATGTAAATCAAATCTATCTTCTTCAATTAATTCTTAATTTGAAGTTGTTCATATATACCATTTGTAAAAAATTATCAGATTCGAAATCGGGTATTTCAAGTACCCGTTTAGAATCCTTTTGATCTTTGAAGCCAATAAGAGGTGGACGGAATCGGGAAAAAGAAATGCCACCGCCAACTCTTTTGGCTAGCGACGAATGGGTTCGGGGCAAAATGATCGGATCAGGATCGTTCGGGGTTGTTCATTTGGCGATCAACAAATCTAACGGTTCCCTTTTCGTGGTGAAATCATCGGATTCTCATGAGGGGAACCAGTCTCTCCAGAACGAAGCTAACGTTCTGGCCAGCCTGGATTCCCCTCACATTGTACAGTGTCTTGGGAAGGACGTTTCCTCGGGAGAGAACGGCCACGAGAAAATGAATCTTTTTATTGAGTATATGGCGGCCGGAAACCTCGGTGACGTGGCGGAAAAACTCGGAGGGAAACTCGACGAAGGAGTCATTCGTGTGTATACTCGAGAGATCCTCAAGGGATTGAAGTACCTTCACGATAACGGGATCGTTCACGGGGACGTCAAGTGCCAGAACGTGCTCTTGGGTTCGAACGGAAACGTGAAGTTAGCCGATCTCGGTTGTGCCAGACGCCTGAAATCGAATGCTGCTGGAAAAGCCAACGGCGGCCGGAAGTTCCTTTGCGGGACTCCGTTGTGGATGGCTCCGGAAGTGCTACGGAACGAAGCGTTGGACTTCTCGGCCGATATCTGGTCGTTGGGGTGCACCGTTATCGAAATGGCGACCGGCAAGAGCCCGTGGGGCGAGCTCGGCATCTCGAACACGATGGCTGCGATCCTGAAGATCGCTTCGAGCAACGAGCTGCCTGCGTTTCCCCGAGAGTTCTCGAAACCTGGTCTGGATTTTCTCAACAAGTGTCTCGTGAGGGCTCCGGAACGGCGGTCGACGGTCGACGACCTCCTGAACCATCCCTTCATCAAGGGCGAAACCAAGGCGAAGAAACCCGAATATGAACACATGTTCTCGCCGTTGAGCGTCCTCGATGTCGGGCTCGGTGACGATGGTTACGAGTCAGGGGATTCAGATGAGTTGGAGGAGACGAAACTGAGGAGTAAAATCCCGTTTTCGGTTCGGCATTACGAGAAGCGGAAATCGCCAAAGCAGCGTACTGAGAACGATCAGATGGTTTCACAAGAAAACTGGGTAACAATTAGGAGTTAGAAAAAGAAAAGAAGTGTTGATGGTTGAGGGATGTATGATTGTGTAGGATGTTAGAGATCTAACAATCATGTGTTGGCTTGAAATTGGAATGTACAGATAAAGAAATAGATTACTGAAACCAGCACTGTGTGCTGAAGTAGTTGCATATGTGTTATACACACTTATGTGTGTGTGTATTTTATATGTACATGTGTATATACGCGTACATACATACGTATGTATATATATGTATGTTGGTATGTATGTATGGTATGTATATAAATAATGGTTGTAGTTTTCATTTTAATGTGTATATTTCAAAAGTAATGACATATTTCTTGAGAAATTTCTTGTTTTCTATAATAAAACCAAGGTACCTATGTATATGGGGGTATGGCTTCTAAGTTGTAATCTGAGATTCTTTCTAATTGTTCTAGAAGATAGTTCTCTTGTTGTAAAGATTCTATGGCTACCGAAGGGCCTTTGGTCTAGAGCTATTCGGTAACCCAACCTTCGTATAGGTCAACAGTTCCAACCTCACCAAATATGGGGGATTCTGTATGAGTTTCTTTTGCTGTATATAAGTATTGTACACTTCAATTATATAAAACATTATACGGTTTTTGAAGCTGATGTGGTAGTCAAGATTCTTATACTTGTACATGTTAGTTGTGTTACACATTGAGGAAGAATTATTTGTTCCGGATAGTCGAATTTATGGTAGTCAAGGAATCATTGGTTGTAATAGTTGATAGCGCACTCTAAAGTATAGTTGGTACTATACCGGCAGCTTTAGTCTAACGGATAAGGAGGTAGACATCCTTGTTAAATGAGTGGGATGCATGGGTTTGATTTCGGGCGCTAACCAGCTACCCATGGAACCGGTATGATAGAGGGGTATCTAGAGGATCATGTCATAAGTAGTGCCAATTTGTAGAAGAATAAAATGACTATATTATTGATTTAGGGATCGTTAGTTTCGGGAACCTTTGCTAAGATTGGTTTTCAGCAAAAGTATTTGAAAGGTAGATGGACTTAACATGTTTTGTTGCATGCCAACTTAGGCGAAGGATTGTGTGAGAAGAAGAGTTAAGATAAGAAGGAATCTGGACCATTAATCACTTTTAATCTCAAACCATTGCATCACGTCATCAGTGGTACCAATCTACAGAAGAATAAAGTGACTACGAACCTTGAGGAATATTTCTTGTCTTACATAGGATCTCTTTAGTTTATAAGCTCTAAACATCTTATTGAATTGTTAAAGAGATTAGATATTGGCCTTGCTGTACGGGTTTTATACACATATTAAACGGTCAAAGTATAGCGCACTATTAGAGATCGTGTGGTAATGTCCTCATAAATACCTAAAGTCGTCATGTCTAATCTCAGCTACTCGGGGTACCCTTCTCAACCATCACACTTTCTCACCAGAGCTATCCTCTGTCTCCTATGAACATCGCCAAACTGCCGCAACCTTAACTCAACTTACCTTCGCTCCGTAGACAATTCAAATTTAACACCCAATTGACAGCAAAACAAGGCCAGCCAATCCTTAATTGGTCTGGTCCTTCCTTGACTGTTCCTCGAGTCCCATCTTAACCACCTCATAATAAGACACAAATTTTTACATCATTCTAAAAACCGGTTTCATAACAACTCCTTACACGTTGGTTATTCGTAATGACACACTTGTTGCTGTTAGACCCAGAAGATGCATAAAGTAACACCTTTTGGAAAAATATTAGTAAAGACCAGATGGAGAGGAACCAAAAGAGAAGAATAAATCTGTACAAGTTTTCTTACAAAGAGGATAAGCAAAAGCATTAAAAAGGATAGAATTTTGAATGAGGTCTACTGCCTCAGGCTTGATGATGAACTTAAGAAAGAACTTTATATACGAAGGCTGCAAATTCGTCACATATTTGTAATCCTATCAATCCTCTTGTACACAATACAACCAAGAAACACAAATTAACCCACAAAAAGGTTGCAAATAGAGTTGCACCTGTTCAAAACACGAGCCTGCTGGTTTGTTGGATATGATGCTTTAGATTCCAATGCCAAAAGGATCTTTGGAGTGAGGCATCAACTTTAGCTAACTATTGACATTATTATCAACAACATTCAATCACTGACATACAATTACAGAGTCTTCAACAGTAATTAATATTCAAATTTACATCAAAACATCCCCTAAGCCCTGACATTCAACTTTATCAAAACCACAAATTATTGGCAGTCTATAAACAGTGTATTTACAAAGAGGTTTGAGAATACAGCTAACAGGATGATTCCAGAATGATGCTGCTTTTGTTGATTGTTCTACATGAATAAAAATCGTCTCAATTTAGTAATTCTTATCAACAGTTATGTTAACACATTTATTAATAGAGACAAAATAATGTTGCTAAAGAAAAATAGACAAGTCATAACTCCAACAATGTCAGTTGATGATAACCACACTAATTTGAAAAACACAACTGTAGTTTGAATGATAAGTCTATTATCTATCAAAAGCATCTTGAAATCATAGTAATTAACGACCCAGCAACTGATTATTAACTGATCCGAGAGAAGTATTCGTCATCTAGAAAGGGAAGTTGTTTCTCAAATAGGGTTTACTGGTTTCTAAAGCAACCATCATATGATTTCGACTGGTAGAGAGATGCTTCATTAGTTAACAATAGCAAACAAAGTACACATGTTAATATATAAGAAAGAAAGTTCACCTGTTTTGGAGAAAGCTAATCGCTTAACTGTGGAAGAATGTTTATAGCATCGGCAAGTTCATCCATGATATCATCATCTGTTCCAAGTGGGTTGAAGACATTCGCAAGATAATCAGGCCGACCGCTGCTCCACTCTGGTTCACACCATTTCAATGCATCCCACCATTCATTCTCTCCTTTAATTTCCTTGATACCATCACAAACTTCCATGAAGGAGAGTTTTTCAAGGCTTGGGCAATCATAAACAACCAGGCTCTCTAACCTCCGCGCAATACTTATAATACCATCAGAGATGCTGACCAATTCAGGGAGTTGTAAAAGTGACATCTTCTTCAATCTTGGGAGAAACTGAGTTGAAGTAGGGTGGCAGGATCCTGAACTTACTATGATGCTGTTGACATTGGTGCAGTCTTCAACCATAAGATACTGCAAGCTTGTGAGATTATCAAGCAACCCCTCCGTCAAAATGGTCCTTAACTCAGGGCATCCCTTCATCACCAGAGTTTCCAGATTGACCAATGATCCACTATGAATTGGCCCTTTCCAGATGCAACTAAGACTCTTCATGTGATGAATTGCCAGATATTCTAATGATCCAAGCACCGGTAGCATAAATAAATGCTCACGTCCATTAAAAATCTCCAACATCTCATTGCACTCCGACAACAAGAAAAATCTAATCCCTCTCATCTCTGCAGCTCCAAAAGTAGACAAGGACGGAATACTCCAATGGCGATCTAAGAGAAGAGCATGCGCATGTATGAGCGCCATCGCAATCACTTCTGTGTCCCCTTCTCCATTTGTATACTTGAGACATTTTGGCAGTTTTACAAACATCTTATCAAGGTCAAGCGGGAGACAAGATATCACACGTTGTTGAAGGTGGCCAACAGTGAAACTAAAATTTGAAAGATGCGAGTAAATGGAAACCCCTTCCAAGTTTTGTTGCTCCATAAATTTACGCAATGAACCAGTGGTTGGGAAATACATTTTCAAATATTCCAAGTTACGTAGATTAGACAAAACGTCGATGATCAGTTTCGCCTCATCTTCCCACCATTCAACATATGAATCCACACAGATGCTGAGTTCCTTCAACCGTACGAGCTTTGATAAACTTGTTGCCGGAATTATTTGCATAAGTTTCTTGCTTTGTTTGTACCTGTCTGCATGGTTGTACAATGAAAACTTCAAGCATTCCAACTTGGTTAGCGATCCAAATTGATCAGGCAAATATATAAGTTGTGTTCCTTCCGAGTCAAAGAGCTTGAGATTCCTAAGGGCTCCAATTTCAGGTGGTAGTTCCATCAAAAGGTCACAGTCTCTAATGATTAATTGTCGTAGAGATATCAACTTCAAAATGGAAGATGGCAGATGCTTTATGCTGGTTCCGGATAAATTTAGAACTTGGAGAGTAGGCATGTGATCAAAGAATGTGATGGGAATATCCATCAGATCTTTGTTTGAGTTCAACAACAGATCCACAAGAATTGGGCAGTTGGGGCTATCGGGAAGCTCAGATACTATGTTATTACTTAAGTAGATCTCCCTGGCGTTCCACTCTTCAACGTTTGGCATTCTGTTTGATTCTAAACCATCTCGCTTAAGATAAAGTCCATATGCACGAGGTACAATGTAAGCAACTAAAGTAACTCGAGTCTCATCTCTCATCCTAACACAAGTTTCCCCAACCGGTTCTAGAAGGAAGGAACTTATAAGACCTTTAAAAGCATGTTCTCCTTCTTGGGCACCTTTTACTAACCCATCTCCAATCCAAACGTCTATCAATGAAGACTTTTCAACCTCTGTTCCTACATAGTGTAATGCAAATTGTATGATGCAATTTTGAGACAATGTTTCCATGCGAGAACAAATGCATCTTAATACCCTCACCATCACATCAGACACGACACACAACTCTGATGATGAAGGCTCCTGTTGTGAGGCTAATTCTTGTAATGTAAGTTTCCAGACACCAACGTCGATCACACCTCTCAGGGACCTTGCAAGTATAATGATGGCAAGTAAATGACCACGACACTCTTCGACTAATAGTTTTGCCATTGGTTGAATGCCAGGGTACCTGCCCACCGTTGCTAGGTCAACATCCCTAGAGAATAAGATCCATGGTAGAAGATGATCCTGCATTCTGATCTCTAAATCCACTTGGAAATGAACATTTTGCCGTTTGCTTGTCATCACTATCCTGCACAGTCCGATACCTTTTGGACATACGGAACTCAACTTCATGCAAATCAATTAAATTGTTGCCGTAATCTATGAACAGCAAGCAGTTCAATGACTCATCCGGAACATCGATTTCATTTCCAGTTTCTGAGCTTCTTTTCTTCCACAGAAGTATCTCTTCTTCGATGGTGTTCATAAGCTCTTCGATGCTATGATGCTTGTAAGTTACACGTACACACAAGTCCATATCAAATGTTCTTAACTCTGGCATATTTTTCAATATTTCAGCTACATCCTCAGCACCATCTCCGGAAATACCAAGCTTCTTGAATTTCAAATCCATGATACAGCTTAAAGCTCGGCGGCTAGCTGAAGCAATTACATTTGCATGGATTTCAGGTATATCTGACCAAGAATATGCTGAAAGAACTTGCCCAGAGTCAGCTCCTGTTGCTAGATTTTCAAACTCCACATTCCCAGACCTATTCTTCAACAAGCCTTCTGGTAAATATGCCACGATATCAGAAGCAGCATCATCTAGATGTTCTTCAATGTCTTGAAGGAGTGTCTGAATCTCCATCAGGTAGTTTCTTGTTCTTGAAGGGTCCAAGGACTTTCTTATGTACTTATTTAACAAGGAAAATTTGTCTACAAGAGACCCGAAGTTGACTTCTGCTTCTTTGTTCACTGGGTAAAACCAGATGAGGTGTAAAAAGTCCTTCATCCTTGTCAATACATCAGCCTGCTGTACATAGTCTAACTGCATCAAGTCATAAAAGGATTTTGTTTTGTCTCTCGATAAGAACTGCCTATCAATGACTTCACGGTTTGGCTCACTATCTGGATGGAACTCCTGAATACCGCTTGTGATCATCTTCTTTAATGTACTCAATCGATCTTCTTCTACCAATTCTACCTTCACATTCGTGTGACTGCTCCACAGATATGAGATTTCTTCATCACAAACCACTTCCAATTGATGTAAATTGTTAACCGATTGAGGCAGATCATGCAGCCCCGAGCAACCTGTCATATCAAGTCTTTGTAGACTACCCAACTCACCTATCTGAACTGGCAACTCGTGCAAACTTAAGCATCCGAATAGATCAATCGTGCTTAATTTCTGAAGTTTTCCCACTGATTCAGGTAAGGCCCTGAGATTTGAGCATGATGCAAGCCGCAAAACTTCCAAATTTCTCAGGCTTCCGAATTCTTCAGATAGTGAAATCAGCTCGAAGCAATTAGTGATGCTGAGTTTTTTAAGGCGAACTAGATTGCATAACATTGCAGGAAATGTAAGCAAATCATCACAATAATCCATTTCAATCTCCAAAAGGCTTGGTAACTTGTTGCTGATTCCATTAATGATGCATTCTTCGAAACCGCTACCTATTTTGCACATGATCAAGGACAATTTCCGCAAGTTCACTAGCTCCAGTATTGATGTACTAATCGAAGATACCGAAATAAGTTCCAACCTAATGCTAGTCAAACCAGATAAATGTTGTGGTGCGGGGAAGTTACCAAGATGTGAGGAGTACTGCCCATAGTTTGTGATGAATAGAACCTTCAATCTCCTCATGCTTTGTATAAATTGTGGCAAGATATATACCGCGGAGGTAAAGTTCAATAGAAGAACTTCCACTTTAGGGGATTGATAGTCATTCCACGTCATAGAGAATCTCTCATCTGTCATTATTAGCATGTACTATAGGATTAACAAAAGGGATGAATACATTCACGACTAGATACCATCTTAAAAATGGGTAAATGAGGCAAGCAAACCTGTAAAAATAGACAATAGGCGGGCATTAACAATATGCGGCAACTGGGGAAGCACTTGTCCATCTGGTTCATCTGCCTTTATAATTAACCGTTCTCTCTTTTCTACTGGCCCTTTGCTGTTCAAGTGAATAGCTACCATTCCCATCACACTGTGTTGCATAACAAACTGCTCCTCACAAAAGTTGGCAATAAGAGGTAAACGCTTCCTGCAATCAAATGCAACGTTAATGGTAAAATGAGCGTTCCATTTTGTAGACATGCAAGGAAATCATAAGACAAGCTACTGGGTTTTAAGGTGCATACATGTATAAGTCCAATGGATATAACAGAAGGAAAAGAAGTTGCAGATATCCAAAAACTATGGTTGTTTCTTAGATCTTATTGTTGGTTTCTACTATTAATGGTTGTTTGAGAAAGAATATACTAGATGCCCCAAATAAATAAAAACATCCTGCTATGAAGTTAATTCTAGAGGTAACAAATAGTCTAGGATTCAAGCAATTAGAAACTAAAAATGTTCCTGTCATTGCAGCACTTCATATTCCTAGAAAAAAGTTTGGCAACTTAGATGAACACCATTCAAATTTGGAATGGAGATGGTATTAAAACTTTTAAGGATATTACTCTGTTCTTATATATGTCATGCAATTAACCATATATTACTATCTAGCAAGGGTCCATCTAGTTTAAGGGATCTGGAATTGGATTCCATTCCAATTCCATTGTTGGTTCAAAGGAAAGCCCAGAAATTAAATCCGACACACAATGGATTTAGAAATCCCATGGGGGTGGTTAGTACTTCAAGGAATTTCATACCAATTGTTTGAAAATAATGAATTTAAAATATGTTAAAAACTTAAAAAACATTTGTTTTGTAAGAATCAATTAATAAATGGTACTTTAACTATTTTTATAACTTATCCTACATACCAAACATAAGGAAGGTTCCAAATCTATCCAATTCCAAATCCCTCAAGAACATTCGGTCAAAAGGAATTCCCCTAATTCTATTTCTTCATATATAATTGAAATCCAAAGTGGTTTACCTTGGTTGCAATAGAGTAGCAAGGTGTCTGGAGGCAAGCTCAAAAACCATGAATACGGTATCTAATCCTTCTTCATCATGCTTGTATAAATGGATCCACATGTCCATGAGCTTTGTAGTTGCTATCTTCTGATCTTCAGGAAATAATCCCAAGTCCAAGTAACATTGCTTGATTGCAGGTTCTTCCTCAAGCACATCTAAACTCCTTTCTAGAGAAAGTTGAATAGACTTGTCCAGATCCAAAACAGATTGCTTCCCTCCAGACAACTTTTTCAACATATGAATCCAGCTTGCCACGTTTGCCTCCTTTAGTAAACCACCAATCACACAAAGGGCAAGTGGATGTTTCTTGCAACACTTGACCATCTATGAAATTCATTCACGTAAGTTAGTGATAATTACTATTACAAAATAAGTGTTTTAGGACGCACATACATCTAAATAGAATCTCGTAAGTGTGTAGTACTAGGAAGAACTGTTAATTCTATGAGTTAAAATAAATTGTTAGGACGAAGTTAGCTGACCTGACAGGTTCTATCAAAGAAGTGGGGGAAACTAATAATACACATTAGGGAAAGTGTACCGTTAGCTAGCCCTTTGACCGAAATACTTCATATATATAAAAAGCCTAATATAATACTTCTCAAAAGTATCATATAAAAAGATTAATAAGAGGATTGAATTTATTATTAAAATACCCAACTTTGATAATAAAAGTCATTAGATCATCTAATTCCATCCTAACAACCTATCGTAAAGCCTTTAGATATGACACATAGTTCCTGGTCCTATAAACTTCCATTGGGCTGGGAAAATCCATTTTCTTCTTGTGAAATTAAATAAAAAAAAGTAATAGTATGTGCAACAATTAAATTTAAGAAAAATAAAAAAGAAGAATAGCACTAACAATCAAGTTAGTAGAGCCTAAGCACTCGCTAGTTTGAGATGAGAAATATGAATCATGCAAAGTTCAGTTTTATTAAAAAGGGTTTCATTACCTCAGTGACAAGAACATCTGGCACATTAGTATGTTTGCTTCCATGTACTGAAAATGCCGAGTGGCGAAACAGATTGGTGGCATCTTGATCATTCAAAGGTTGCAATTCATACGTATTGAACTGTTTAAAGGTTCTCCTTGACGTAACAAGAATCTTGTATGTGGGTAACTTGAATTTGAACATCATAACAATGGAAGCAGACCATACATCATCCAGTACTAATAGTACTTCAGATCTATTTTCACCCAAATAGCTCCCCCATTGGCAGGTTGCATCTTCATCACTAGAAAAATCAAGCTGCTGACTACCACGGCCTTTCTGAAGTAAATTTCTTACGACTACCTTTATGTTGGGGGTTTGTGAGATGGTAGCAAAGTAGATGTTTCTACCAAATTTTCTGTTCAAATGAGAACACTATCATCAATCATGGAAAGATATGAGATAGAGAATATGCTAAATTATGGGCCGTTTACATCTTACCTCAAACCTTAATTTTTAGTGGATATACAGATTGGTTGGTTTGGTTACATTAGCTAAAGGACTAACAATTTGAACACCGACAGGTGCTGACAAACAGTAATATTCAAGTCCAATTGTTCTTAATTATATGCAAAGTTTAACTTGATATATGGTTTAAATTGAAGTGTTTTTAATATCAATCATTTTAAATACAATCTGATTCAATATTTTGTACAATTATGAGTAGGCAAAGAAATGATTAGCTTGAAACTTCATATAAAATATGTTCAATCAACTTTTGGGATGATGAAATCTGTAGAACCTTCATCAATTTGAAAATATAAATCATCAACTAGATCATTAACTTTGATTTTGACCAGTCGTGAATTTATACCCAATCAAATTCGATTCAGTGTACATTCTGACAACTAATTATATGTATTTTGTTCATTTAATCTACCACTCAAATTCAATTTAATGATTGGTTTTTATTTTTTAAATTTCTTTCAAGTAAGATTAAAATGAACAAAATATGAATAATTAGTTTCCAAAGAGCATTGACTATTGACGAATGGATGAAATTTGAATACCTTGAATTTGAGGATCGTGGCAGAGCTTCGTCACCAAAGTAGTCTTCCCACAACCTCCTGCAGCCGAAACAACTACAACTGAACAATCATCAACTGCTGAATAGTTGAGCACCATCGTCTTTAAATCTCTGAGTTGATCGTCAAATCCTATAACATCCCCCTTAAGCAATGGAACACCACTCCAACTCCCTCTTTCGGTTATTTCTTGTCCGTCTTCTGCCACCAAAACCAATTCCTTTCCAACCCCCTTAAGCAATGGAACACCACTAGAACCCCTTATCTCTGTTATCTTCTGCATGTTTTTCACTATCTGCAGCTGAACATAGTTCTGAAAGAATCTAAGCAATTTCGCATTCACATCGTCCAACTTCGACAAGTAATGGTGTCTCTTAAGGAAAGACAACCAATTGGTGTGCTCAGATTTCAGAACGAGGTTTTCTGCTTCTTTAAGCTGATTGATGAACAAGTCCGTTTCCTCTCTCCGTTGATCGAATACTTGATTTAGTTTCTCGACCTCGTTGAAGATCGGCTGGATTCTAGATATAGTTTCTTGTAATTGAGTGAGCTTGGACCTAAATTTCCCGGGTTTCTTGTTCACAAAGATGATGGTTGTTAATAATTGACTAACTGCATCTCCTAGCATATCTCCTACTACTGACGCCATTGATAAATGAGGAGAACTTCAACTTCTACAGATCAAATAATACAATTGCAGTTGAGATCATCAGATGTGCGTTTGCATTAGTAAGGATAACTGAATTATGGCGTCTGAAAAACTTACGACCCAACGCAATTCAACTTGTTAAAAAGCATAATCCAATCCAACCTAATCTTTGCAGATTGGGTTGAATTGCCAGGTTACAAACATATATAAAATTGGAAAGGTAATTCCAAAACAGATAATAGAAGTGTGAGACAACTGACAACAAGTACAATCACATAAAGCAATGATACACAAATACAATACAATGACAGTTTAAGTGCTTTTTGTTTTAAAAAAAATACCTCTTAAAACCTCTTAAGTCTGAAAAGTAAGAGGATTGCAGACTTCTTAAGACTGTTTGTTTTATTTTTAAGAAAAAAGGTCTGAAAGCCCTCTTATCATCCTCTGAATTTTAAGAGGTGCACCATCCACCTCTTATTTTTAGATGTGAAATCAGACGTTAGACTTCAGACCTCTAAAAGTTCAAACTACATAGAAGCTGAATTGGCTATTTCATTGCAATCAAATTGGTTTTAACTTGTGTAAACCATTAGCAAAGCTGATAACCTAAACAATAACTAACTAGCGAAACTGATAAACAATGATTTCTTACCAACAATTGTGTAACAAAGATTTCATCAATTATTGGGAGAAACACGAGTATGTTGTATTGATTAGCAGGCAGTTTAATGGTGATATTTAAGTGCGATATTATTCTTAACAATCGAGATGACTTACCTGATGATTTATTTCCAACCGTATTACGCAACCACCAACTCCAGCAGAAGTAAACGTTCCGACTGCCGGAGCTGCCACCGGAGTTTCTTCGGAACTGATGATAAAATTAGGGTTCAGAAAATTCAGTAGCATCGATTCTTATCATAGATGATGATCGTTGACCTACTACAGACGTATTCAGCCAAACACTCAAAACTATGAAAGTTTTTTTGTCTTTTCAACAGTTTTCTATATTAACGATTTTTTAAGTTTTATTATACAAATATAATTTGTTGAGTATATGTAACAAATTATCAATTGATAACGTGTGTTTGGGATTTGTTTAGTTAAATATCTTGTTAATAATTTTTCGGTGGATGACCCATGTTCGGTGGATAAACATATGGGTAAAAAGATGGTTTTATTTTATACCATAACGATGTTAATTTAAGAAAATGCGAGGACGATTTTTAGCCATATATTTTTTGTTACGGTGGACGTGATCACGGAGGATTTATGCGATTCATGGAGAGTGGAGATGATTAAAGGAGGATGACCCGGTCAAAAGCTGTCTTTATTGACCGGATGAGTGGTTGAGAATCGTGCTCGCGTCTTCTTAAAAAGTTATGTATGAATAAGTTATTAATAGTTTACGCGTGAATTACATACGTTCATCTATGAATCGGTTAAAAATAGTTAATATGTAAATTGCACAGGTTTATATATGAACGTATATATAAATTACACATGTTCATGTATGAACTTATAGTTCATATATTAATCAGTTAAAAATAGTTAATATGTGAATTACACAAGTTCATATATGAACTTATAGTTCATATATGAATCACTTAAAAATAGTTAGTTTGTGAATTACACGGATTCATAATGAAGGTATATATGAATTACACAATTTCATATATGAACGTATAGTTCATATATGAATCACTTAAAAATAGTTAATTTGTGAATTACACGGATTCATAATGAACGTATATATGAATTACACACGTTCATATATAAACGTATAATTCATATATGAATCAGTTAAAATAGTTAACTTACAATAAGAGTTCAGTTGACCCCATATAATCTTAACAAAAAGTGTATTTTCATAACAAATATGATGGTTTATATAAATCGCTTACCCTTTGACACCCATTAAAAGAGAGTTTGTCACCCAAAAAGAGTCCAACATATAAAGAGGAAGAGCCAATTTTTGACACCCATTAAAAGAGAGTTTGTCACCCAAAAAGAGTCCAACATATAAAGAGGAAGAGCCAATTTTATAACATTTGTTTATTATTAAATTGTTTTATTTATTTATTTATTAATTAGTAGGATGATTAGTAAGATTTATTGCATTATTTATTAAGAGGCCGTTTACTTAACCTTTACCGATAAACATATTATTTTACTTATCTTATTGTAGAACATTCTCGGCAATTAAAATTAATTGTTGGTAAGTGTCTTTAACTATGCAATGGTTTACCAAGTAATAATCATTTTCATCACTTACCGGGTAAGACTCTTGACCCTTGTTAAGATTCTCAAAGGTACTCGAATTCCAAAAAGTCAAACCCCCTGACCAAATTTTTGGATCCGTCACTGTAGATCCCACTTTGTTAGGGATATAATTCCGTTAAAGATAAACCACCATAAAAGATCATAAATACCCTTTTAATTAAGAATTAATGACTTTTTGCCTTCTTACCTCTCCCTCTCTCTGTATATACAAACTTAAGTATTAATATTCTTTAATAGCTATCATATATATCATAAATTAATATAGGGTGTTGTTAACAGTACTCTTCTATACCTATAATAACAATTAAAAACTATTTAGAAGTTTAGAAATATGTAATTTTAAAAAAAAAAAGTTAACTTTTGTATGGCTTATAATCCTTACCCATTAATGTATGATTCAATTTATTACTATAAATATACAATTAGCAGGCGCCCCGCCCGCATGCACCGACCCGACCCGTCTGACCCGAGACCCAACCCAAACCCACCCTTTCCTCTCACACTTTTTGACCCAAACCCGCCCCAAACCCGACCTTGACCCGGTCTTAGATCCGCGCGTCCTCAGCCATGACCCAACTCCATTTTTTACACTTTTTCCCCCTCAACGTATAAGTTCTTTTCACTTTATACCTTTAACTTTTCAATATTTCATTTTACGTTTTAGTCATATATTGTGTATTCGCCAAAATACGTAAAAAAAAATACGTTTCAATTTTAACAAATTACGCCATTATATTCGTATCGTCGATACGATCGAAATGAGTTTAATATTGAATATTTTTTGACGTACCTATTTTATTATATGCTATATATACTCTTCAACCAATCCTAAATTCATACAATTTTCAAGTTTACATATTAGTCCCCTAAACTTAAAACTTATAAGATTTATTCACTTTATACCTTTTACTTCTCAATATTTAATTTCACGTTTTAGTCATATATCGTGTATTGGCAAAAATACGTTAAAAAAATACGTTTTAATTTTAACAAGTTACGTCGTCATATTCGTATCATTGATACAATCGAAATGAGCCTAATATTGAATATTTTTTGATGTAGTTATTTTATTATATACTATATATACGCTCCAACCGACCCGAATCCTATACTCATTTTCAAATTTACATATTAGCCCACTAAATTTATAATCTTTATTCGCTTTATACTTTAGTTTTCTATATTTCATTTTACGTTTTACTCATATATCGTGTATTGGTTGGAACATGTTAAAAAAATACGTTTCAATTTTAACAAATTACACTATCATAATCGTATCATCGATACGATCTAAAATATGTTCAAAAAAACACGTTTTTAATGTTAACGAAGTACGCATTATAATCTTATGGTCGATAAGATCGAAATGAGCCTAACATTGAATATTTTTTTCATGTATTTATTTTATTATATACATATATATGCTCTAACCGACCCGAATCCTATAGCCACCTTTAAACTTACATATCAGCCCCATAAACTTATAATATTTATTCACGTTATATCTTTTAGTTTTCTATATTTCATTTTACGTTTTAGTCATATATAGCATATTAACTGAAATATGTTAAAGTGTCGGTAGCTACTGTTCATGAACCCGGTGCGAAGCCCGGGCTTATCAACTAGTTTTATATAATTATTGACTAAAAGAGTCCATCGTAATTAAATTAGAATGGGAGAATTATTTATATGTCCTTCCAAAACTTTAAAATTACTCCTATGTCCTTATAAACTTTTAAATTATCTATATATCCTTCCGAACTTTTAAAAATCTTTTCTATATCCAATACCTATTTTAGTATTTATTAAATCATATAAATATCAAAAATCATTATCAAATTACTACATCACCCTTTTAGTATATAAGTCAAAACTAGAAACATTTAAATAAATAGGAAGTATCAACTCCTTAAAAATATCGCTTTCTTCACTCAGTTCTATCTCCCCATCGTTTCTCACCTGATCTTTACAAAGTTCTTCTTCACCGGTTTCTTTCCAATAGGTCTTCGGTTTCACCGATTTCTTTCCAATTTCGATTTAGGTCTCGATTTCAGTTTAGGGTTTTGTTTTTGTGCTCTTTTGGTTAGATTAGGAGTGAAAAGACCCTGAATTTTTATCTGCTTCAGTGAAATTTTAGTAGTTCCATGTGTTGGTTTTCTAGGATTCTTAAGCTATATGAGTTCATATTTCCAAAGACTTGCGCAATGTCTATATGAAATTATTGTATGCAATACTAGTAGTCTAATACATTCAAATTTATCAATGGATGAAGTGCACAATGGTGCCTCTGTCTCATTTGGGAGAAAATAGAAGCAGTTTATATTAAATTACAAAGGAAAACAAATAAAATTCTCTCTGCATTGTTTTTTGTTGCTGGTGCACTTATAATTCTTCACGATCAAGATGATCAATTATAGTTTTTAAGGATAGAAGTGAGAGAAGGAAGCAATATTTTTTCGGAGAGATTTTATTTCCAATTTATTTAAACATTTTTAATTTTAACTTAGATATTTAAAAGTAATATTAGTAATTTGATAATAATTTTTAATATTTAAATGGTTTAACAAATATTAAAATAGATATTTGGATATAGAAAAGATTTTTATTGGAAGGATATATAGATAATTTAAAATTTTACAAGGATATAAGAGTAATTTTAAAGTTTTGGAAGGACGTAGGAGTAATTCTCCTACTTAGGAATATGACGAAGTAAAAAAATACACTCAGAAGTGTTGTTTTATAATAAATTACATTTTTGGTCTTCGTGGTTTGGCGATTATAACACATTTTGTCCTTACAAATTAAAAATTACACTTTAAACATTGTGGTATGTAATTCTGACAAGGTTTGGTCCCTATCTTCAACGACCATTAAAAGATTTCGTTAATTGAGGGGTATTTTAGTCTTTTCCTTTATTAACCAATAACTTCATCCACCATCATGTTTTTCAACACAACAACCAACTACACTTCATCTTCTTCAACCAAACAACCCCAATCTTTAAATCCAAAATAAAAATAGCATTTCTTACCTAAAAATCGAATTACATATATGTTAATTAAGAAAAAAAAACCCCCCAATACCCACCATCGGAACCAACCAATCAGTGACATATTTTCTAGATTTTAGCACACTTAGGTCTACAAAATCTTCCTTTTATCCTAACAAAAAACCATGAATCAAAACATTGGAAATCAATAATCAAATACCACACTCAGTTGAAAAATGACCACGCTATCCTCACTACCTACACCCAGATGGAATATTGGGGTATTTTTCCCAATAACATCGTTGGTACCCAAGGCATGTGGTCGGCTAGACACCACCGAACGAGGCAAGGAGGTATACAATGTTGTTTTCAAATACGGATTTGATTTCCGATATTCGTGTCCAGATGCCGTTAATACATCCACCTCGAAGACCTATCACTTGTCGATGATCACTCTGGTTGGTGAATCAATTCAGGGAAAAAGAGAAGAAACTGCATAAATCAAATATGAATCCTTCTTGTTTTTTACCCTAATTTCTTTACTTTGATTTCATGATTTTTCCCCCTTTTTTGTTTTTTTAGACGACTTCAAGTATGGATTGTAGAATATTTTTGCACTGATCTGTTCTTTTAGACGACTTCAAGTTTCCTTCATCTTAATAAGAACAAATGCACTGATCTGGATTGTAGAATATTTTTGCTCATTGGCTTCAACCCAAGCATCTCTGTTTGGAGCCTTGACAATCTTATATTCGACCATTCCCATGTGTCTTGTGTTTAGGGGTCGTCAAGTCATCTCCCAATCAATCTCTTTGTCCCAAACACAGTGTTGGTAGGGTTAATCACGATGGTGGGTGTTGGGTTTTTTTTTCTTAATTAACATATATGTAATTCAATTTTTGTTTTAAGAATTTATATTTTGATTTTGGGTTTAATGATTGGGGTTTTGGGTTATAAAAAAGATGAAGTGATATAGGTTGTGTTGAGTAAGATGAAGGTGGATGAAGTTATTGGTTAACTATATATATGGTCCTTGTAGTCTAAAAAGATAGTAAACTAAAGGAAAAACTGAAAAAGACTAAAATACCTCTAATCTAACGTAATCTTTTAACGATCGTTAAAGAGAGGGACCAAATCCGGTCATAATCGCACACCACAATGTTTAAAAGTGTAACTTTTAAATAGTAGGAACCAAACGTCTTATAATCACCAAACCATAGGAACCAAAATTGTAATTTACTCTAATTTTTATGTGGTTTTGAAACATCATACTATAATTATATTTAAAGTAATTAAAACGTTTATTACAACAAACTAGATAGAATATAATTCTTATATTTATAAATTTATGTTTTAGATATATGTTTGAAATTTTACAAACCAGAGTTAAGTTCCGGTGAGACCAAGCCTTTTTGGTGAGACCGGTGAGACCAACATATTTTACTTGAAACATTACATCAAAACATTTGTGAAGGTAAAAAAAACCTGAACATTCATCGTTAAAACATACTAAAAAACACTATCGAAAAAAAAATCTAAAAAAAGGTTAAAAAACGAAACCTTCACAGCAGTTTTTTTGTGAAGGTTCACATTATATATATGTAACCTTCACAGAACTTGAGCTGTGAAGGTTTCGTTTTTTAGCTTGTTTTCGATATTTTTTTGCATCGAAAGTGAATTTTAGGTCTGCGTATTCGAGTTTTATGTACATTCACGGTGTTTTTTTTGTGAAGTTTCATACGTTAGGTATTGGTCTCACGCGGTCTCACGGTAACAGTTTGGTCTCACCTGATCCTAAGTCTTACAAACCATATTCTATTTAAATTTTTCTACAATCATCAATAATCCAATCTTCTCGAGAATCAACCAAATGAAAAACAGTTTAATCAATAAAAGTTTGATTAATGAGTTTGATTAAGTGACGATTTTAACCCCTTAGTTATTCTTGAATTGTATATAATCGTACTATATATAGTATATAATAAAACAATTAGATAAAAAAATCTTTCTCATTTCAAATGTATCGACGATACAATTATAATGGCGTAATTTGTTAAAATTAAAAAATTGATAAAAGTTTGATTAATGAGTTTCATTAAATTGCGTTTTTAACCTCCCAACTATTTTCGAATACATATATAACCGTACTATATATAGTATATAATAAAATAATTAAATCAAAAAATCAAAAAAATATTCAATATTAGGCTCATTTCGAAGGAATCAACGATAAGATTATAATGGCGTAATTTGTTAAAACTAAAACGTATTTTTTAAACATATTTCAGCCAATATATAATATATGACTAAAACGTAAAATGAAATATAGAAAACAAAAATATATAAAATGAATAAATATTATAGTTTAGGACTTTAGGGGGTAAAATATAATTTTTACATATGCTGATAAAATAGTGTTTTTTTTCGAGATAAATGTTAGTATTATTAATTCCTCTTTACAATGTCATTGTCGGCCGGCTAACAAATCTTGTTTGTTATTTTGTTTTCGGATCTTATTTATTATTTATATTTGATTCTTTTAAATATAAGACAATTTAAACCATTTGTTTTTCTTTCTTTTTTAGATCTCTTAAGTGATAATATAGTCACTTAATTAATTCTTATTTCTATTTATCATTATTCTTTCGATTTCAACGTTGGTTTGGGCCCACATGGACCACAAATTTGAAAAAGAGAGCGTAAAATACAAATATTGTAGATTTGTGTATTGCCTTTTCAAAACATCTTGAATCAATTAAATTGGGTTTCGATGTGTGAGATATGATTAGAACTCCACTACGTTGCAATTCTTCCAACATCCTTTTTTTTCGCTCATTTCTTTAATCATCAATGCTCGCTTCAGTTGACATATTTAAGTGAATCATTTGAAGAATAAAATAAAAAATTATACATATTCAGACGTTTGTCAGTTTACAAAAAATCAATATTATTGATTCATATTTCAAACTTCAGCACCACCTCTCAAACATCAAAAGTAAATTCAAACTTCAGACGTTAACCCCTCTTAGAAAACAAACGCCACATAAAGTTAACGTGGTAGGAATCAAAACCAAGTGCAAAAATATAAACTATGGTAGCAAATCTTATATTAAGGTTGTGTTTGGTATATGAGACAAAGCAAGATATGGCAACACAAAATCCACCGTCCCACATTAGACGTGATATTAGACAAAACCAGAAGTCGTTGTCTCACGTTTGGCACGACATAGAATACGATCAATAATTGGGACATAGTAATATTATTATACATGTATGTCTTTATTTTAAATAAAATTTGTGTAAAATACTATATATCTGTTTTAAATATAACTATTTTATGGAAACATGAGACAAACACACTTGTTGTGGCCGGCCAGTCCGATCCTATAATCTAAGCCCACTAGCTTGTTCTGTTATGTCTCTTTCTCTTGTATCAAATGCTCTCTGAACCATAGTTTGGAGTATATAAATTCAAAATTTCCTGCATCATTCATTGTCTTTTGATGGAAGGGTTGGTTCTAATTCTAAATATCTATCCTCAAAAGTCAACTTCAACTTCAACTTAACCCATAAATTTGTGACAACTCCACATTCTTTCTTCTTCATCTTCTTTGTTGCTGTAGAAATGTTGATGACTTTGATGATTTTGAGGTAACGTTTTCGTTATTTGTTTCAATAATTCCGTCATTTAACTGCACATCCAAATAAGTTTTCTTGTTTATAATCTATTGGAAGTATGTGTATGCTATGTGAAAAGTGATGGTAAGTTGCATAGAAATTCAGCTGTGTTTTTGCTTTTGATAAACAACCTTCTAAATATATACCTTACACTTTGGAGAAAGAAATTACAAACTTGAAGCCTTACAAGTTACACCTTTGTTGTATTAAAGTTTTATACCATTCAAGTGAACAAGTAGATTTGAAGTTAGGCAAGTGTATAAGGGGTATACTCTTGTTGTTGATTTTCAAGACACATTTGTCCTATAACTATTAAAATGAAAATGAAGTATTTAATATCTACACAATCAACTCCTATTTAGTATTGTGTTTTATATGGCCTCAAAATAGTGATCACGTCAATAGATTATCATCAAGATTATGTGGCTTTGATGGACATTGATGTTCGACAAAGAAATCGTTTTACATTATAATGGAGACTATACAACCAAAAGAGTCTTATGTTTTAGAAAAAAAGGTTGATACCGGCTGACTGACTGACTGACTACCAGTGGTTGTTGCTAGGGGAGGGGGCTCGAACCCAGGACCATTCGATTTTGGACAAACACTACCCCACTGAGACTATACAACCAAAAGAGTCTATGTTTTAGTCAAAATTAGTCGAGTAACTTAATTGTATTCTTAATGGAGGAATCTGTGGAAGTTTCACGAAAAGGTCCTTATGCCACAATGCACTTAACCCACCTGGTCTATGTGTTCACGACGAAAGATTTGATGAAGGTAATTGAAGTTGAAGAAATATATTGTGTTTTATGCCAAGTGTAAAAATATAGGGACCAAATACCCCAAAAACTATGCGCTAAGGTATAACTAACACACCATTACCCCAAAAAACAGATCAATATCATAGGACATCATAACCATCTATTTGGTATACACTTGCCAGTAGATGTTACTCCCTTGAACGCCCCATATTTCCTTAGCTTCTATATATGCATGACACTCAATTTTTTGTTTTCTAGGCTCTAATTGCATTCATGTCTGGGATAGAAGCGGTAGCAGCAGGTGCTGCAGTAGCATCGGCACTTATCCAAGGCAAGGTAGTACTATGGGATCCACTTAAGAAAACAATTGCATCATCAAATGATATGGACGAAATATACAAAGCTTTGGATGAGGCAATAAGCACACTGGTTAAAAAAAAGGAAGATCGTCAGTACATGGTTCAAAGCAACAAAACGACAATGATGCCATCCAACACTTGTACCAATTGGATTTCCAGAGTAAATGGGGTTGAAACAGAAGTGGGGAACTTAAAAATCAGGTATACAAAGGAAAGGAAAAGGTCATCCTTGTTTTCTTTTAGAAAACGCTCCAACTTCACTAAGAAAATGAAGAAGATAGCCTCAAAGGTCGTTGTTCTTATGGAGGAGGATACTCTTCTGGTGAGTGTTTTGGTTCAAAAAAACCCTGCACGTGTGGAAGAGATGATCACTCCAAAAATCACAAATATTCCAACTCTCCAAAAGCCATTAGAACAATATTGGGTTGGTTATGTGACGAAAAGGTTAAAGGCATTAGAATCCATGGTCTTGTTGGCAGTGGAAAAACAACAGTAATGCAAAATTTGAATAACCATGTCAAAGTTGCTGAAATGTTTGATATAGTAATTTGGGTGACGGTATCAAGAGAAGGAAGCATGGAGAATATAAGCATTAACCAAGTTCAACAAGTTATCGTCCAAAGATTGAAACTAAACATCGAAGTTACCACTCATCTTGACCTACTTGCTTCTAGAATAAGGGAAGAGTTGAAAGATATCAAGTACCTACTACTGCTTGATGATGTTAAAGAGGATGTGGATCTAGAAAAGATTGGAGTTCCTATCAGTGACAATGGTAGCAAAGTTGTGTTTACAACTAGGTTACAACATGTTTGTTCCTCAATTGCGACCAGACAAACCAATGTTGCAAGACTAAACAAAAAGGAAGCATTAAACATGTTCAAAAGTGTACTGGATCGCCCCCTTCTTCAAGATATTTCCAACATTAAGCGACTAATGCCTCAGATAGTCAATTGGTGTGGTTATCATCCACTCATGATAAAGGTAGCAGCAGGCATGTTTAGAGTGAAGGAGGACGATGAGCAGAGTTGGCATGATGGATGGACTAACTTGCGAAAGTGGCCAGAAAGGGAGGATGACGCTATGCAAGAATTTTACAAGCTGTTGAAATGTTGCTTTGATTTCTTGAAGGCTACCCAAAAGAAATGCTTCTTCTATAGTGCATTGTATCCAGAAGATAGTGAGATCGAAAAGGGTTGCTTATTAGACAATTGGGCAGCAGAGGAAATTCTTGGGACTAATGATGATGTGGAAGAAATGCATGTCAACGGACGTGAGGTACTGAAATATCTTAAGATGGTCTCATTACTTGAGGATGGTGCATCCCAACAATGCATTAGGATGCATAAACTGATCCGCCTAGCCGCATTATATAACTTGTCAACTAATGAAGACCAGGAAAATTTAGTGAAATCTGGTGAAGCACTGCAGAACCCCCCCGATGTCGAATGTTGGAAAAACAAGAGATGGATCTCATTGGTTGACTCTAAAATGAATGCATTACCTAAACAACCAAACTGTTCAATGCTTACAACACTTTTTTTGCAAAAAAATCTAAATTTGGGAGCCATTCCACGAGCATTCTTTACACATATGCCAAGTCTTCGTGTTCTTGACTTATATGATTCAAGAATCACATCGCTACCAAGTTCTTTGTTTATGGTAGTTTCCTTGAAAGTTCTCTACTTGCAAAAATGTGTTGATCTAGTTGAGCTTCCTCGTCAGATTAAAAATCTTCGAAATCTTGAAGTGCTTGATATTCGTGGCAGCGGACTAGAAAATGTACCACCACAAGTCACCAACTTGATATGTCTAAGGCGTTTGTTGGTATCATTCACTAGCTCACCTAATGGAACTCCAAGTCAAGAAGCAGCTAGTATCTGTGAAATGATCTCTAAGCTTCGTTGTCTTAAGGAATTGGTAATTGATGTTGAAAATAGCCTTGAGGAAATTCTATATGATGCAATTGTTAATGTTGTGAAGCTAACAAGTCTTTCACTCCTTCAGTTTTGTTCATCTAACAAGGTGTTAGATCTCATCAAAGCTATAGGCGATTGTCTAAAGATACATTTTCCTAGTGAACAACTTCTTCGAAGTTACATCAACAAACCTAATAGCTTTGAATTCAAGGAGTGTCAAATTTTTATAGGTTGTAAAATCTCACCACAGCCTCGTATGTAGTTTAGGCCGTATTACATGTTCAATGGAGACGTTAGCAACAACACCATCTCACAAGTACTATGTAATGAAGTTGCTATTGAATTGGTCAACAATGAACTTGAGCACTTATCCACTTTGGCAATCGAAAACCTGAATCGAATTCGCAGTTGTGTTATCGAAGGTTGCAAGAAGATGAGAACCATGGTGGATGCTAATACTGGAGGTAGCTTGATATTAACCAATGTGGAACAATTACACATGATTAGTTTGCCGCTTTTGAAGACCATTTGTGAAGGTCCAATGCAGGGTCTTAACAGCTTGAAGACTTTGATTTTATGTGATTGTCCGATGTTGACAGCTGTTTGCACATATGGTGTAATTCTACAACTTCCTGAGATTCGTCATCTAGAAGTCCAAGATTGCTCTGAGATTAAAGAAATATTTAGTGGGCCCGTGAACCTTGTGTCTCGGATTCTGCCAAATCTAGAGGAGCTAATACTTGTTAATATGCCACAGCTAAGAAGCATATTGCCAAGTGACGCATTCGAGTGGCCTTCTTTGGAGAAACTCCAAATTCTCAAGTGTCCTAAATTGAAAAGATTACCTTTCAAAAAAGATACCGCTGTGAAGCTGGTATCAATTAAAGCAGAGAAGAGTTGGTGGGATGCTTTGGAAAATGATAAGGAGGTTAAAGAGGAATTTGCAGGACGTGACTGCACCTTGATGTAAGCTCATTTATCTTTAACAACTTTCTTAGACTTCATAGAACTTAATGAAAATGACAAAATGTTGGTGTTCATTTAGATGATCAATATAGAGGGTTGGGTTCCAACAGTGGCGGATCTAGAATTTTTTCCTAGTGGGTGCTCATTTTAAGGTAGATTAAATGCCCACAAAGTTGTCTGGTGTTTTCAACCTAAATCCACCTTGTTGAGGGATTTATAAAGTTTTTTTTTGGTTTATTTTAAAAGATTTTTAAGGTTTTTTGTCAACTTCAAGGGACCTTTCCGTTTTTTTAGTTGATTTTGAGAGTGTTTTTTGGTTTTTTTAGTTGGTTTTGATGAAACTTTTTGATTGATCAGGTCCTAACTAGAAAACTATTAGGGGCTAGCTAAGGTATATAGTTAAAACATTATCTTTTTTACCTAAAAATTCCCCTTTTTTGCCTTTAAGTGGGACCCATTCCCTCTAATCCTTCATTACATCTGCCCCTGGGATCTGGTGAAAAGTGTTATATTTGATGAGAAGTGTGAGAAGTAGTTATTTACCACTGGATAAGATCTGAACGCATATTAGAATGAGATGCATCAAGATGCACATGATCAATTCCCTTATAAAGCGCAATTCATTGAAGGGCATGGGATTAAAAGTGATCAATGGTTCAGATCCACTTCTCACACTTCTCACCGTTAGACTCAACTTTCACACGATCCTATGCCTCAATATAGAATGGTTATGAATTGGTCTAACTATTGCCTTTTGTGTTGTGTTAATAGCTGAAATTCGTTCAAGAAGAGGCGATGGCAAATTGATGGCTGATATTGTCAATTTGTCATAACTGTGCAGTGCTTTGGAAACGATGTGTATTGCAGGTGGAAATATATTGTCTTGGCTTAAAGTTTTTGCTTATTGGGTAAACCATATGTGTATTTTATTTGTGAGGTTTCCGGTTTCTTTGATACTTAATAAAGAGAACGATGTGTCTATGTATGCATTGCAACTATGCAAAGGTCTGGTTTGTCTTTCATTGTTTTGAACTTGTCATTTGTACTGTGTTACGACACTTTATATGAATAGTTGTGAACTTTTTTGTTATGATGTCGTGGCTTATTTAAATGTTGAAAATATATCATGGTTGTAGCAGTTGCATCATAGTCCTAGAAGTATGTGGCCACGTATAGTAGATAATCTTACGCTATAAGAAGCAATAATCTATTGTGGTTGAGTTTAGATGATAACTTGTGATCGAGTCTAGATGATAGTTATGCCATTGTCTAACTTTCTTTAGTAATGAAAATTGTTTATGTGATTAAGTCTAGATTCTTATAGCTCTTTAGGTTGCTTTTGTTGTAGTTGAGGTTCGTTGTGTAG
Source organism: Centaurea solstitialis (assembly GCA_030169165.1). Taxonomy (NCBI): domain Eukaryota; kingdom Viridiplantae; phylum Streptophyta; class Magnoliopsida; order Asterales; family Asteraceae; genus Centaurea; species Centaurea solstitialis. The sequence continues at coordinate 47,400,987 of CM058043.1, forward strand.
TTGTTTTAGCTTCTGGTTTTGTTGTTCTAGAAGATAACTCTCTTGATATAAATATTCTATAGTTGTAGAAGCTAATGTTGTTGTAATCAAGATTCTTATACTTTAAGATGTTGACTGCATAGTGTGAGGAGAAGTTGTTTGTCCATTAATCAAGTTGTGTAGTAGTCCAAGGAATGGTAGATACTATCCTTGTGTCATTGGTTTAGCGTTTGTAAAGACAACCATATAAGATTGTCGATTAACTGTCTTATCGTTTGGAACGTAAGATTAGTTCAAGTTAGTATCAAGGGGATTTTGTTGTTGAACATTTATATATGTCTGTAAGTATTACTTAGCACATGCGATGTTAATACCTACCTTTGGTATGGGATTTGTGTGGTGTGTATGTGTGCGTGTATAAATATATAGGGTGTTGTCACATGTACCCCTTTTAGCCTTTCATACACTCACATAAAAGTAGACACCCCTATGCTCGGTCCCATTTGTACATTCACATAACCTTACTCATTTCACTTGTAGGGGGGGGGGGGGGTCCATTTTATAATTCCCCATATAGAGGCAGGTTTATACAAGAACTATACCTTTTGTAGGAACAAAAGAACAATATTAGCCACAAATTGATGTGGGCCCACGTGGGTCCCACATCATATGTGATTATAAATAGTTTATTTTTTCCTACAATTTGCAATAGTTTTTATTTGAACCTACTTCCCCATATATATATATATATATACATATATGGGAAGGTTCAAACGAGAAGCATATCAATTTAAGAAAAAACGAGGAGCAATCTCAGCCACTCATCTTGCGGTTACGGTGGACGTGATTACGGAGGATCGACGCGATTCATGGGAGGGTAGAGATTATTAAAGGGGGACCGGTCAAAGCCACCTTTTTGACCAAGATGAGTGGTTGAGATTGCTCCTCGCATTTTCTTAAAAAGTTATATTTTTCGTATGAATCTCTCTCTCTCTCTCTCTATATATATATATATATATAGAGAGAGAGAGGAGAGAGGAGAGAAATGTTCAAACAAGAACAAAGTCAATTTGCAAGAACAAAGGGACAATTCTGGATCACATGTGATGTGGGTCCCCAATAAAAATCATATATGATCAGTGGGTCCCACTACTAAATCATATATGATTATTTAATGATGGTCCCACATAACATTTGGCTCAAATGCATTCTTTTGTTCTACAAATAAGTTGTTCTTGTATGAACCTCCTATAATATATATATATAATATGGTCCTTTAAGGAAAAACCATTTTTTTTTTTGTAAAAACTTGAGGAATAATCTAAGCCCTTGATCTGAAAAGGGCATGATCGTCATTTTGGAAAGGGTTTAAGATTATTCCTCAAGTTTTTACAAAAGAAGAGGTTTTTATTTGATTATTCCTCTATATATATATATTCACTTTTTTGTAAAAACTTGAGGAATAATCTAAGTCCTTGATCTGAAAATCGCAGTTTATTCATTATATGAATATCCACTATCGTATTCACCATATGAATATTCATATTCAACAGATAAAAAAAAATTATATAACTTCACCATCATATTCACCATATGAATATTCATATTCACCATATCATATTCATCATATATTCACCATATGAATATTCATATTCACCATATCATATTCATCATATATTCACCATATGAATATTCATATTCACCACCAGATAAAAATTACATAAATTCATTCACCAGGTGAATATTCGTATTCACCTTATGAATACAAAACACAATGTCCATTACATTTATATAAATAAGTAAATAACGACTAAATACATACAACCATAGCTCTCATCTCTTTCTTTCCGGCCACCACGACTAACTATTAAATCCGGCGACCTCACCACCACCATTAAATCCCAACCACATATTTCTCCTACAAATCCAAAAATAATCTAATCCAACAAACCCAATCATAAAGAAACCAAAAAATTAATAGAATCAGTATCTAGAAAATCAAAATTAGGGCAAAATTCATAGAAGCATTTCATCGAACACCTGGTGTGCAATAGTGGAGTAATGGTGAATCGGAGGAAGAAGAAGAGCGCAAGCTCGAAGAAAAGCGGCGAGCTCCGGCGGCGGGAGGAAGTTCCGGCTGTGGTGGTGGCGGAAAACCACCAGATCTGTCTTCTAGAAGCTTCACGTCACCATCGCTTCCAAAATCCCCAAATTCCGTCTTCTACATTTCCGGCTGTGGTGGTGGTCGTCGATCCGTACACAGATCCGTACACAGATCTCGTCGTCGGTGGTGCGACGGATTCGGCGGTGCGGCGGAGGCGAAGATGGCAGAGGAAGGTGGAGAAGGAGGCAGTGGTTGAGGGAGGTGGAGAAGGAGGCGGTGGCACCGGTGGCTGAGGGAGGTAGAGAGGAGGCGGCGCTGGTGGCTGAGGGAGGTGGAGAAGGAGGCGTGGTGGCCGGCAGTGGTGGAGAAGGGGAGACGAATGACAGCAGCAGGCGACGTTCGTTTCTGGCTCACCGGACGTCGTGACTGTTTCGCTCGATATATACGGATTTTTTTAATCGAAAATCAAGCTTTAATTAAACCGCAAGCGTACGATATCGTGACGTAGCATACGGGTCGAACACGGGGAGATAATGGATAAAGCAAGGTGTTACATCTTCAATTTACAAGTTATGCGAAAATCGGTTTTCAAGAATGGATTTTTACGCTACTCAACAAAACGAATTCTATCTAAGGCAAGAACAACAACAAAAGGAACAATCTAAACTAAGTGACAACTAACGATTATCTATGATTAACGAGGGGAAAGGAAACGAAATCTTTCGAAAATTCTAAAAGTAACAACTAAGTAAAAGTCTAACTATAACAAAACAATGAATTGGAAAGCTACACTTCTTAAAATCGAGATTTGGACACCTTATTATATCGAATCAAGAGATTTCCGAACAAAGAAACATCCACATTCCTTCCGGAATGAAGGACTAATTCTTGATGAGATTCGGTTACTTCCGTACCGATTCTATCAAGAATTATGCTCGGAATAAGATCCTATTGACATACGATGCTTATTTCCATAGCACGATATCAATATTTGGTCAATGTGAACTAAATCGCTACCGAACTTCCGCTCGACTAACAATTGTTTGGAAGACAAATTGGAAATGAGTGAACGACTTAGCCGTGTTAACTTCCGTTAACTAACTTAAGTCAAATCCACAAACTTACAATTTGGTCAAAATTGGATCAATTAACCAAACTTGATTCTATATAATATGATTCCAATCTCTACTTCAAGAATTGCATCGATCTAATTCAAACTAACAACAAATCACTTGAACCTAATTCTATGCCTAAATTGAAACCACAACATAACTATCAAACGCAAATGATGACCTAAACCTACAATGGACGAAATCAACAATCTAAGATGATAAGAACAATTGAAAAACCTAGATCTATACATTCTATGACAAATTGAAGCTTACTAAACCTAAAACATACAAATTCACAACTCCACATGCAATCAATTTGAACAAACTTGAATGAATCAAAATCAAACACATGCAACATCATCTAATAGAATCAATACAATCAAAATCAAAAGAAGTGCAGAAAAATGAACAATTAATCCTAAGAAAGCAATATGAATCAAATCAACAAATCAACACAAGTAAACTATCAAATCTACAATCTATTAATCGAAAATAGCATGAATTCAACAAGATAGAAGAGGAGGAGATACAATTACTCTCAGTTAAGGATGAATCTTCATAGAATTTGGAACTCCATGGCAATTTCAATCCCCAATTCAAGCAAGCTCTCAAACTCCATTAAAGCTCCAAAACCTAGATCTAGATCTATCTAACTACTACTTAACTACTTGAAAATTGTTAAAATGAAGTCAGCTCCCCAAATCCACGTGCAAAACAAGTATTTAAAGCGGGTACAAAAGACTGAAATGCCCTTGGGCAACAAAAATTCATGGAGTTCAGTAGCGTTGCTAGCGGTCGCTAGCAAGAATAGCTAGCGATCGCTAGCTAGACAGAAATCCAAAACTTCTTTTTCTTCTTCTTTGACTTCCACTTCCGATCCATCACTTCTGATCCTTCATCTTTCACTCGTCTTTTCCAAGCTCCTCTTCACCGTCATCACCACCATATTCGTTCGCCACCGATCCATCTGGCTCTCCTCCATTCCCGCCTCGCATCTCACCATCAAAACCGCCAAATCCCTACAAACCGCACTCAAAACACCCGATTAAAGCATTGATGATCAAGCAAACACACTTTCGACAAAAAATATGAAAACTACAAACAAAAATGCATGAACCTATAAAACTAAGAAAAGAAATTTCCTAAAAATGCATGCTAAAATGAGTAAAAATTAAGCTAAACAGTGACGTGGTGGTGCGACGGTGGTGCGATGGCGGCAACAGGTGGTGTTGGTGGTTGTGGTGGTGAAGGAAGATGAAGGAGGGTTTCAAAATGAAGATGGGGGTTATGGGGAAGATAATGAAAGAGGATTCTAGAAGGAGGGTTTCAAAATGACCAAAGTACCCCTATGGGTTTATAATCATGTGTGATGCATATAAAATGAATATGGTGTTACAATGGTCCTCTTTTATTATCAACCATTGATCAATATTAATTGATGGCCTAGATTGTTTCTCTAGTTTTTACAAAATATGTGGTTTTTATTTGATTAAGCCTATATATATATATATATATATAGTATTAGGTGCAAATGAGAAGTGTTAAAAAATGAGAAGTAGAGAAGTGATCTCCATCACTCATCACGTAATTAAAAGCGGTTTTGACCGGGTCCCCTCCTTTAATAATCTCTACCCTCCCGTGAATCACATCAATCCCCTGTAATCGCGTCCACCGTAACCGGTCAAAGTCACCTTTATTGACCGGATGACTGATGAGTAGTAGAGATCACTTTTCTACTTCGTATTTTTTTTAGCACTTCTCATTTGAACCTTTCTTCTCTCTCTCTCTATATATATATATATATTTAAATTCAAGTTATAAATTGGTATATGTCGATTTTACGATTGGTAGAAACTATATTTTGAAAGTAGGGTGTTAGTGGGAGATTTGGGAGATATGTTTCCATCGAAGTTCTGTTCAGGGACAAATTTGCTTCTCTGGTAAATGTTGGTTGAATTGTACAACTCAAGATGCATGTTGTACTATCTGTAAATAACTGTTAGTTTTTTCATATTTAATATCAAAATGTCTTTCTCTGTTTCTATGGTCTTCACATTTATATATATATATATATAGGAGGATTTCTGCCTATGTCTTGCAATGTTTGCTGCAAACAAGGTGGACCCATCATAACTTCTTTTTTCAAGGTAAACTTAAACGACACACACCTCCATGCACTACGTCAGTTAGGGACTGTTTACCAAAACTTACCCAATAATCGCTTCCAATATCATTTTTCTTATTGATTGAGCATAGAAAGAACCGATAAGCTTATTCGATAAAAGACAAAGCAAACATCTAGAGTCATACCAAGTAAGGGGAACAACTAAAGTCTTACCCGGTAAGCACTTGAGGGTCTAAAATGCTTACCAATAATCAATTTTGATGTCCAAAAATGTTACACAATAAGGTAACACATGAATCTCTTGCCGGTATGCGCATACCTCGTAAGGATTTGGTAAACAGCCCCCTTCAAATGCGGATCCAATTTAATAAAATGTGAAAAAACAATTTTTAGGTTAAGGACAATTATTATTTTTAAATTTTTTAGCTTAATCCCTCCGGTAAATTTTCGTCTTGCCCCACTAACCAAAAAACGAAAAAGAGTACCTCAAAATTTACCAAAAAAATGAAAAAAGAACTCGTGAAGCCAAACCAAAAAAACCTAAATTCGAAATTGAAAAAGAAAAAAACTAAAAATTTGTTAAATCAATCACAAAGAAATTTAAAAATCTCTCAAAACAGTGGAATTAGGCTACAAACAAACAAATCAGACGACTTTGCAGGCTTTTAATCTACCTTAAAAGAGCCTCCATCTCGAAAAAAATCCTGGATCCGCCATTAGCTTCAATCTTGAAGATCGCTCCGAGCAACGAGTTGCCCGCATTTCCCCGAGAGTTCTCGAAACCCGGTCTGGATTTTCTCAACAAGTGTCTCGTGAGGGCTCCGGAACGGAGGTCCACGTGTTATCAAGGAAAATTTTGCTTCCCATGTAAATGTCGTTCGGAAATGTACAAGTCGAGATGCTTTATTGTAATTGTATGATTTGAGTATGTAAAATTGTGACCCAATTAACCAGACACCCACTATGAATTGGTCCCTTGGAACCCCTAATTTCTATTGCTTATGTTTCATAGAGGTGGCTACCTTTGAAACTCTTATCACGGTAAGTGTAGGAAATTACGCTTACCTGCAAGCTTTATCGGGTTTAAAAAGCTTACCAATAATCCATATTCAAGGCCAATAATCTCCACCCTTTAATAATCCATACTCATCCGATCAAAGCCGCCTTTATTGACCGGATGAGTAGTGGAGATCACTTCTCTACTTCGTATTTATTAGCACTTCTCATTTGAACCTTTCTCTCTCTTTCTCTCAATATATATATATTATATATATTATATATAGGGTCAGGTTCAAATGCGAACTCAATTTTGGTTGTGAACGTGGAAACCACCACCACCTCCGCTGACAACCACCACCACCCTGACCTTCGCTGACAACCACCACTACCGTTCAACACTATTAAATGGTATTTTATTATATTTTTAAAAAATACATAACATAGTATTTTGGTCATTTGTCATAATCTCATTCCAATTCAAAAGCTACACTTTGTTAACCAAACAAACGGATTCCGATTCCTTTAACAAATTCCATTATATTTCATGTCAACCAAACATCTGATCAAACCTGATAAAATTTTATTTCAATTCCTTTTAAATTTCAATTTCTTTAATAGACTCCATTCATTCATAAGTTATACCGTAAACAAAATGCCTCTTAGAATTTATTTTTTTTAACACCACAAGGACCAAAATTGTGGTTTACTCTTATTTGGTTTTGTAGTAAACGCGTGAATTGACGAAAATTTGGTGTTCGTGTAAGTCATTTGGTGTTCGTGTCCACCTCAACATTTCTATGACCGTTTGTCGGAACAACAATAACTAATTATTTACAATTTTAAAAAGGAAACATACCTAGTTGACGTAGTAGCATTGGGCCCACAAGTTTTACGTTATTTTTTCGTTTCTATTCCCCACCGCCCTTTCTTTTCGTTGAAATTGGCGCCTTACTAATTTCTTTTATTAGTAAATGGAGCGGAGCAACCAGCAGCGGAGCAAGGAGCGGAGCAACCAACAGCAAAGCAAGGTGGATGATCTCAAGGATTTCGAGCGCAAAGGGCTAGCCACTTCCTTCTTCTTCACCAACTTCCCAGGGGATTGGTCTGGTTCAAAACTTTGGAGAGGTTTTGAAAGTTGTGGAAGGGTTGTTGATGTCTTTATTGCAAGGAAAAGATCGAGGAACAAGAAGAAGTTCGGTTTTGTCAGATTCTTGAAGATAGATGATGCTAAGAAGATGGAAGCATCTCTGAACGGTTTGATTTTTGGAGGCTTCAAGCTTCAAGCAAATCTTGCCAAATACGAAAGGAAGTTTTTGGGACCGGTCCTTAGGCAAGACCCTAAGATAAAGTCTAAAGCACCTCCAAACCTGGGTAGGACCATCTCTAAAGGCAGATCTTTTGTTGATGCTCTCAAAGGAAAAAAATGGACCGATTCGAAATTCGGGTCCTCCCATCTCTCTTATGGCCAACTCTGGCGCTCTTGATTGGTTGGACCGGTCTCTTATCGGTAAATCTCGATCTTCGATCTCCTTTGTAACCTTCCGGCTATCTTGGAAGCTGAAGGAGGGGGAAGCTTGAAGCTTAGATATGTCGGTGGTTTATCAGTGCTTTTGGAATTCGGTAGCATTGAGAGCGCTATCAACTTCAAGGAGCAGTGTAAAAATTCCTGGGAAAATTGGTTTGTTTCTCTTGAGCCCTGGAATGTGAATCACCTTCCATCCAGTAGACTTGCTTACTGTTAGGATTGAATCTGTTGCATTACCACTGCTGAAGTTATGCTGATTAACACTGCTGGCTTTGGAGTTGTTACTACTGCTAGTTCTATGAAGGTTACCACTGCCAGTATGTGATGGTTCTCTAAAGATCAGATTACCACTGCTGATGAAGATTACCACTGCCTATATGAAGTTACCACTGCTGGTTTGAAGTTAACACTACTTTTGTTTTTACCGCTGCTGACAAGATGAAGATAAGGAAAGGATTGCGATGATTGAAGATATGGACAAGATACGATCTGCTTGGAGATATTTTAGAGATTATCTTGTAAATCTAGTTTCCTTATTGTTATCTTGTAATTCGTATATATAGCTGATAGGTTTATCTTTGTTAGATACGAGTTTTTCATAGCTTTTGTTTTAGAATTAGAGCCTCAAGATTGTTCTTGTAATCCCTGCAATAGAGAAGTGTTGCACGTCTGTTTTGAGTCTGTTCAAACAGATTGGGGCTTGAGTTTGTAATCATTAAGCTGTTGAATTCAATACACATACAGTTTGTTCTTAATTTATTGTTTTCATTCTATAATCAAAGTGTTATTCCGCAAACTTCTTTGATTAAGTTTTCTGATCTTGATCATTGATCCTGTCAAGTGGTATCAGAGCTAGATTATTCCAGAAAACTAATTCACAATGGATACTCAACAAACAGTTTTGGTCTCAAAAGTTCCCATGCTCAAACCCAATGAATTTGACATATGGAAAATTCGAATCCGTCAATACATGCTTCTCACAGACTATGGGATGTGGGAAGTTGTTGAAAACGGACCTGGAGTTGATGAAGCTGTGGCTAAGGAGGTGCTAGACCCCCACCCAGGACTGATGCAGATAGAAAAAGGAGGCAGCCTGAGATGAAAGCCTTGAGTACTTTGTTGTTGGCCATTCCCAATGAATACCAACATCAATTCAGTACTTATACAGATGCAAAGTTTCTCTGGACTGCTCTAGAAAAGAGGTTCTCTGGAACCAAGAGCACAAAGAGGAACCAAAAGGCTATTCTGAAGCAGCAGTATGAGAATTCCACATCCCTGAAGAATGAATCTAGACTCAGACTTTTGATAGATTCAACAAGCTGATTGGAGAGCTGGCAACAGTAGATGTGAAGATGGATAAAGATGATGTGAATAGAAAATTCCTCAATCTCTTGAGAGGAATGGACTATTTACACTGTCTCATTCAGGCAGGGTGATGACTTGGAGGACAAGGAACTTGAAGATCTTTACAATGATCTAAGGATCTTTGAAGCAGAAGTGGAATAGAAGAAGAAACCCATTGGATACACTCATAATACTGCTCTTCTTTCTGAAAACCCCAATTTTTTCAATACCACTGCTTTTAATACCACTGCTACATATGAAACTGTCTCTAATGTAAATTCTTGTTCATCTCAGGAAACCAATGAGGATACAGTACTGGAAGCTTTCTTGGCAAGTCATGTCAAGTCATCTCTGATCAATGATGATTTGGATCAAATCAATGCAGATGATCTGGAGGAGAAGGATATCAAATGGCAGATGACCATGCTTACTCTGCGGATGAAAAGATTCATTAGAAGAACTGGAAGGAACAATTTTGATCTCAAGAGAGGAGATAAAGCTGGTTTTGATAAGACCAAGGTGAGATGCTACAAGTGCAATGAACCAGGGCACTTTGCCAGAGAATGCAAAGGAGTAGCCACCAACAACCAAAATAATGGAGGTGGAGCTGCACAAGCTCCTAGATTCAACAACAGGGGAAGCAACTCAAATCCTAGTTCTTCTCAAGCTTGGTATCTCAAGAGGGACAAGGATTTGATTGGAGTGATCATGCTGAAGAAGCAGTTCAGAATCAAGCCCTAATGGCTGAAATCAAAGAGACTGATGTTCCCACTGAGGTATCTTCTAAACTCTGTTCTGATTCTTGCTTGGAAACTGTGAAAAAGTATAGGGATCACAATCAGACCATGAGTGATAGTATCAAGAAGATGGAAAAGAGAGGAGAGAATATGTTAAGATCATAGACAACCTGGAGGATCAAATAAAGGCCTACAAAGCCAATGAACTTCAGTTTAAATATGATCATAACTACTGGAAGTGGGAGAAGAAAGAGCTTGAAAGAAAACTGACAAAAGAAAAGGAGGAAGTAGAAAGTGCTAGGAAAGAATTGTCCAAAGCCAAAGAAGACCTAGATAAATTTTCAAAGTCCTCTAAGGCATTAGAATCAATCATTTAGAGCACAAGTCACTGATGACTTGAAAAGGGGTATAGGATACAATAGTACCCCTCCTCCTTACAATCAGAACTACATCCCACCAACAATTGATCTTCTTGAGAAAATAGACAGAAGTGAGATGAAAGAAGGATTAGATAGTGTAGATCCATTTGACTCAGAGGAGGAATCTGATAGGAAAAGCACAGCTGAGACCATTCCTGATGAAAACCATCTTCTCACCAATGAGAAAGGTGGTATGCCATTTGTTCCTAGCAAAAAGATAGAGACCACTAGGAAAGATAAGGGGAAGTCTGTCATGGCTTCAGAAACTAAAGGGAAAAAGACTGAGACCAATAGGAAAGAGAATAGGAAGGACCACTACACTCAGAGGACTGTAGTTGAACCTGGTACTTTCTCACATCTCAAAACAAAAATCATCCTTGAGGGAACAAAAGGAACTGGAACAACCAATGGGCTCAATGTCATGGTGTTGATCTGAACAAAATTAACAGACCAAAACCATGTTTATTTGTTGTAAGACAAATCATCTAGCAAGAGACTGTTATTTCAATCCATTTAATCAAAGAAAAGATATCAAACTAGAAGATTTGTCTCTACACACAAAAAGGTTGTTCCAAAAAAAACAGATCTAATCAACCTAAAAGAAAAGTTCAAAAGAAAAAGGTTGAAAAGAAGTCTGTTAAATTGGTTACTAAATGGGTACCTAAAGCTTCACTTAGTGATACTACTGCTTCAACAAGCGTGGTAACAACAGTGTTGCTTCTGAAAGCAGTGGTAACAACAAAATCAGCAGTGATAACACAAGCACTGCTACATCTCAAGTCAACACTGCTGTTAGCAATAACAGCAGTGGAAACTCAAACAATGTTACCACTGCCAAGTCTCTATTGAGAAAACCCATTGTGACCAAATATTCCAGTCATCAAATCCCTAGCAAAGATTATCTTTTAAAACTTAACAGATTGACAGAGGTCAATTATGTTAATGAAAAGGAGAACCCAAGACCATATTGGCTTGGGTTCCCTCAAGACACTAACTGTTTCATTATATGTGCAGAGCAACCAAGGAAGAAGGAGCAGTCTTTGGCATGTGGATAGTGGTTGCTCTAGGCACATGACAGGTATCATGTCATTACTTGAAGACTTTAAAAAGTTTGAAGGTGGACATGTTGCCTTTGGGGATAATCCACATGGAGGTAAGATTAGTGGAAAAGGTAAAGTATCAAAAGGTAAGATGACTTTTGATGATGTCTATTTTGTAGAGCAATTAAAGTATAATTTACTTAGTGTTTCTCAAGTTTGTGACAAGAAGTTTGGCGTATTTTTCACTGATACTGAATGTCTCATTCTTGCTCCTGGCTACAAGATAGATGAGAGTAAAGTGATGTTAAGAACACCTAGGAAGGATAATGTATACTGTTTGGACATTGAAGATGCTTCTTCTTTATCATCCTTAAACTGTTTATTTTCAAAAGCATGTGTGAGTGAATCATCACTGTGGCATAGGAGGATGTGCCACATGAATTTCAAAAACATGAACTTACTTGTCAAAAATAACCTTGTAAGAGGTTTGCCTGCCAAGGAATTTTCAAGTGATGATCATTGTGTAGCATGTCTCAAAGGCAAGCAACACAAAAACTCACACAAGTCCAAAGAAGTAAACACTATCTCATCACCTTTACAGCTACTGCATATGGATCTTTTTGGTCCTACCAATGTGATGAGTATAGGTAAGAAATCCTATTGTCTGGTGATAGTTGATGATTATTCTAGGTTTACTTGGGTTTACTTTCTGAGAACAAAGGATGAGACAAGTGGACTGATCAAACCCTTTGTGACCAGAGTGGAAAACAAGACAAACCTCAGGGTAAAAGTCATTAGATCAGACAATGGCACTGAATTTAAGAATGCTGATTTAAATAGCTTTTGTGAGGAAAAAGGAATTGAGAGACAATACAGTGCTCCTAGAACTCCTCAACAGAATGGTGTTGCTGAGAGGAGGAATAGGACACTAATTGAGGCTGCAAGAACTATGTTAGCTGATTCTAAACTTCCAATCACTTTCTGGGCAGAAGCAGTTAACACTGCTTGTTATGTCCAAAACAGAGTTCTTATAGTCAAATCAAAAGGCAAGACACCCTATGAACTTTTTGAGAAAAAGAAACCCTATATAGGATTTTTACAACCATTTGGGTGTCCTTGCACAATCCTTGATACCAAAACTCACTTAGGCAAATTTGAAAGCAAATCTGATGATGGATTTTTTGTGGGATACTCTTCTCAGAGCAAAGCACTTAGAGTTTTCAATAGTTCTACAAGGATCATAGAAGAAAGTGACAATGTCAAATGCAATGTGAACACTCCTAACATACCTGGAAGTGGTCCAAATTGGCTATTTGACATTGATTCACTAACTAACTCTTTGAATATGAGCTATACAGTGAATTCAGGTTCAGGTACAGAGCAAGCACAAGAAACAAGTCCAACATTTGTCATGTTTCCCATGCCTCTTGTTGATTCAAATGATGCCTGTACCACTGATGAGTCACATGGTGATGATCAAACAGACTCAGGGTCTACTGAGAAGAATGATGATCAACCAATTGAGGAATCCTCACCCTCTCAGAATCTAGAAGGCATACCTGTTTTAGAAGAGGGACCTCAATGGGATCAAGAACCAGAAGTGAATGATTCAAATCTAGGGGTGGATCTGACTGAAGAACCCCTGCATCTTACAAGGACACAAAAGAATCATCCACCTACACTGGTAATAGGAGACATTCAGTCTCCTATGATTACAAGGAAGCAGAGTAAATCCCTTCCAAATCCACACTTGAGCATGATTTCTGTTTTCCTTTCACAAACAGAACCCAAAAAGGCTCATGATGCAATGAAGGACCCAAGTTGGATAGAGGCCATGCAAGAGGAATTGCTGCAGTTTGTCCTACAACATGTTTGGGATCTGGTGGATTTACCAAAAGGACACAGAGTCATAGGCACCAAGTGGATTTTCAGAAACAAGATTGATGAGAGAGGCATTGTTATCAAGAACAAAGCCAGATTAGTAGCACAGGGATATACTCAGGAAGAAGGCATAGACTATGATGATGTATTTGCACCTGTTGCCAGAATTGAAGCCATCAGGCTATTCTTGGCATTTGCATCTTACAAAGGATTCAAAGTCTATCAGATGGATGTCAAAAGTGCTTTTCTTTATGGCACTATAGATGAAGAGGTGTATGTCAGTCAACCACCAGGGTTTGAAGATCCCAAATACCCTGATAAAGTTTACAAGTTGAGAAAAGCTTTATATGGTCTTCATCAAGCACCTAGGGCTTGGTCTGATACCCTGTCCTCATATTTGTTGGAAAACAAATTTGAGAGAGGTGTCATTGATAAGACCTTGTTCATCAAAAGAACTAAGACTGACATGCTTCTAGTGCAGATTTATGTAGATGATATCATCTTTGGATCTACAAAGGATGATATGTGCAAGGAGTTTGAGGAGCTGATGCACAAGAAATTTAAAATGAGTTCTATGGGGGTGCGTTTGGTATCGGGACAGGATAGAACAGGACAGGATAGAACAGGACAGGACAGAACAGGACAGAACAGCTGTTCAGCGTTTGGTAAGACATAACTAAACTAAACGGAACAGGACAAGACTGATTAAATGACCAATTTACCCCTACATTGTTTATGTCTTTTTACCACCACCACAGCCACCACTGTTCCACAGCCACCACCACCACCAGTCCACAACCACAACCACCACAGCCACCACTGTTCCACAGCCACCACCACCACCAGTCCACAACCACAACCACCACCGCCACCAATCAACCACCGCCACCAGTCTACCCCCCCACCACCAGTCTACAACCACCACAGATCCACAACCCCACCACCAGTCCATAACCCCCACCACAGATCCGCAACCACCAGCAACACCACAGATCCGCAACCACCACCAGCACCACAGATCCGCAACCACCACGAGCACCACCACCGGCGTTGAGAGAGAGTCGGTGGTCTCGAGAGAGGGTCTTCAGCGTCGAGAGAAGAGGTCGTCGGTCGAGAGCGTAGGTCGATTCCAGATGGGGAGGTAGGGAGGAGGTCACCGGCGTCGTCGAGGGAGGAAGGAGCCGCCGTCGTAGGTGGTGACGGTGGTGTTGCAGCCGCCGTCGCAGGTGCTGACGGTGGTGTTGCAGCCGCCGTCGCAGGTGGTGGAGATCTCCGGCCGGCGTCGAGGGATCGGAGGTGGTGTTACGATATTGGAGGTGGAGGTTGAACCATGGATTTTTGAAGGGAGAAGAAGGGTGTTTTGGGAGAAAGAGGATGCTTCATCAGTGGCAGGGAAGAAGAAGGGTGTTTTGGGAATAAATGGCTTGTTCCATCTAGTTCCACCAATTTTGAGAGAACAAGCCTGTTCCACTTGGGTTCCATTTAGTTCCTGTCTGTTCCATTTTAAGTCTTGCCAAACATAGGACAAGAGTTCCTTGTTCTGTTCTGTTCTAGTTAGTCCACCTACCAAACACACCCTGGGAGAACTAACTTTCTTTCTTGGTTTGCAGGTCAAGCAGAAGCCTGAAGGGATATTCATCAATCAGTCTAAATATGTTGCATCCATGCTTCAAAAGTTTGGAATGAATGATGCAAAGCCTGCAAGCACCCCAATGGAAACACATAAACATCTTACTGCTGATGTTGAGGGGGAGGAAGTTGATGTACACCATTATAGATCCATGATTGGATCATTAATGTACCTTACAGCATCTAGACCTGACATTATGTTTGCTGTTTGTGTGTGTGCTAGGTTTCAGGTTAGGCCCAAGGAGTCTCATTTACATGCAGTCAAAAGAATATTCAAATACCTGAAGGGACAACCAAGATTGGGACTGTGGTATCCCAATGATTCATCTTTTGACCTAGTGGCCTATACAGATAGTGATTATGGAGGAGCCAACTTGGATAGAAAGTCTACATCAGGAGGATGTCAGTTCTTGGGAGGAAGATTGGTTTCATGGCAATGCAAAAAAACAGACCACTGTTTCACAATCCACAACAGAGGCTGAATACATAGCTGCATCACAATGCTGCTCACAAGTGCTATGGATTCAAAATCAGATGAAGGACTATGGTCTTTCATTCTTGCAGACACCAATTTATATTGACAATAACAGTGCTATTAGTATTGTTAACAATCCTGTCAAGCACTCTAAGACCAAACATATAGAGATCAAGTACCATTTTATTAGAGACTGTAATGAAAAGAAGATAATTCAAGTTCTGAAAGTTCACACTGATGATCAATATGCAGACCTGTTCACAAAAGCCTTTGATGTAGGCAGGTTTACATTTTTGGTTACCAGTGTTGGAATGATGAACTCTGAATAACTCTTCTCTTTATTACACTTTTATTTGTACTTTATCTGTATACTTTCTTTCTTTTTGTTTTTATAGGTCTGTTAATAAGTTTGTGAATGTTGCAGGTACATGGTGAAGTTCTTGGTTTGACCATTCATTGCATAAGGATGTTACCCCTGCTCAGTTGAAATTCCTTCTACTAGCTGTATCAATAATCCGAAATATGATTTTTATATCCAAGTCTTTACCACTGCTAGTATTGTGTGTTACCACTGCTCGCACATTCGCACATTACCCCTGCTCGCACATTCGCACATTACCCCTGCTCGCACATTAACACTGCTTGTGCATTCGTTGTTTACCACTGCTCTCTCAATCGCATGTTACCACTGTGTTTGATTTTTACCACCGCTGGTGTTATGTGTGTCTTTTTACCACTGACAGTGTAATTACCACTGCTTTCAAACTCACTCGAGTTTTTACCACTGCGTGCCCTAAGTTACCACTGCTTTTAATTCGGCACATGTAATTACCACTGCTTCAGTGTTTTACCACTGCTTTTGAATAGACACACCAAATTACCACTGCTTACCACTGCTTTTAACGAACATCCTTGATAATGCACTTTTACCACTGCTACATGTGTTCGTTACCCCTGCTTGTGGTAGTTACCCCTGCTCATAAGTTCACTATAAAAGCCCTAATTTGACCGCCTTTTTCACAAACGGCTATTCTGAACTTTTTCTCTAAAAACGATTGCGATTCTGCATCTGTTCTTCATCTGTGTTCTTGAAATTTCAATCAAGTACTGATTCTCGTTTGATTTTAGGGTTTATTGTGTCAAATCAATCATGGATTCTCTGTGTTTCATCAAGGATCACAATAAGGTGGGTTATTTCAAGAAGGATGCCAATTCCGAAGGGTTTGATGACATTCTTGACTTCTTGGCATCCTCACACATTGCCTATGCTGCGACCATCAACCCAATCATCTACATTCAACACATGAATGATTTCTGGTCGAATGCGGTTATTCAAGAAGAAGATGGAGTCAAAATCATTCAGACCACTATTTGTGGTCACTCACTAACCCTAAGCCCTGTAAAGATCCGATTTCATCTTCAACTTCATGACGAAGGAGTATTTCTATGCTTACACCCTCTGTTATCATGAAAGCTTTTGAAAGAATGGGGTATACAGGATCTCGCACTTCTTTGAAATATCTTAAGGGTAAATTTTGCCCTCAGTGGAGATTTTTTGTGCATACCCTGTTACATTGTTTTTCAAAGAAAACCACCAGTTTTGGTGAGTTTAGCAGTACTATTGCCTCTGCAATGGTCTGTTTGGCCACTAAACAGGTGTTCAATTTTTCACAAATGATTTTTGATGATCTTGTGTACAATCTTGAGAACATTAACAATTCTAAAGTCAAAACGTTTTATATGTTCCCAAGATTTGTCCAAGAAGTTATTACTAAGGAGTTGACGGATGTACCAATGCATGGTGGCACCTATAAGAGCACTGCTCTTGGTCATAAGGTGTTTGCCAATATGCAGAGACCTGCAGAAGGCTCCAATGACCAATTCACTCCATTATTCTCTACAATGATGAGAGTGAACCAAGCCCAAGGTGAGGCATCAGGCTTGCAGCCTACACAATCAAGCATTCCCTCTGATGACCTACCCACACCTATCACAGAAACAATCCCTCAGTCCCTTGATAAGACCCCCACCCCTCCACTCAAAAAGTATCAAAGAAAGACCAGGGGAGCCCCTTTCCCTTCCTCTGGTTCTAAACCCAATGAGCCTTTAAGCCATCAGTTGGAGCACTCTCTTCTGACAATATCCAAAGGGAAACCCCTGGAGTGCTGCCCCACTCAAGTATAAAGAAGGTGCCCTCTAAGGAGAAGGATGGGCATGTGGTTGGTGAGGCTCAGACTACTGATGTTGCACAAGGTGTGCATCAGGACAGTTTGAACATTGCTAAGACCCCCACCACGGCAACTCCTATTGAGAAATCAAAGGGAGGACCCAGGTGCCAAGAAACCAAGGGGACATCTAGTGCTTCAGCAAGGCTGAAGACTAATGTTAAAAAGCTCAAAGATCCAGTACTGGAGGTAAACACTCCTAAACCTGGTGAGGGCAGATTTTCACAACAGGAATTGATGGATAACTTCACTGCAATTGCCAAGGATTTGAAGGCATTTGAGAAGAATTTCTTTGTACATGATGAGAAGCATGGTTCTCATGAAGCAAGGCTGGATACACTGGAGGAGTTGGTGACTTCACAACATGATTTGATCAAGGTGCATGATGCCAAAATTGTGAAGCAAGCCAAGATCATTCAAGCTCAAGGTGCTGCTATGGCTTCAATGAAGGGAACTATTAGGGCTCTGAGGAAGAGATACTTGACTCTGGTTGCATTCACAAAGTGGGAGAGGAAATCAAAGGTGAAGGGGGAGTCAGAAAAAGAAAAAGAATCAGTTGTTGTGAATGAACCAGCTAATTCTGAGTTGCCTGAAGATGTGATGGAAACTGATGCTGGTGCTAAGGGGAGGCTGAGAAAGAAGTTAGAGAAGAAGAAACTAAGGTTGCAAATGAACCTTTAGTTGATTCTAGTACAGGGGTTGAACCAAAAGATGCTGCTGGTACAGAGGATGAACCAGAAGTGGGAGTGAATGAAGATGAGCTTACAATTGCTGAATTACTTGTGAAAATGCCTGAGGTAATGAAACCAACCAAAGGAGTGGTGATCAAAGAGCCTGAAGCCACAAAGAAAGATGAAATCCCTGTTGATCCAAAAGACAAGGGAAAAGAGAAAGTTGTAGAAGAAGATGATGATGAAGCTATTGATGCACAAAGGAAGGTGTTGGAATATGAAGCTTCAGAGGCTTTGGCTAAAAAGCTGAGTCTAGAGGATCAAGAAAGAGTGAATAAAGAAATAAAGGAGAGGAAGAAGAAGCAAGCACAGCAAGATAAGGCTGGAAAGGCTGCTGCTAAAAAGCTTCAAGACAGATTCAACAAAGAGGTTGAGAAGCAAAAGATTAAAAAGAAGATCATCAAGCCATTGACCAGAAATGAAGAACGAAGAAGAATGGTGAGAAGTTTGGCTGGAATTCTTGGAAGACCTGTCCAATACTTTTCCAGATGGTCTTTTGAAAAAGTTAAACAGAAGTATGAAGAGGTCAAAAAGGAGAATGTTGGTGAGGCAAATGCAAAGATGATAGAAGAAGAGATTAAGGAAGAGGTGCATGTACAGAGAAGAAGCAAGAGAAGGCATGATGTGGATACCACTGCTGATGGTGTTACCACTGCTACCCCTGATGTGGATAATACCACTGCTGAAGAGGAGGTTCCCATTGCTAGTGAAATGGAGAAGAAGAAGGCTGATAAAGAACCAACTCAGATAGAGAAAGAAACATCCAAATTGGCTAAACAAATAAGTCAAGCTAAGAAGAAGAGGAAGAAGTCCATAGCTCACAAGCCAACCAAAAAGAGAAAGATCTTCACTGAAGCATCAAAAGTGATAGACTGGTCCTACTTTGAAGATAACAAGGTTGTCTTCTTCAGAATAGTGAGAGAAAGATCAAACAAGTGAAGTGTTTTCAAGTGCAAACAGAATGTTTACAAAGCTCTCAGCTTCAGATCTGAAGAAGATATATGAGATTGGGTGTGCAAAAGGAATGCTGATTTTTTAGAAGCCATTGTCTTTCAAGAAAACCTTCAAATCATGTTTGCATATGAGAAGGCCAAGGAGGAAAAACAAAAGAAAGACATAAGGTTGGGAAAAGAAAAGAAGGAAGGCGAGGTAGCTGCTTGGAACTGCTACAAGGGAAATAGAGTTTTTGCTGTCACTTTTGATGGAGGTGTCAAAAGATATTTCTTGGTAGATAAGAGGTATGATTTTGAAAGGAAGGTGATAGAAGGAGTTCTGAAGAGAAAGAAATCTGTTATGTCTGAACTGGAAAAAGAAGTTTTTGAAAATATGACAAATCAGCTAGCAGAATTGAATGAAGAAGAAACAACTGAGGAAGAGAAAGTGGTGATTTGGGGAGTAAGAGGTATCTTCAAAAAGTTCTATTTTGTGCAGTTGAACAATGGCAAACAAAGAAGCAATGCAGAATTTGGTGAAATACTGAACCTGGTTACTGCTGAAGACAGAGTAACTATGCATGAATATGGTTTGGAGAAGTTCCAAGAGTTTTTGAAAGATTCAAACCATTCAGATCATGCTCAGATGATTAAGAAGGCCATGCAACAGCTGAAGAACTTAATTTCTGATTGAAATCAGAAGTTAAGTTAGGGGGAGATTGTTAGGATTGAATCTGTTGCATTACCACTGCTGAAGTTATGCTGATTAACACTGCTGGCTTTGGAGTTGTTACTACTGCTAGTTCTATGAAGGTTACCACTGCCAGTATGTGATGGTTCTCTAAAGATCAGATTACCACTGCTGATGAAGATTACCACTGCCTATATGAAGTTACCACTGCTGGTTTGAAGTTAACACTGCTTTTGTTTTTACCGCTGTTGACAAGATGAAGATAAGGAAAGGATTGCGATGATTGAAGATATGGACAAGATACGATCTGCTTGGAGATATTTTAGAGATTATCTTGTAAATCTAGTTTCCTTATTGTTATCTTGTAATTCGTATATATAGCTGATAGGTTTATCTTTGCTAGATACGAGTTTTTCATAGCTTTTGTTTTAGAATTAGAGCCTCAAGATTGTTCTTGTAATCCCTGCAATAGAGAAGTGTTGCACGTCTGTTTTGAGTCTGTTCAAACAGATTGGGGCTTGAGTTTGTAATCATTAAGCTGTTGAATTCAATACACATACAGTTTGTTCTTAATTCATTGTTTTCATTCTATAATCAAAGTGTTATTCCGCAAACTTCATTGATTAAGTTTTCTGATCTTGATCATTGATCCTGTCACTTACCTTATTATTCAGGGGTTGCCTCCTCATGCTTGGTCTACATTTGCTTTTAATGAAATTGCTAAAAATTTTGGTGAGGTCCTAATCGATGAGAATTGTGCTGCGGATAACATGAATATTGCGGTGGGTAAAGTTGGTGTTCTTACTTCGATAAAGGGATGGATCAATGTTGTAAAAATCGTTAAAGTTGAAGGCGTTAATTTTCCGGTTCGTATAATGGAGGATCAAGCTGAATCGCTTAATCTCATGCCGTTCTTTCCGTCTGATCTTTCGATCATTAGAGGAGACGTAGATTCAGATGAGGCATATGGAGAGTTCAACGCCAATCAGGACGGTGGTGGTGAGGTTGACGCTGTCTCAAACTCGTCGGATTCCAACTCTGGCTCCTCTTTCTCCTCGCCGGAATGTACTTCAAAAAGACGTGCTCGCCGGAATTTGGCAAAGTCTGATGGTGACTCCTCGGAAGGTGAACAGCCGCCAACACCCTTGGAAATTGGAGACTTTTCAAAAAATAATAATTGTGTGCAGGATTTACCTACTGGAGAATCGGTCCATACAACTCACGCTGGTGGGCCGGTAAACTTGGCAGATTAAACTTGGGCCCAACTCGCCAACCATCTCATGTATTATCCAGGCCTTCAAATTCTCTGGACCTAAATAAGCCCATGAACTCCTTGGGGAATAGAAGCTCCAAATTCGTTCACGGCTAAGGAGGTTGCTACCAATTCTAAATCGTTCGGAGTCTCGCCAAGGGCAATCGATGGTGCAAAGAAGAAGAATTCTTCTGAAAGCTCTGGCTCGGTGCGTATTCTGTCCCGTAACTCCTCTGTATCCGAATCAATTGCAAACAGCTCCAATCAGGAGGCTGAGGAAACCATCAAATTGGGTAAGGAGATTGGATTTGATATGCACAAATTCAGCTCAGAGGTTAACAAGTTCATTGAAAAGAAAGCTGGTGCCAATAAGAAGAAAAAATGAATCTAATCTCTTTCAATGTTCGTGGAATCGAAAGTGACTTGAAGCAATCCAGGATCAGAGAGGTATGTGCCTCGAAAAAAATTAATTTTTTGGTTCTCCAGGAGACTATGGTGAGTTCGATTTCAGAAAACACCATCCGAGCTTACTGGGGGAATATGGGTTTTGAATTTCCCTTCAAAGGGTCCTTGGGCAGCTCAGGTGGCTTGATTTCGGTCTGGGAGTCTAACTCCTTTGATTGCACTTCATCCTCTTCTGGTGAATCTTACCTCATTACAAAAGGTAAGTGGTTATCTCCAAACATGGATATAGCTTTTATAAATGTTTACGCCCCTCAACAGGCTTCAAGGAAAAGGCAACTTTGGGAAGATTTAAGAAACATCATCTTATCAGATCAAAATCTGATTTGGGTGGTCTTTGGAGATTTTAACGAGGTCCGAGATGAGACGGAAAGAATTGGATCAATATTCTCTAGTTCTGGTGCGAGACACTTTAATGAATTGTAGAGAGCTCTGGCCTGTCGGAGGTTCGTTGTGGCGCTCGTCGGTTTACCCGATTCAGTTCCAACGGTGAGAAACCTAGTAAACTCGACCACATCTTCGTCTCAAACTCTTTTTTTTGCAATCTGGAGTAATCCTTCGGTTGAAATATTGCCAAGGTCTTTTTCTGACCATTGCCCTCTACTTTTAAAATCATGCTCTTATTATTTTGGTGCAATCCCTTTTAAATTCTTCAACTCTTGGTTGGACATTGGTGGCTTAAACGAAGTTGTAATCTCGAGCTGGAGCTCAAGCGCGCGTTCTAATCCTTCTGCTGGCCCAATTGTTAGGCTTGTAGCTAGGCTGAAACATCTGAAAAATTGCATTAAAACATGGCGTTCTAATATTCTTGCTGGTGAGCAGTTTTCCTTATGTGATTTAAAGAAAAGATTGAACGATTTGGATATTTTGGCAGTAATCTCGTTCTCTTCTCTATGCAGGAGAAGGGATCTCGTTTGGAGCTAATTAAAAAGGTGATGGAGTTAGAAAAAAAGAAGCTGTTGAACATTAAGCAAAAAGCGCGGCTTAATTGGGCTGTCAATGGAGATGAAAATTCTAGTTATTTCCACAGCACTTTGAAGTTCAACCAAAGGAGGAATTCAATAAATGGTATCTCCGTGGATGGAAATTGGATTTCGGATCCTATTTTAATTAAAAAGGAGGCTTTTGAGTTTTTCTCAAAAAAGTTCTTGGAGCCATGCTCCTCTCGGCCAGCTTTTCATAGCAACAAGTTCAAAAAACTTTCTGCAGATCAAATGAGTGGCCTGGAGATTCCTTTTTCACCTGAAGAAATTAAAAGAGCAGTTTGGGATTGTGATGGAGATAAGGCCCAAGGGCCGGATGGTTTCTCTTTCGCTTTTATTAAGCGGTTTTGGAATGTCTTTGGGCCGGATTTTACTATTGCCGTGCAGTTTTTTGGTGCAACTTCTTCTTTAGATGGTTGCGCAAATTCTTCCTTTATCTCCTTGATTCCTAAGATAAGGGATCCTATTTATTTGGCGGATTATAGGCCTATTAGCCTAATAGGATGTTTTTATAAAATAGTTCCAAGGTGCTCTCAAATCGGTTAAAATCTGTCATTGGCTCGGTGATAGGTGATGAGCAAAGACATTCTTAAAAAATCGTAGTATTTTGGATGGCCCTCTCATTGTCAATGAACTGATTTCGTGGGTAAAACGATCTAAGATGAAAGCTTTAATCTTGAAGGTAGACTTTGAAAAAGCTTTCGACACGTTGTCTTGGGCTTTTCTTGACTCCATCATGAGTCAAATGAATTTTGGAAATACTTGGCGCTCTTGGATTTCGCGGATGCTTGGTTTCAACCAGGGTTTCGGTTCTTCTAAACGGCTCCCCAACAAAGGAATTTCCTATGTTTCGTGGTGTTCGACAAGGTGATCCCTTAGCTCCTTTCTTGTTCTTAATTGCGATGGAGGGTCTCAACGTTGCTATGAAGGAAGCGATTGATAAGGATATGTTCTTTGGGATGTCTCTCCCTAAGAATGGTCCGGTTATCTCAAATCTCCACTTTGCGGATGATGCCCTTTTCGTGGGGAAATGGTCGGACGTTAACGCCTTGAACTTAATGAGGATTTTAAGATGCTTCTTTCTTTCCTCGGGTCTTAAGGTCAATCTCTCCAAAACGAATTTAATGGGAGTTGGAGTTTCAAATCTTGAGGTGTCTAGAGTGGCCACTTTGCTTAATTGTGCCACTAGTTCGCTTCCCTTCAATTATTTAGGGCTACCGGTTGGTACTTCCATGCATAGGTGCTCGCATTGGCAGCCTATAATTGATAAATTTCACTCCAAATTATCCCTTTAGAAGCTCCTCTTCTTTCTTTTGGCGGTAGACTACTCTTTGCAATTCGGTATTGGGATCCCTTGGGCTTTATTACTTTTCCATTTATAAAGCACCTCAAACGGTGCTGAATAAATTGGAATCTCTGAGGTGCCATTTTTTTTGGGGTAATTATAAAGAAGCAAAGAAAATAAGTTGGATTTCGTGGAAAGACGTGGTGGCTCCCAAAGAAAATGGTGGTCTGGGCATAAACAGTCTCCGATCACTTAATCTTGCATTGCTTGCTAAATGGTGGTGGCGGTTAAAATCGAACCCCTCAGCCTTGTGGTGTCGTGTTGTTCACTCTCTCCACGTTACAAAAGGAGCCAACGGGTTGATCCCCTTGATTCAAAAAAGAGTGGGTTTGGTTCGTGATTGCCTCCTTAAACTCGTCACTTTCTGACTTTAATATTGATCTTAAAGTCTTGTTCCAATGTTCACTGGAAGATTTTAATTCTGGTGATATATCTTGGAGATGGAGTTTAGAGAAATCTGGCACTTTTTCGGTGTCCTCTCTTCGTATCGCCCTTGATGATATGATTAGTTTCAGAATCGGAGGGCTTACAACTACTTGGCTGAAGATTATCCCCAGCAAAATCGATATTTTTGCTTGGAGGTTGCAACATGGAAGGCTACCTACTTTTTCCAACTTATCTCGTCGAGGCATTTTGATGGTTTCGGACCTCTGCCTCTTCTGCAAAGCTGCTGCAGAATCGGAGCATCATTTGTTTTGCTGCTTGCCCGGTGATTCGTGCCGCTGTGGAAGAATTTCGATCCTGGTGGGGTATCGCTTTCCCCTCTTTTGATTCGGTTGCGTCTTTTTTGAATTGGGGGGGGCCAAGTGGGTCTCAAAGGTGACATTCTCGAAGTCTTCTTAGAAGCTCTCTTTACTTTTTGTTGGGCTATTTGGAGATTGAGGAACCGGAAAGCCTTTTCTTCTCCTTTTTATGGCGATTCCTCCTTGTTGGGCTTTGTTCAAAGCTCTTCCCTTCTTTGGATAAACTCCAGAGGTATCTTAAAAAGGAGGATAACTTGGCTTGATTGGGTTTTGAACCCCCTGGGTATTTTTAGGTGTTAATCTTGCTGTCCCTTGTGGCTTTCTGTTTTTTCTTTTTTCTGTTTGGTTCTTGTTTCTCCTCCTAGCTTCTTGCTAGCCCTTTTTAATAAAATCGCTGCCGTTAAAAAAAAAACTAATTTCTTTTTCTTTTTTGGTAAACTACAAATTTAATCCATGTTGTTTAAATGAATCTCCGAAAATGGTACCTATAATTTAATAATTAGAGTTGTCGTCGTTACTGTTTACATTTGCTTTAAAAGTCGTCTCTCGTAGCCACCGTCATCCATTCCTTTCAACATTATCTTTCTTCTCCATTGAAGCCCCATCAGTACTTCTCTTCTCCAATGAAACATCCAAAATGACATTGATTGTAGGTTAGAGATGGTTTAGAGGGTTGTGTGGAGACAAATGTAGTCTATTAATAGTGGAATAAAGACCAGCCATAAGCTGATGACTTCATGTGGCAGGTCGAACCTTGTTCAGAAAGTGGCTAGGAAAGATTAAGTTGGGCTGAAACATGGGGGCGAGTAGGAGAGGCGACTTGGGGGCTCAAGGCTTAGCTGATGATTTAGGTGAATTCAACGTTGTGATTTAGCAAATGCGACAAAAGACAACCAATTAAGAAAGATTATTCAATATTTTTTACAACGCGAAATGCAAGGAAACTTATGGGGATAGAAAGACATGGGTGTTGAATGCATAGTTGTTTATTGAATTCGATTTCAATTATGGTTTCATGCTTGATTTTAATTTTTAACGCCCTGTTTTATTCTTATTTTTGAAACCCGGATGAAAGATGAAAGACGGCAAATAGATATATTGAAGACTTGTGTTGTCTTTTGGACTACAAAATCACACACACAAAAAAAAGAACGATCGAAGAAGATAATGGTTATAAATTTGGGTTTTCGTTGGTGATATCTAAGATTTGAATTTTAGGTTAAAGTTTTGATCCGACAACGAAAATATTCAAGGACAATGTCCGGATAAGTTCATAGAAAAAGATCGACCTTTAATCTTGTATGCACATGTGTGTGTGTGTGTTTGGTTGCTCTACTCATTATTAAAATGTCATTTATAATAATCCAGATAAAATACAAAAAAATAATAAGACAAAAATACCGTTCACTTCATAACGTTTGGTACGCAGACAAGATTGGACAAGACTTGATAAGACAGGACTGGATAAGACAGAACTGGACAGTACACGACAGGACAAGAGAGTATGATATAACTGGACGGGACGGGACTGGACAGGACAGAACAAATGTCTATTTTGTGTTTGGTACGCCTAAGACTGAACTGGACTAGACATAACTAGACAAGTTCCCTTAAAAAATTACTTGATGATTTTATATGTCACATAATAGTTATAATTAACACAAAAAGAGAAAACTATATAATTTATAAAAAATTACACAATTTTCATAATAATAAACAAACAGATAAACACACACACACACACACACCACATATATATATATATATGTGTGTGATTTTTTATATAACTAATGCTGATGGTTATAGTAGAGGTGGATGTAGTGGCTAATGGTAATACTAATAATAATTATGGTGGTGGTGGTCGGTGATTGTGGAGACCGTAGTGGTGGTGGAGGTGACCAACGGTCGTGGTGGTGGTTGCGGTGGCGATGGACAGTTGTAGAGGTGGGAGACGGTGGTGGTAGGTAATTGGTAGTAGTTGTAGAGGTGGCGTAGGAGATTGTTGTAGAGGAAGACGAGGTGGAGGTGGCCGTCAGTGGCTACTGGCGACGGCGGCGGCCACGACTAGTGGTGGTAAACACTAAAACAAATATCATACTGAAGTTATACATCAAACGAGTGTAAATTAGTAAGATATTAGTTTCCGCTTCATTTATGTCCCATGTTGTTCCACCTATTTTGGTGAAACAAAAAAAAACCCTTTTTGTCTCATGCTATCCCACTTTGTTCTAGTTTCTGTACCTGTCCTATGTCGCACTAAACGTAGAACAGAAAATTCATGTTTTGTTTCATGTTGCACCAAACGTGAGACAATAAATTTTGTCTCATCATGTTTTGTAATGTCCCAACTCCCACGTACCAAACGCAACTTAAACTAACAATTTTAACTAAATTTGTGACCGGATATAGTTTTTAAAATAAAATAGAAACAATAGAAACAATAATCACTAATTGTTAAAGTTCATGGACTGTTTTTAAAAATTCGTAAAAACGACATGGAATGAAATTATAGACTTATAGTTTACTCGTTTCCTTTTATTGCTAAATTGGCGGCTATGGCTGCGCAGCCATTTCCCTTCCAGATAAATACCCCCTCAACATGTGTCACCACATCCTCCATCACTCAAAAATCATTTAATGACACCACCTCATCCTGCCGCCGCCATTACAGACGAAAACCACCGTATGCCACCACCGTCCACCACTACTAATCCACCGCCGGCAGACGCATCCACCACCACAGTAATAACCATCGATTCAGGAAGTGGAAGTGGTGCACACACAGGGGCGGAGCCACGAGGGGGGCAGAGTAGGCAGTTGCCCCCCTAAAAATTTAAATTTGTCTTTAAAATAATTTATATATTAGGCATATTTGGGTAATTGCCCCCTTAAAATTTAAAATTAAAATTTCTATATTACGGATATTTGGATAATTGCCCCCTTACAAATTTAAAACTACGATTATTATTGACATTTGGAGGTTTTTTGTGTATAAAAAAACTATTTTTGTAGAATTAAAATTGTTGTTTAGAGTTTGCCTCCCGACAAAAAAAATTCTGGCTCCGCCCCGGTGCACACATTGCCATTACCATTAATGGAAATGCACCATCATTTCTCATACCCAATCATAAGTAAGTATAATTATATATATATACATACTTTCTTTCTTTCTTTTTAATTAGCGAATGCTATATATTACTACCTCCGTCCCAAAATTATTGTCCAGTTTTGACTTTTAAAAGTCCTTCTTTTTCAATGTAACACCCGTAAATTTCGGTTGTAATAACGACTCTTTGGTAAAACTATGAGATTTAGAATTTTGGATCAAATCTTGTATTTTATGATTTAATATGTTAGAGAATCCAATTACGAGTCCAACGGTCCTTTCGGAATCGAAATCGGAGCTATAACGAAGAAGTTATGGCCGAAACAAAATCGCACCAAAATCGCTCAGATGCTAGCGATCGCTAGCCATCACCCTAGCGATCGCTAGGCATAGTTCCCATGGGTTCTGTTCGAGCTCACTACCACCATCTCGTCTCTAGCCTCATTTTACAAGAGCTAGCGATCGCTAGCATACACACCTAGCGATCGCTAGGTGTGCTGCAGCAAGGGATTTCGGGTTAAAAACCCTCTTCTCTTCTTTCATTCATAACTTCTTCATTTCTTATCCATTTTGGACGATTTTTCTTACTACATTCTCCTCTCTCCAAGATCTTCAAACCTCCATTGTTGGATTTAAGATCCAAGGTAGAAAACCTTGGTGGCTAGATCCCCTCCATCTCCATCTTCTCCACCTCTCACAACCCCAAATCTCCATTGTTGGATTTTGTGCTTCTCCATTCTAGGGTTTCTTCAAGATTTGGCTAGGTGAGCTTATCTAAACCATTTTTAGGTTGGTTAATCTACATGTAGGAGTTATGAAACTAACCTAGGGTTCGATTTACTTGATTTTAGGTTCGTGCTCGTTGTTTGACCTAAATCTTGGATTTGGGGGTTTTTGTCACAAAACCCTAAGGTGAGTTGTTAAAACTGAGAGCACATCATCTTGATGATTTTACATTCCTTGCTTGATATTGTGGATAAATGTGATTATGGTATGAAATGCTTATTATGTCGAGTTAAGGATTTCCCATGAAATGTGTGAAGGATTATACCTATATGAATGACTTGAATTATATGGTCGAATACATGAAGCAAATTATTGTATACTACTATGATAGGTGTTGAATCCATGAATTTGTAGGATAAATGTACTTATGCGAAATACGTGAAGTCATATATGCCATGGAATTATGCGAAAAGGATATGATATCCGAACATGTGACTTGAATGAAATGAGCATAGGGCTTGAGACCCTCGATTTATACCTATGATAGGTGGAAACAAATGTATGAGTCTTTTTAGACAAGTACGTATTTGCCTCAGATGGTGTCATGATAGATATGACACCGGGGTCGTTTGTAATTAAATAACATGGACGAACCAACGCAGTATTTCCACACCGAACAGTCTTGGGAGGTTCTGAAATAGGAATGCCCCTATGTCGCCGGCCCTCGGGTTGCTCCTTGGTGCGCGGGCCTCTGATGATGTCATGATAGATATGGCATCGAGGTGTTCGGAAGTAACGAGTGATGGGGTATTGGTTGGGGGAAATGGGTCGCTCTCATTGATTCCGAAGATAAAAGATTAACCGGTTTAGCATGTTCTTATGTTGACAATCTACTCTTGTTTATCTCACGTCTATTCTCATGTTTATATGTATTTATGATATGCTATTGATACAACACACTAGGCTCCTTTAGCCTAACACTTGTTTGGTGTCGATGTGTCTCTCAGGTGCTAGGGACGTCGTTCCCAAGTAGGCCTCGGGCGTAGAGTGAGCATTGGGGAATGTGGAGAACCGGTCTTTTAGGCCGTAGGATTCAATGACGATCGATAACCCTTTTGTAGTCTTCTTCCTAGACGGAATTAGACTAGTTGGTTATTGTAATTCTTTAATCGATTACAAACGTTGTAATTATTACATTACTTATACCCCATTTTGGGAAGAGCTCACGCCATGGTGTTACATTTTGTATACTACCTTTCATTAAATGAGAGTTTTTGTTGACTCCAATTTTTGGGGTGTTACAAGTTGGTATCAGAGCTTTAGTTTAAGGGAACTAGGTGTTGACTATAGAATACCTAGACCTAAACTTAGTGCACTACTAGGCATGTCACCTACCTTGGGTAAAGTCTTAGGTGGGGAAAGTGATAGGGTTACGAATTCACGTTTATTCAAAGTTGTGATGATGGTAACGAGAATGCTTATGTATGATTAGTTCATAAATCACCTAGCTAATGATCTATGGATGCGTTATATGCAAGTGTTTGAGTAACTGTTATTATGAGGATGATAAATGTTGAGATTCGTAAAATAGTCTATTCTTATCCTATTCTCGTGCATTTGTGTGTGACAGATTTGTATGGCGAACACCCGTAGTCAGACGGGCGCCGCGAGAGGACCACCCGACCAAACCGCTTCAACCGCCGACCAACGTGTACGGGTCGAGACGGTTGAGAGTCCACCGAGGCCCCAAGTCCTAGGTGGGGGACCGGAGCACGTACCAAGGGTCAATCTCGAGGATCCAAATCCGTTATTAACGAAGTGACCCCGGAGATGCGGATGCTAGATAACGTGATGAAGGCCGTGAACGAGGCCATGAGCAAGCAACAAGAATCCTTCATGAAGATGTTGGAGGATCGCGAAGCTAGCCAACGCCGGAATGAAGCGGTGGGGGAAAATGCCGGAAATGGTTCCGGGATGCCGAGGTAGTGGTGGTCACCGAGGAGACCCGAATCACCGGAGACAAGGAAAAGGAGAAAGCAAAGGCGAAAGGTGCTCTTACAAGAATTTCTTAGGATGTAAGCCGCCGGAGTTCCGTGGGTGTAGTGACCCGGTGGTTTGCATGTATTGGCTCCGCGAGATGGAAATGGCCTTCGAGGCTAGCGAGTGCGACGCTTCCCAACGAGTCAAGTTCGCATCACACCTTCTTAAGGGCGAGGCCCTAACATGGTGGAACTTGACCCGCTCTTCCCTCACACTGGAGGTGTATGCTAGGCTCTCTTGGGCCGAATTCAAGAAGAAAATGCTCGTGAAATATTGTAGCGAGCGGGCCCTTGACAAGATCGAGGACGAATTTCGGGCGATGAAGAAGGGAAACTCTCCCATTTCGTTCTATGCGAAAGATTTCTTGGAGAAACTAGGGATGGTGGAGCACTTGGCTCCCGACGAGAAGTCGAAGATAAAAGCTTATTCTCGTGGATTACCGGCCAAATGAGATCGGCGGTGAGGATCGCAAGGGTCACCACCTTGCATGAGGCGATTGAGGAATCGTTGAGGATAGAGGACGACATCACCCAAGCACGAGTAGAAGGTTACCAAGCCGGGCAAAAGAGAAAGTTTGAGGAAGCCGCCGCATCGGCCAGACCGAACAAGACTTTTCAAGATGGGAAGCGAGGCGGAAGCCGAAACGAGGCGAGATGGTGCAATAAATGTCGAAGCAAGCATTTTGGGCCATGTCGACGTGATTTCCCCACGAGCGACACTTGTGGGAAGTGTGGAAAGAGGGGTCATTTGGCTCGAGATTGCGTGGTCCGAGTGGCGGTGTGTTATGATTGTAAGGAGCCGGGACATTATCGGGATGCTTGCCCGAAATTCAAGAAGGCGTCTACCGGAGGTTCGAGTGGATCCATTGCAAAGGGGGAGGTCCCGCCGAGAGTGACTAGCCGGCCTTGCAGATGACGGCCGGAGAGGCGATGGAGGCATCCGATCTTGTATCGGGTACGTTTCTCGTTAACTCCATACCTGCACTTGTTCTTTTTGATACGGGCGCCGAACGCTCATTTGTGCATGACACTCTAGCTAAGAAATTTGCTATGCCTGCCACTCCCTTATCTGATGCATTAGTAGTAGAAGTAGCGGGTGGGTTTCTTGTGACTGTTCGAGATTGCTTTGAGGGGTGCACGATAGAGTTAGATGGAGAGCCTTTCTCCGCGACCCTCATACCCATGAATGTCGGTAGCTTTGATGTAGTGCTAGGAATCGATTGGTTGCGCGCTCACGACGCCAATATAGGTTGTGGTAAGAAGATGGTCACGTTACCGACACCTAGAGGGAAATTGATTACCGTGTATGGGGATAAAAAGAAGGGCACCTACACGACCATCTCGATGGTTAAGGCAAGAAAGTCCTAGCCAAGGGATGCACCTCCTATCTAGCTTACGTCATTGATAGAAGTTAGAAAAGAAAGAAATCGCCGAGTAGACGTGGTGCGGGAATTTCCGGACGTCTTTCCGGAAGATTTGCCGGATTACCACCGGAACGCCAAGTGGAGTTTCACATTGACCTTACACTGGGAGCGGCTCCGATAGCGCGCGCTCCGTACCGATTGGCTCCGACCGAAATGAAGGAGATGATGACGCAATTGCAAGAACTCTCCGAGAAGGGATTCATCCAACCGAGTTCGTCACCGTGGGGAGCGCCGATCCTTTTCGTCAAAAAGAAGGACGGCTCCATGCGGATGTGCATTGATTACCGCGAACTAAACAAGGTGACGGTGAAGAACAAATACCCCTTATCTCGGATCGACGACCTTTTCGACCAACTTCAAGGTGCCGGGTGTTTCTCCAAAATAGACCTACGATCCGGGTATCACCAAGTTAGGGTGAAAGAAGACGACGTACCAAAGACCGCTTTCCGGACGAGATACGGGCACTACGAGTTCTTGGTGATGCCGTTCGGTTTAACCAACGCACCGGCGGTATTCATGGACTTGATGAACCGAGTGTGTAGACCATTCTTAGATAAGTCGGTTATAGTCTTTATCGACGATATCTTGGTCTATTCCAAAGATGAGGCCGAACATGAGCGACACTTACGAGAGGTGTTGAACGTGCTTAGAGACGAGAAGTTGTACGCCAAGTTTTCAAAGTGCGAGTTTTGGCTCCACGAGGTGCAGTTTCTAGGCCATGTGGTATCGCGAGACGGGATCAAAGTGGATCCGGCGAAGATCGAGGCCATGATGAGTTGGAAGTCGCCAATGAACCCGTCAGAAATAAGAAGCTTTATCGGCTTAGCAGGTTACTATCGAAGGTTTATTCAAGACTTTTCGAAGATCGCTTCGTCGCTCACGGTGTTGACAAAGAAGAACGCCAAATTCCTATGGACCGAAAAACAAGAAGAAGCATTTCAGACCCTCAAGAAAAAGTTATGTCAAGCGCCGATTTTGTCGTTACCAGATGGGACGGAAGACTTTGTGGTCTATAGCGACGCGTCAAAGATGGGACTCGGGTGCGTGCTCATGCAAAGAGGCAAGGTGATTTCCTATGCCTCCCGACAATTGAATGATCACGAAAGAAATTATTCGGTGCACGATTTGGAGTTAGCGGCGGTGGTTTTTGCCTTGAAATTATGGCGACACTATCTTTACGGGACCAAGTGTACCCTCGTCACCGATCACAAAAGTCTCCAACACATTTTCGATCAAAAGGAGCTCAATTGCGACAAAGGAGATGGCTTGAGCTACTAAAGGATTACGATTGCGATTTATTGTACCACCCCGGTAAAGCGAACGTGGTTGCCGATGCCTTGAGCCGTAAGAACCATAGTGACGGGGCAAGTGTAACCCTCAACCGGATTAGCGTGGTGTCAAGCTTATTGGAGAAGATCAAGACTAGTCAAACGGAGGGCCTACGAGAGGAAAACCTCAAAGATGAAGTGATGGTGAAGCAAAAGGAGTTGTTGGCCGAGGATAGCCGCGGGCTTAAATTGTTCCAAGGTCGAATTTGGGTGCCAAAGATTGGCGGTAATCGGGAGTTGCTCTTGGAGGAGGCTCACAAGTCCAAGTATTCCATACATCCCGGGAGCACCAAAATGTACCGAGATTTGAAGATGAACTATTGGTGGCCGATTATGAAGCTTGACGTGGCTAAATACGTCGAGAAGTGTGTCACAGTCTACAAGTAAAGGCGGAACACCAAAAGCCTTACGGTAATTTACAACCCTTGGAGATTCCAGAATGGAAATGGGAGCACGTCACGATGGATTTTGTGACTAAATTACCGAGAACCTTGAGGGGTCACGACACCATTTGGGTGATTGTTGACCGACTCACGAAGAGTGCACATTTTCTCGAGATGCAAGAGACCCTACCCATGGACAAATTGGCCAAGCTCTACATAAACGAAGTGGTGAGAGGCACGGTGTACCTTTATCGATTGTCTCGGATAGAGATAGCCGATTCACTTCCCAGTTTTGGCATGGGTTGCAAGAAGGCTTGGGTACGAAACTCAAGTTGAGCACCGCTTACCACCCTCAAACCGACGGGCAGAGCGAGCGTACGATACAGACGTTAGAAGACATGTTGCGGTCATGCGTTATCGACTTTGGTGGAAATTGGGATACGCACCTACCGTTGGTGGAATTTGCATACAATAACAATTTTCACTCTAGCATTGGAATGGCACCGTTCGAAGCATTGTGTAAAGCCTCAAATTTTCATAACAACCATTTAAAGAGAAACCCATAAAAATAAGTCGGAAGCTTTGTTTAAAACTTGCATACGAGATATTTCATTCAAAAGAAACACTCCAGGTTTTAGGCTATGTAACCCAAAGTATGAGTCTAGCGAAAACAAAACACAACCATAATTCAGTTTAAGTTTCAAGGAAAAACATCCAACTCATGTTAATCAAAATAACAATTCAATTCATAAGTTCCATATCTCCGTGACTAATGACTGACTGAGCTGCGGCTAACCGGATCATCAAGCGGGAGCTTTACCCTTGCTACCAGAAGAAGTACCTGCCACTAAAAGGGGAAAACAACCACGGGTAAACTTACGCTTAGTGAGCACATATCTATACTAACATGACAATACATACATAAATAAATCGCATTGCAATCACATGGCACGTAACTTAATCCATTGACACTGGTACCAGGCCGCATAATCCAAACTTGATCCTTTGTTCCCGAAGGAACTAATTACTTAGTGGTAACTAGTACCAACTGAGCAATAGCATATTCCATAATACATTTAATCACACATGCTAGTCTATTACATAGGTACTACCATATTCGCATAGATAAAGTACTCACCTTTCGGCCGTCCAAATACTCACACGAGCTAGCACGATGTTCAAGATAAGTTACCTAAACAATTAGCACAATTACATGTCACAATAATGCTTAACATGACCTCGTGATATCCATACCGAAAAGCTAACCTTAGACATGGCTAGGCTAGCCCATTTGACCCAAAACTCTAGGCCTCATCCTTTCTAAACATCCCTAACATGATCCCACAACCAAATCTCCGAAAAGCCAAAAACCAAAAATTGAAAATTGGCCAGAGACTTGCGCGACTTGACCCCGCGACCTCAGGTCGCGGGGATTTCCAAACTCGACAAAAATCGCGACCAGCCTCGAATTCTCATGCCAAGGCCTCAATTTTACCAAATTAACATCACAATGACTTTCTACAACAACTAGGGTCGATCCCTAGCACTAACATGCGATTAATTTGACTCAAATCCTTCCAATTACATGCAATTGATGATCTTATGATCATGGACTCACATCCCCAACCCTAACCCTTAATCCTACTTGCTCTTTGCATCCAAGGGACTAACAAAAGACATGGATTTCATACCTTGGTTGGGAATTTCACCACAATTGCTCCACAAGTCTTCAATTGATCTCTGGCTCAATCTCCCAAATCGCCTCCTCTCTCAATCGCGTACGTATCCTTAGAAACTGACAAGGGAATGAGGGTTTTCCCTTTTTACATAGGCCTCTACTCAAACCCTTAACTTCTCAGAATGACACTCTAGTCCCTCCACTCTACAATTTCAACTAAACAAGTTAGATACTTAGTCAAGCATTGGTAAAACTTTGATATAAGAAAACGGGGTGTTACACATTGTACGGACGGAAGTGTAGGATGCCGACATGTTCGTTGGAAGCGGGTGAAAAGCAGTTTGCGGGACCCGAAATCATACAAGAGACGGCGGATAAAGTGAAGGGTATCCGCGAACGCTTGAATGCCGCTCAAGACCGCCAAAAGAGTTACGCCGACAAGAAACGTCGCCCCATAGACTTCCAATTGGGGGAACGCGTGATGTTGAAAGTGTCCCCTTGGAAGGGTATCATACGGTTTGGAAAACGGGGGAAACTTAGCCCACGCTTCCTAGGACCGTTTACCATTTTGGAAAAGGTTGGACTACAAGCTTATCGGTTAGAGCTACCACCCGAAATGGATGGGATACATCCCACCTTTCACGTGTGTTACTTGCGGAAGTGCCTAGCCGAGGAGGAGAGCGTAATTCCGTTATCGGAGATTCGAGTTGACACCGGTAACCGATGTGTAGAGGAACCGGAAGCCATCTTAGAAAGTAAGACGAAGAGGTTACGCCATAAAGAGGTGACGATGGTCAAAGTGCAATGGAAGCATCACCGAGGTGCCAATGTTACGTGGGAGGCCGAGGAAGACATGAGACAGAGATACCCATGGTTATTCACTTAGGAGTAGCAAATTTCGAGGACGAAACTCTATCTAGGTGGGGAGGATTGTAACACCCGTAAATTTCGGTTGTAATAACGACTCTTTGGTAAAACTATGAGATTTAGAATTTTGGATCAAATCTTTTATTTTATGATTTAATATGTTAGAGAATCCAATTACGAGTCCAACGGTCCTTTCGGAATCGAAATCGGAGCTATAACGAAGAAGTTATGGCCGAAACAAAATCGCACCAAAATCGCTCAGATGCTAGCGATCGCTAGCCATCACCCTAGCGATCGCTAGGCATAGTTCCCATGGGTTCGGTTCGAGCTCACTACCACCATCTCGTCGCTAGCCTCATTTTACAAGAGCTAGCGATCGCTAGCATACACACCTAGCGATCGCTAGGTGTGCTGCAGCAAGGGATTTCGGGTTAAAAACTCTCTTCTCTTCTTTCATTCATAACTTCTTCATTTCTTATCCATTTTGGACGATCTTTCTTCCTACATTCTCCTCTCTCCAAGCTCTTCAAACCTCCATTGTTGGATTTAAGATCCAAGGTAGAAAACCTTGGTGGCTAGATCCCCTCCATCTCTATCTTCTCTACCTCTCACAACCCCAAATCTCCATTGTTGGATTTTGTGCTTCTCCATTCTAGGGTTTCTTCAAGATTTGGCTAGGTGAGCTTATCTAAACCATTTTTAGGTTGGTTAATCTACATGTAGGAGTTATGAAACTAACCCAGGGTTCGATTTACTTGATTTTAGGTTCGTGCTCGTTGTTTGACCTAAATCTTGGATTTGGGGTTTTGTCACAAAACCCTAAGGTGAGTTGTTAAAACTATTTTGTTTAAACTGAGAGCACATCATCTTGATGATTTTACATTCCTTGCTTGATATTGTGGATAAATGTGATTATGGTATGAAATGCTTATTATGTCGAGTTAAGGATTTCCCATGAAATGTGTGAAGGATTATACCTATATGAATGACTTGAATTATATGGTCGAATACATGAAGCAAATTATTGTATACTACTATGATAGGTGTTGAATCCATGAATTTGTAGGATAAATGTACTTATGCGAAATACGTGAAGTCATATATGCCATGGAATTATGCGAAAATGATATGATATCCGAACATGTGACTTGAATGAAATGAGCATAGGGCTTGAGACCCTCGATTTATACCTATGATAGGTGGAAACAAATGTATGAGTCTTTTTAGACAAGTACGTATTTGCCTCAGATGGTGTCATGATAGATATGACACCGGGGTCGTTTGTAATTAAATAACATGACGAACCAACGCAGTATTTCCACACCGAACAGTCTTGGGAGGTTCTGAAATAGGAATGCCCCTATGTCGCCGGCCCTCGGGTTGCTCCTTGGTGCGCGGGCCTCTGATGATGTCATGATAGATATGGCATCGAGGTGTTCGGAAGTAACGAGTGATGGGGTATTGGTTGGGGGAAATGGGTCGCTCCCATTGATTCCGAAGATAAAAGATTAACCGGTTTAGCATGTTCTTATGTTGACAATCTACTCTTGTTTATCTCACGTCTATTCTCATGTTTATATGTATTTATGATATGCTATTGATACAACTCACTAGGCTCCTTTAGCCTAACACTTGTTTGGTGTCGATGTGTCTCTCAGGTGCTAGGGACGTCGTTCCCAAGTAGGCCTCGGGCGTAGAGTGAGCATTGGGGAATGTGGGGAAACCGGTCTTTTAGGCCGTAGGATTCAATGACGATCGATAACCCTTTTGTAGTCTTCTTCCTAGACGGAATTAGACTAGTTGGTTATTGTATTCTTTAATCGATTACAAACGTTGTAATTATTACATTACTTATACCCCGTTTTGGGAAGAGCTCACGCCATGGTGTTACATTTTGTATACTACCTTTCATTAAATGAGAGTTTTTGTTGACTCCAATTTTTGGGGTGTTACAAGTTGGTATCAGAGCTTTAGTTTAAGCGAACTAGGTGTTGACTATAGAATACCTAGACCTAAACTTAGTGCACTACTAGGCATGTCACCTACCTTGGGTAAAATCTTAGGTGGGGAAAGTGATAGGGTTACGAATTCACGTTTATTCAAAGTTGTGATGATGGTAACGAGAATGCTTATGTATGATTAGTTCATAAATCACCTAGCTAATGATCTATGGATGCGTTATACGCAAGTGTTTGAGTAACTGTTATTATGAGGATGATAAATGTTGAGATTCGTAAAATAGTCTATTCTTATCCTATTCTCGTGCATTTGTGTGTGACAGATTTGTATGGCGAACACCCGTAGTCAGACGGGCGCCGCGAGAGGACCACCCGACCAAACCGCTTCAACCGCCGACCAACGTGTACGGGTCGAGACGGTTGAGAGTCCACCGAGGCCCCAAGTCCTAGGTGGGGGACCGGAGCACGTACCAAGGGTCAATCTCGAGGATCCAAATCCGTTATTAACGGAAGTGACCCCGGAGATGCGGATGCTAGATAACGTGATGAAGGCCGTGAACGAGGCCATGAGCAAGCAACAAGAATCCTTCATGAAGATGTTGGAGGATCGCGAAGCTAGCCAACACCGGAATGAAGCGGTGGGGGAAAATGCCGGAAATGGTTCCGGGGATGCCGAGGTAGTGGTGGTCACCGAGGAGACCC
Source organism: Centaurea solstitialis (assembly GCA_030169165.1). NCBI lineage: Eukaryota > Viridiplantae > Streptophyta > Magnoliopsida > Asterales > Asteraceae > Centaurea > Centaurea solstitialis. The sequence continues at coordinate 47,439,931 of CM058043.1, forward strand.
GAATCACCGGAGACAAGGAAAAGGAGAAAGCAAAGGCGAAAGGGTGCTCTTACAAGAATTTCTTGGGATGTAAGCCGCCGGAGTTCCGTGGGTGTAGTGACCCGGTGGTTTGCATGTATTGGCTCCGCGAGATGGAAATGGCCTTCGAGGCTAGCGAGTGCGACGCTTCCCAACGAGTCAAGTTCGCATCACACCTTCTTAAGGGCGAGGCCCTAACATGGTGGAACTTGACCCGCTCTTCCCTCACACTGGAGGTGTATGCTAGGCTCTCTTGGGCCGAATTCAAGAAGAAAATGCTCGAGAAATATTGTAGCGAGCGGGCCCTTGACAAGATCGAGGACGAATTTCGGGCGATGAAGAAGGGAAACTCTCCCATTTCGTTCTATGCGAAAGATTTCTTGGAGAAACTAGGGATGGTGGAGCACTTGGCTCCCGACGAGAAGTCGAAGATAAAAGCTTATTCTCGTGGATTACCGGCCGAAATGAGATCGGCGGTGAGGATCGCAAGGGTCACCACCTTGCATGAGGCGATTGAGGAATCGTTGAGGATAGAGGACGACATCACCCAAGCACGAGTAGAAGGTTACCAAGCCGGGCAAAAGAGAAAGTTTGAGGAAGCCGCCGCATCGGCCAGACCGAACAAGACTTTTCAAGATGGGAAGCGAGGCGGAAGCCGAAACGAGGCGAGATGGTGCAATAAATGTCGAAGCAAGCATTTTGGGCCATGTCGACGTGATTTCCCCACGAGCGACACTTGTGGGAAGTGTGGAAAGAGGGGTCATTTGGCTCGAGATTGCGTGGTCCGAGTGGCGGTGTGTTATGATTGTAAGGAGCCGGGACATTATCGGGATGCTTGCCCGAAATTCAAGAAGGCGTCTACCGGAGGTTCGAGTGGATCCATTGCAAAGGGGGAGGTCCCGCCGAGAGTGACTAGCCGAGCCTTGCAGATGACGGCCGGAGAGGCGAGGGAGGCATCCGATCTTGTATCGGGTACGTTTCTCGTTAACTCCATACCTGCACTTGTTCTTTTTGATACGGGCGCCGAACGCTCATTTGTGCATGACACTCTAGCTAAGAAATTTGCTATGCCTACCACTCCCTTATCTGATGCATTAGTAGTAGAAGTAGCGGGTGGGTTTCTTGTGACTGTTCGAGATTGCTTTGAGGGGTGCACGATAGAGTTAGATGGAGAGCCTTTCTCCGCGACCCTCATACCCATGAATGTCGGTAGCTTTGATGTAGTGCTAGGAATCGATTGGTTGCGCGCTCACGACGCCAATATAGGTTGTGGTAAGAAGATGGTCACGTTACCGACACCTAGAGGGAAATTGATTACCGTGTATGGGGATAAAAAGAAGGGCACCTACACGACCATCTCGATGGTTAAGGCAAGAAAGTGCCTAGCCAAGGGATGCACCTCCTATCTAGCTTACGTCATTGATAGGAAGTTAGAAAAGAAAGAAATCGCCGATGTAGACGTGGTGCGGGAATTTCCGGACGTCTTTCCGGAAGATTTGCCCGGATTACCACCGGAACGCCAAGTGGAGTTTCACATTGACCTTACACCGGGAGCGGCTCCGATAGCGCGCGCTCCGTACCGATTGGCTCCGACCGAAATGAAGGAGATGATGACGCAATTGCAAGAACTCTCCGAGAAGGGATTCATCCAACCGAGTTCGTCACCGTGGGGAGCGCCGATCCTTTTCGTCAAAAAGAAGGACGGCTCCATGCGGATGTGCATTGATTACCGCGAACTAAACAAGGTGACGGTGAAGAACAAATACCCCTTATCTCGGATCGACGACCTTTTCGACCAACTTCAAGGTGCCGGGTGTTTCTCCAAAATAGACCTACGATCCGGGTATCACCAAGTTAGGGTGAAAGAAGACGACGTACCAAAGACCGCTTTCCGGACGAGATACGGGCACTACGAGTTCTTGGTGATGCCGTTCGGTTTAACCAACGCACCGGCGGTATTCATGGACTTGATGAACCGAGTGTGTAGACCATTCTTAGATAAGTCGGTTATAGTCTTTATCGACGATATCTTGGTCTATTCCAAAGATGAGGCCGAACATGAGCGACACTTACGAGAGGTGTTGAACGTGCTTAGAGACGAGAAGTTGTACGCCAAGTTTTCAAAGTGCGAGTTTTGGCTCCACGAGGTGCAGTTTCTAGGCCATGTGGTATCGCGAGACGGGATCAAAGTGGATCCGGCGAAGATCGAGGCCATGATGAGTTGGAAGTCGCCAATGAACCCGTCAGAAATAAGAAGCTTTCTCGGCTTAGCAGGTTACTATCGAAGGTTTATTCAAGACTTTTCGAAGATCGCTTCGTCGCTCACGGTGTTGACAAAGAAGAACGCCAAATTCCTATGGACCGAAAAACAAGAAGAAGCATTTCAGACCCTCAAGAAAAAGTTATGTCAAGCGCCGATTTTGTCGTTACCAGATGGGACGGAAGACTTTGTGGTCTATAGCGACGCGTCAAAGATGGGACTCGGGTGCGTGCTCATGCAAAGAGGCAAGGTGATTTCCTATGCCTCCCGACAATTGAATGATCACGAAAGAAATTATTCGGTGCACGATTTGGAGTTAGCGGCGGTGGTTTTTGCCTTGAAATTATGGCGACACTATCTTTACGGGACCAAGTGTACCCTCGTCACCGATCACAAAAGTCTCACAACACATTTTCGATCAAAAGGAGCTCAATATGCGACAAAGGAGATGGCTTGAGCTACTAAAGGATTACGATTGCGATTTATTGTACCACCCCGGTAAAGCGAACGTGGTTGCCGATGCCTTGAGCCGTAAGAACCATAGTGACGGGGCAAGTGTAACCCTCAACCGGATTAGCGTGGTGTCAAGCTTATTGGAGAAGATCAAGACTAGTCAAACGGAGGGCCTACGAGAGGAAAACCTCAAAGATGAAGTGATGGTGAAGCAAAAGGAGTTGTTGGCCGAGGATAGCCGCGGGCTTAAATTGTTCCAAGGTCGAATTTGGGTGCCAAAGATTGGCGGTAATCGGGAGTTGCTCTTGGAGGAGGCTCACAAGTCCAAGTATTCCATACATCCCGGGAGCACCAAAATGTACCGAGATTTGAAGATGAACTATTGGTGGCCGATTATGAAGCTTGACGTGGCTAAATACGTCGAGAAGTGTGTCACATGTCTACAAGTAAAGGCGGAACACCAAAAGCCTTACGGTAATTTACAACCCTTGGAGATTCCAGAATGGAAATGGGAGCACGTCACGATGGATTTTGTGACTAAATTACCGAGAACCTTGAGGGGTCACGACACCATTTGGGTGATTGTTGACCGACTCACGAAGAGTGCACATTTTCTCGAGATGCAAGAGACCCTACCCATGGACAAATTGGCCAAGCTCTACATAAACGAAGTGGTGAGAGGCACGGTGTACCTTTATCGATTGTCTCGGATAGAGATAGCCGATTCACTTCCCAGTTTTGGCATGGGTTGCAAGAAGGCTTGGGTACGAAACTCAAGTTGAGCACCGCTTACCACCCTCAAACCGACGGGCAGAGCGAGCGTACGATACAGACGTTAGAAGACATGTTGCGGTCATGCGTTATCGACTTTGGTGGAAATTGGGATACGCACCTACCGTTGGTGGAATTTGCATACAATAACAATTTTCACTCTAGCATTGGAATGGCACCGTTCGAAGCATTGTGTAAAGCCTCAAATTTTCATAACAACCATTTAAAGAGAAACCCATAAAAATAAGTCGGAAGCTTTGTTTAAAACTTGCATACGAGATATTTCATTCAAAAGAAACACTCCAGGTTTTAGGCTATGTAACCCAAAGTATGAGTCTAGCGAAAACAAAACACAACCATAATTCAGTTTAAGTTTCAAGGAAAAACATCCAACTCATGTTAATCAAAATAACAATTCAATTCATAAGTTCCATATCTCCGTGACTAATGACTGACTGAGCTGCGGCTAACCGGATCATCAAGCGGGAGCTTTACCCTTGCTACCAGAAGAAGTACCTGCCACTAAAAGGGGAAAACAACCACGGGTAAACTTACGCTTAGTGAGCACATATCTATACTAACATGACAATACATACATAAATAAATCGCATTGCAATCACATGGCACGTAACTTAATCCATTGACACTGGTACCAGGCCGCATAATCCAAACTTGATCCTTTGTTCCCGAAGGAACTAATTACTTAGTGGTAACTAGTACCAACTGAGCAATAGCATATTCCATAATACATTTAATCACACATGCTAGTCTATTACATAGGTACTACCATATTCGCATAGATAAAGTACTCACCTTTCGGCCGTCCAAATACTCACACGAGCTAGCACGATGTTCAAGATAAGTTACCTAAACAATTAGCACAATTACATGTCACAATAATGCTTAACATGACCTCGTGATATCCATACCGAAAAGCTAACCTTAGACATGGCTAGGCTAGCCCATTTGACCCAAAACTCTAGGCCTCATCCTTTCTAAACATCCCTAACATGATCCCACAACCAAATCTCCGAAAAGCCAAAAACCAAAAATTGAAAATTGGCCAGAGACTTGCGCGACTTGACCCCGCGACCTCAGGTCGCGGGGATTTCCAAACTCGACAAAAATCGCGACCAGCCTCGAATTCTCATGCCAAGGCCTCAATTTTACCAAATTAACATCACAATGACTTTCTACAACAACTAGGGTCGATCCCTAGCACTAACATGCGATTAATTTGACTCAAATCCTTCCAATTACATGCAATTGATGATCTTATGATCATGGACTCACATCCCCAACCCTAACCCTTAATCCTACTTGCTCTTTGCATCCAAGGGACTAACAAAAGACATGGATTTCATACCTTGGTTGGGAATTTCACCACAATTGCTCCACAAGTCTTCAATTGATCTCTGGCTCAATCTCCCAAATCGCCTCCTCTCTCAATCGCGTACGTATCCCTAGAAACTGACAAGGGAATGAGGGTTTTCCCTTTTTACATAGGCCTCTACTCAAACCCTTAACTTCTCAGAATGACACTCTAGTCCCTCCACTCTACAATTTCAACTAAACAAGTTAGATACTTAGTCAAGCATTGGTAAAACTTTGATATAAGAAAACGGGGTGTTACACATTGTACGGACGGAAGTGTAGGATGCCGACATGTTCGTTGGAAGCGGGTGAAAAGCAGTTTGCGGGACCCGAAATCATACAAGAGACGGCGGATAAAGTGAAGGGTATCCGCGAACGCTTGAATGCCGCTCAAGACCGCCAAAAGAGTTACGCCGACAAGAAACGTCGCCCCATAGACTTCCAATTGGGGGAACGCGTGATGTTGAAAGTGTCCCCTTGGAAGGGTATCATACGGTTTGGAAAACGGGGGAAACTTAGCCCACGCTTCCTAGGACCGTTTACCATTTTGGAAAAGGTTGGACTACAAGCTTATCGGTTAGAGCTACCACCCGAAATGGATGGGATACATCCCACCTTTCACGTGTGTTACTTGCGGAAGTGCCTAGCCGAGGAGGAGAGCGTAATTCCGTTATCGGAGATTCGAGTTGACACCGGTAACCGATGTGTAGAGGAACCAGAAGCCATCTTAGAAAGTAAGACGAAGAGGTTACGCCATAAAGAGGTGACGATGGTCAAAGTGCAATGGAAGCATCACCGAGGTGCCAATGTTACGTGGGAGGCCGAGGAAGACATGAGACAGAGATACCCATGGTTATTCACTTAGGAGTAGCAAATTTCGAGGACGAAACTCTATCTAGGTGGGGAGGATTGTAACACCCGTAAATTTCGGTTGTAATAACGACTCTTTGGTAAAACTATGAGATTTAGAATTTTGGATCAAATCTTTTATTTTATGATTTAATATGTTAGAGAATCCAATTACGAGTCCAACGGTCCTTTCGGAATCGAAATCGGAGCTATAACGAAGAAGTTATGGCCGAAACAAAATCGCACCAAAATCGCTCAGATGCTAGCGATCGCTAGCCATCACCCTAGCGATCGCTAGGCATAGTTCCCATGGGTTCGGTTCGAGCTCACTACCACCATCTCGTCGCTAGCCTCATTTTACAAGAGCTAGCGATCGCTAGCATACACACCTAGCGATCGCTAGGTGTGCTGCAGCAAGGGATTTCGGGTTAAAAACTCTCTTCTCTTCTTTCATTCATAACTTCTTCATTTCTTATCCATTTTGGACGATCTTTCTTCCTACATTCTCCTCTCTCCAAGCTCTTCAAACCTCCATTGTTGGATTTAAGATCCAAGGTAGAAAACCTTGGTGGCTAGATCCCCTCCATCTCTATCTTCTCTACCTCTCACAACCCCAAATCTCCATTGTTGGATTTTGTGCTTCTCCATTCTAGGGTTTCTTCAAGATTTGGCTAGGTGAGCTTATCTAAACCATTTTTAGGTTGGTTAATCTACATGTAGGAGTTATGAAACTAACCCAGGGTTCGATTTACTTGATTTTAGGTTCGTGCTCGTTGTTTGACCTAAATCTTGGATTTGGGGGTTTTGTCACAAAACCCTAAGGTGAGTTGTTAAAACTATTTTGTTTAAACTGAGAGCACATCATCTTGATGATTTTACATTCCTTGCTTGATATTGTGGATAAATGTGATTATGGTATGAAATGCTTATTATGTCGAGTTAAGGATTTCCCATGAAATGTGTGAAGGATTATACCTATATGAATGACTTGAATTATATGGTCGAATACATGAAGCAAATTATTGTATACTACTATGATAGGTGTTGAATCCATGAATTTGTAGGATAAATGTACTTATGCGAAATACGTGAAGTCATATATGCCATGGAATTATGCGAAAATGATATGATATCCGAACATGTGACTTGAATGAAATGAGCATAGGGCTTGAGACCCTCGATTTATACCTATGATAGGTGGAAACAAATGTATGAGTCTTTTTAGACAAGTACGTATTTGCCTCAGATGGTGTCATGATAGATATGACACCGGGGTCGTTTGTAATTAAATAACATGACGAACCAACGCAGTATTTCCACACCGAACAGTCTTGGGAGGTTCTGAAATAGGAATGCCCCTATGTCGCCGGCCCTCGGGTTGCTCCTTGGTGCGCGGGCCTCTGATGATGTCATGATAGATATGGCATCGAGGTGTTCGGAAGTAACGAGTGATGGGGTATTGGTTGGGGGAAATGGGTCGCTCCCATTGATTCCGAAGATAAAAGATTAACCGGTTTAGCATGTTCTTATGTTGACAATCTACTCTTGTTTATCTCACGTCTATTCTCATGTTTATATGTATTTATGATATGCTATTGATACAACTCACTAGGCTCCTTTAGCCTAACACTTGTTTGGTGTCGATGTGTCTCTCAGGTGCTAGGGACGTCGTTCCCAAGTAGGCCTCGGGCGTAGAGTGAGCATTGGGGAATGTGGAGAACCGGTCTTTTAGGCCGTAGGATTCAATGACGATCGATAACCCTTTTGTAGTCTTCTTCCTAGACGGAATTAGACTAGTTGGTTATTGTATTCTTTAATCGATTACAAACGTTGTAATTATTACATTACTTATACCCCGTTTTGGGAAGAGCTCACGCCATGGTGTTACATTTTGTATACTACCTTTCATTAAATGAGAGTTTTTGTTGACTCCAATTTTTGGGGTGTTACAAGTTGGTATCAGAGCTTTAGTTTAAGCGAACTAGGTGTTGACTATAGAATACCTAGACCTAAACTTAGTGCACTACTAGGCATGTCACCTACCTTGGGTAAAATCTTAGGTGGGGAAAGTGATAGGGTTACGAATTCACGTTTATTCAAAGTTGTGATGATGGTAACGAGAATGCTTATGTATGATTAGTTCATAAATCACCTAGCTAATGATCTATGGATGCGTTATACGCAAGTGTTTGAGTAACTGTTATTATGAGGATGATAAATGTTGAGATTCGTAAAATAGTCTATTCTTATCCTATTCTCGTGCATTTGTGTGTGACAGATTTGTATGGCGAACACCCGTAGTCAGACGGGCGCCGCGAGAGGACCACCCGACCAAACCGCTTCAACCGCCGACCAACGTGTACGGGTCGAGACGGTTGAGAGTCCACCGAGGCCCCAAGTCCTAGGTGGGGGACCGGAGCACGTACCAAGGGTCAATCTCGAGGATCCAAATCCGTTATTAACGGAAGTGACCCCGGAGATGCGGATGCTAGATAACGTGATGAAGGCCGTGAACGAGGCCATGAGCAAGCAACAAGAATCCTTCATGAAGATGTTGGAGGATCGCGAAGCTAGCCAACACCGGAATGAAGCGGTGGGGGAAAATGCCGGAAATGGTTCCGGGGATGCCGAGGTAGTGGTGGTCACCGAGGAGACCCGAATCACCGGAGACAAGGAAAAGGAGAAAGCAAAGGCGAAAGGGTGCTCTTACAAGAATTTCTTGGGATGTAAGCCGCCGGAGTTCCGTGGGTGTAGTGACCCGGTGGTTTGCATGTATTGGCTCCGCGAGATGGAAATGGCCTTCGAGGCTAGCGAGTGCGACGCTTCCCAACGAGTCAAGTTCGCATCACACCTTCTTAAGGGCGAGGCCCTAACATGGTGGAACTTGACCCGCTCTTCCCTCACACTGGAGGTGTATGCTAGGCTCTCTTGGGCCGAATTCAAGAAGAAAATGCTCGAGAAATATTGTAGCGAGCGGGCCCTTGACAAGATCGAGGACGAATTTCGGGCGATGAAGAAGGGAAACTCTCCCATTTCGTTCTATGCGAAAGATTTCTTGGAGAAACTAGGGATGGTGGAGCACTTGGCTCCCGACGAGAAGTCGAAGATAAAAGCTTATTCTCGTGGATTACCGGCCGAAATGAGATCGGCGGTGAGGATCGCAAGGGTCACCACCTTGCATGAGGCGATTGAGGAATCGTTGAGGATAGAGGACGACATCACCCAAGCACGAGTAGAAGGTTACCAAGCCGGGCAAAAGAGAAAGTTTGAGGAAGCCGCCGCATCGGCCAGACCGAACAAGACTTTTCAAGATGGGAAGCGAGGCGGAAGCCGAAACGAGGCGAGATGGTGCAATAAATGTCGAAGCAAGCATTTTGGGCCATGTCGACGTGATTTCCCCACGAGCGACACTTGTGGGAAGTGTGGAAAGAGGGGTCATTTGGCTCGAGATTGCGTGGTCCGAGTGGCGGTGTGTTATGATTGTAAGGAGCCGGGACATTATCGGGATGCTTGCCCGAAATTCAAGAAGGCGTCTACCGGAGGTTCGAGTGGATCCATTGCAAAGGGGGAGGTCCCGCCGAGAGTGACTAGCCGAGCCTTGCAGATGACGGCCGGAGAGGCGAGGGAGGCATCCGATCTTGTATCGGGTACGTTTCTCGTTAACTCCATACCTGCACTTGTTCTTTTTGATACGGGCGCCGAACGCTCATTTGTGCATGACACTCTAGCTAAGAAATTTGCTATGCCTACCACTCCCTTATCTGATGCATTAGTAGTAGAAGTAGCGGGTGGGTTTCTTGTGACTGTTCGAGATTGCTTTGAGGGGTGCACGATAGAGTTAGATGGAGAGCCTTTCTCCGCGACCCTCATACCCATGAATGTCGGTAGCTTTGATGTAGTGCTAGTAATCGATTGGTTGCGCGCTCACGACGCCAATATAGGTTGTGGTAAGAAGATGGTCACGTTACCGACACCTAGAGGGAAATTGATTACCGTGTATGGGGATAAAAAGAAGGGCACCTACACGACCATCTCGATGGTTAAGGCAAGAAAGTGCCTAGCCAAGGGATGCACCTCCTATCTAGCTTACGTCATTGATACGAAGTTAGAAAAGAAAGAAATCGCCGATGTAGACGTGGTGCGGGAATTTCCGGACGTCTTTCCGGAAGATTTGCCCGGATTACCACCGGAACGCCAAGTGGAGTTTCACATTGACCTTACACCGGGAGCGGCTCCGATAGCGCGCGCTCCGTACCGATTGGCTCCGACCGAAATGAAGGAGATGATGACGCAATTGCAAGAACTCTCCGAGAAGGGATTCATCCGACCGAGTTCGTCACCGTGGGGAGCGCCGATCCTTTTCGTCAAAAAGAAGGACGGCTCCATGCGGATGTGCATTGATTACCGCGAACTAAACAAGGTGACGGTGAAGAACAAATACCCTTTACCTCGGATCGACGACCTTTTCGACCAACTTCAAGGTGCCGGGTGTTTCTCCAAAATAGACCTACGATCCGGGCATCACCAAGTTAGGGTGAAAGAAGACGACGTACCAAAGACCGCTTTCCGGACGAGATACGGGCACTACGAGTTCTTGGTGATGCCGTTCGGTTTAACCAACGCACCGGCGGTATTCATGGACTTGATGAACCGAGTGTGTAGACCATTCTTAGATAAGTCGGTTATAGTCTTTATCGACGATATCTTGGTCTATTCCAAAGATGAGGCCGAACATGAGCGACACTTACGAGAGGTGTTGAACGTGCTTAGAGACGAGAAGTTGTACGCCAAGTTTTCAAAGTGCGAGTTTTGGCTCCACGAGGTGCAGTTTCTAGGCCATGTGGTATCGCGAGACGGGATCAAAGTGGATCCGGCGAAGATCGAGGCCATGATGAGTTGGAAGTCGCCAATGAACCCGTCAGAAATAAGAAGCTTTCTCGGCTTAGCAGGTTACTATCGAAGGTTTATTCAAGACTTTTCGAAGATCGCTTCGTCGCTCACGGTGTTGACAAAGAAGAACGCCAAATTCCTATGGACCGAAAAACAAGAAGAAGCATTTCAGACCCTCAAGAAAAAGTTATGTCAAGCGCCGATTTTGTCGTTACCAGATGGGACGGAAGACTTTGTGGTCTATAGCGACGCGTCAAAGATGGGACTCGGGTGCGTGCTCATGCAAAGAGGCAAGGTGATTTCCTATGCCTCCCGACAATTGAATGATCACGAAAGAAATTATTCGGTGCATGATTTGGAGTTAGCGGCGGTGGTTTTTGCCTTGAAATTATGGCGACACTATCTTTACGGGACCAAGTGTACCCTCGTCACCGATCACAAAAGTCTCCAACACATTTTCGATCAAAAGGAGCTCAATATGCGACAAAGGAGATGGCTTGAGCTACTAAAGGATTACGATTGCGATTTATTGTACCACCCCGGTAAAGCGAACGTGGTTGCCGATGCCTTGAGCCGTAAGAACCATAGTGACGGGGCAAGTGTAACCCTCAACCGGATTAGCGTGGTGTCAAGCTTATTGGAGAAGATCAAGACTAGTCAAACGGAGGGCCTACGAGAGGAAAACCTCAAAGATGAAGTGATGGTGAAGCAAAAGGAGTTGTTGACCGAGGATAGCGCGGGCTTAAATTGTTCCAAGGACGAATTTGGGTGCCAAAGATTGGCGGTAATCGGGAGTTGCTCTTGGAGGAGGCTCACAAGTCCAAGTATTCCATACATCCCGGGAGCACCAAAATGTACAGAGATTTGTAGATGAACTATTGGTGGCCGATTATGAAGCTTGACGTGGCTAAATACGTCGAGAAGTGTGTCACAGGTCTACAAGTAAAGGCGGAACACCAAAAGCCTTACGGTAATTTACAACCCTTGGAGATTCCGGAATGGAAATGGGAGCACGTCACGATGGATTTTGTGACTAAATTACCGAGAACCTTGAGGGGTCACGACACCATTTGGATGATTGTTGACCGACTCACGAAGAGTGCACATTTTCTCGAGATGCGAGAGACCCTACCCATGGACAAATTGGCCAAGCTCTACATAAACGAAGTGGTGAGGAGGCACGGTGTACCTTTATCGATTGTCTCGGATAGAGATAGCCGATTCACTTCCCAGTTTTGGATGAGAGAGAGTACCAAAGACGCTTGTACGAACAAGATTACGGCACTACGACTTCAGACCGTCGGTTTAGACAACGCGACCATGCGGTTAAGCATGGACTTGATGAACTCGATTGTGTAGAAATTAGATAAGTCGTTACCTTTGAGAATTTGCTTATAAATTTTCCCACTTAGAGGAACACGTCGACACTTACGAGGTTAGCTAATGTTTAGAGACATAAGTAGAAACGCCAATTTACAAAATGGCGAGCTTTGTTTAACGAGTGCATTGGCATGTGGTATCGTCAAAAGGATACAATGGTTTCGGCTAATGTACCCATAATTGAGTCGCCAATGAAACCTACAAAATAAAAGTTCTTTAGGCTTCAAGGAAACATCACTATGTTATCAAAATACATTCAAGTTTAATTCAAGCATTCCTGACTGACTGCTGCGCCTTCGGATCCGGGGCAAAGAACGCCAAATTCTAGGACCGAAAACAAGAAGAAGCATTCAACCTAAAAAAGTTGATGTCAACGGATTTGCTACCAATGGGACAAGCTTGTGGTCTATAGCGACGCAGTCAAGTGACTCGGTGCGTGCTCATGCAAAAGAATATTGCCCTTTTGCTCCGAAAATGAAGATCACTAAATATACATTATCGGTGCAGATTGAATCTAACTGATCTTTCTTGATTTGTCGAAGGACACTATCTTAGTGTACCAGTGTACCCTGAGCAATAGCATCCAAAATCTACAACACTCAGTTTTAGACATAGGACTCAATAATGCACAAAGGATGACTTCTACTAGGATTCGACTTGCGAATTATTACCACCCCAGGTAAGCAACGTGGTTGCTATCCTTAAACGTAATACACAACAGTACAATCAAGTTAACCCTACCGGATATTACTCGGTATAAAGCTTAATGGAGGATCAAGACTAGTAGCCGATGGCCACAAAATAGCCTCAAATGCTAAATGACTAACAGGAGTTCTGGCCAGATCCCGGAACCAAAAATATTCCAAAAATTGAAAATTTGGGTAGAAGATTGGCGGTAACCGGGACTCAGGTCTGGGGGCTACAAGGTCCAAGTATTCCATACATCCCAAACCAACAGACCCGAATTTCATGACTATTGGCTCATTATAAGCATTGAACATCAAATATTTCTAAGAACACATGGTCCAACTAAAGGCGACACAATGCATTACTAATTACAATCCCTTGGAGATTCCAGAATGAAATGGGAGATCACGATGGATTTTGTGACTAAATACCAACAACCTTATCACGACTACCATTAGGGATTAACGACTCAGAAGATGCACATTTTCGTACGAGAATTTAACGACCCTTCCCAAATCATTCCAAGCTCTCTAACAAGTGTGCAAAGCACGGTTCCTTATCGATTCTCGGTAAGTACCGTTCAATCGACAAGGGAATGGGTGTTGCAAAGCTTGGGTAACTAGTGCACTCGCTACCCTCTAAACCCGACGGATGACGAGCTACGTTCCACTTAGAACAATTTCACTACATGCGTTATCGAGCATTGGTGGTAAATTGGATACGACTAACCGTGGTGGTTTACACATTATAACAATTTTCACCAGAATGGGAAGTGCACGTCGAGCATGACGACGGAAGTGTTGACGCGAAGTGTGGAAGGGGTGAAAGCAGTTTGCGGGACCCGAAATCATACAAGAGACGACGGATAAAGTGAAGGGTATCCGCGAACGCTTTGAAAGCCGCTCAAGACCGCCAAAAGAGTTACGCCGACAAGAAACGTCGCCCCATAGACTTCCAAGGGGGGAACCGTGATGTTGAAAGTGTCCCCTTGGAAGGGTATCATACGGTTTGGAAAACGGGGAAACTTAGCCCACGCTTCCTAGGACCGTTTACCATTTTGGAAAAGGTTGGACTACAAGCTTATCGGTTAGAGCTACCACCCGAAATGGATGGGATACATCCCACCTTTCACGTGTGTTACTTGCGGAAGTGCCTAGCCGAGGAGGAGAGCGTCATTCCGTTATCGGAGATTCGAGTTGACACCGGTAACCGATGTGTAAAGGAACCGGAAGCCATCTTAGAAAGTAAGACGAAGAGGTTACGCCATAAAGAGGTGACGATGGTCAAAGTGCAATGGAAGCATCACCGAGGTGCCAATGTTACGTGGGAGGCCGAGGAAGACATGAGACGGAGATACCCACGGTTATTCACTTAGGAGTAGCAAATTTCGAGGACGAAATTCTATCTAGGTGGGGAGGATTGTAACACCCGTAAATTTCGGTTGTAATAACGACTCTTTGGTAAAACTATGAGATTTAGAATTTTGGATCAAATCTTGTATTTTATGATTTAATATGTTAGAGAATCCAATTACGAGTCCAACGGTCCTTTCGGAATCGAAATCGGAGCTATAACGAAGAAGTTATGCCGAAACAAAATCGCACCAAAATCGCTCAGATGCTAGCGATCGCTAGCCATCACCCTAGCGATCGCTAGGCATAGTTCCCATGGGTTCTGTTCGAGCTCACTACCAACATCTCGTCGCTAGCCTCATTTTACAAGAGCTAGCGATCGCTAGCATACACACCTAGCGATCGCTAGGTGTGCTGCAGTAAGGGATTTCGGGTTAAAAACCCTCTTCTCTTCTTTCATTCATAACTTCTTCATTTCTTATCCATTTTGGACGATTTTTCTTCCTCATTCTCCTCTCTCCAAGCTCTTCAAACCTACATTGTTGGATTTAAGATCCAAGGTAGAAAACCTTGGTGGCTAATCCCTTTCCCTCTCCATCTTCTCCACCTCTCACAACCCCAAATCTCCATTGTTGGATTTTGTGCTTCTCCATTCTAGGGTTTGTTCAAGATTTGGCTAGGTGAGCTTATCTAAACCATTTTTAGGTTGGTTAATCTACATGTAGGAGTTATGAAACTAACCCAGGGTTCGATTTACTTGATTTTAGGTTCGTGTCGTTGTTTGACCTAAATCTTGATTTGGGGGTTTTTGTCACAAAACCCTAAGGTGAGTTGTTAAAACTATTTTGTTAAAACTGAGGGCACATCATTTGATGATTTTACATTCCTTGCTTGATATTGTGGATAAATGTGATTATGGTATGAAATGCTTATTATGTCGAGTTAAGGATTTCCCATGAAATGTGTGAAGGATTATACCTATATGAATGACTTGAATTATATGGTCGAATACATGAAGCAAATTATTGTATACTACTATGATAGGTGTTGAATCCATGAATTTGTAGGATAAATGTACTTCTGCGAAATACGTGAAGTCATATATGCCATGGAATTATGCGAAAATGATATGATATCCGAACATGTGACTTGAATGAAATGAGCATAGGGCTTGAGACCCTCGATTTATACCTATGATAGGTGGAAACAAATGTATGAGTCTTTTTAGACAAGTACGTATTTGCCTCAGATGGTGTCATGATAGATATGACACCAGGGTCGTTTGTAATTAAATAACATGGACGAACCAACGCAGTATTTCCACACCGAACAGTCTTGGGAGGTTCTGAAATAGGAATGCCCCTATGTCGCCGGCCCTCGGGTTGCTCCTTGGTGCGCGGGCCTCTGATGATGTCATGATAGATATGGCATCGAGGTGTTCGGAAGTAACGAGTGATGGGGTATTGGTTGGGGGAAATGGGTCGCTCCCATTGATTCCGAAGATAAAAGATTAACCGGTTTAGCATGTTCTTATGTTGACAATCTACTCTTGTTTATCTCACGTCTATTCTCATGTTTATATGTATTTATGATATGCTATTGATACAACTCACTAGGCTCCTTTAGCCTAACACTTGTTTGGTGTCGATGTGTCTCTCAGGTGCTAGGGACGTCGTTCCCAAGTAGGCCTCGGGCGTAGAGTGAGCATTGGGGAATGTGGAGAACCGGTCTTTTAGGCCGTAGGATTCAATGACGATCGATAACCCTTTTGTAGTCTTCTTCCTAGACGGAGTTGGACTAGTTGGTTATTGTAATTCTTTAATCGATTACAAACGTTGTAATTATTACATTACTTATACCCCGTTTTGAGAAGAGCTCACGCCATGGCGTTACATTTTGTATACCACCTTTCATTAAATGAGAGTTTTTGTTGACTCCAATTTTTGGGGTGTTACATTCAACTTTGACCTTAAATATTTTGTTTGTGTTATATAATACTTGATGAAAATTATACCAATGAAAATACATTAAAAACACAACTCATTCATATATTTTTCATCATGCATTATATAACACAAACAAAAATATTTAAGGTCAAAGTCGAAAAAGAAAGACTTTAAAAAGTCAAAACTGGACAATAATTATGGGACGGAGGGAGTATATTTTTAAGATATACATAATGATAGGCTCTGTTTCACTTTTCTCTCCCCTGTTTATTTGGGTTTAACTCATCATTAAATACCTACTCGTTTTAAATAAATGATTCCAAAGCTACACGGTAAAGAAATGTATTTGCAAAA
This sequence comes from Centaurea solstitialis, assembly GCA_030169165.1. Classification (NCBI taxonomy): domain Eukaryota; kingdom Viridiplantae; phylum Streptophyta; class Magnoliopsida; order Asterales; family Asteraceae; genus Centaurea; species Centaurea solstitialis. Next base: position 47,456,265 of record CM058043.1, read on the forward strand.
TTTAACTTTAGAGTTTATATTATTAGAAAAAACTATAGGGAATCTGATGAAGATGTTCTTGTATAATTCTCAATGTTTGGAGTTTTTCTATGATTTTGTGTTTTATAGAACAAGGTAGATAAGTTGTTGAAGCATTAGAGAGTATAAAATTAATTTTATGTATTTTAAAGCATCTCTAACAACTTCTATATAATGTTTTCTGAAATAGAGGAAACAAGAAAACTCTCAAGTTTAAAAGAGTTCTCTAAAACTTGACTAGATATGAGAGAAAATATTTTTTTTTGTTCATTTCCACTAATAAATTTAATCTATTATTATTTTATATATTTTTTAATAAATGCATTGGAATAATAAAACAATAAAATATTTTAATTATATAATTAATGTTTGGATAAAAGTTGATCACAAACAATCCTAACCACACCCCCCCCCCAAACACACACACACACATCCCGTCTCCAAAGACACTAATTAATATGAAAGGCATATTTTGGCTCACTCAACGGATGAAGCTAGCTGACGGGTAGGTTTGATCCCAGAACCTGTTATGTATTTGGACATACTCTCCACCACTTTACCAACAAGCCACACGCTAGAAGCTTTAATGTTGAAGTCTTTAACATAGAGAATATCTTAGAATGAAGTATAACGTAATTTAAGATTTTTGCATTTTGATTTTCTAATTTTAGAAAATTATAGAGCATTTATTGAAGATTCTTTAAATGATTCGTTAAGGCCATTCGTACCGGGGTAGCCCGTTCGACTTGGCGGGTTGGGTGGCTTTGGCGGGTTGCGCTACACCGTCCAACAGGCTAGGCAGGTTGGAGGCCGAACGATGTGGTGAAGCAGATGAGAACCGCTAAGTTTGTGTGTGTGTGTGTGTGTTCACTGGCGGAGCCAGCCTTGGCCCAGGGTTATCCTGGGCCAACTCTCACATATTGAAATTTTTTACTGGACTCTATATCTATATGAGGTTTGGAGGCCCTTTTTGTTTTAGATGAGAGTTGTTTTTACTTTTATTTGTTTTCTTCCTCTTTCACATCTTTCAAGTATTAAACATTTTATTTATTTTACTTTTTATATTATTTTTATTATTCACTTGTAGTTATAATGAATTCTAATCCTTCATATTCAATTTCTAATTTTTTAAAACAATATTTTTGTTGACGAAAACCTATAATATGAAAAAACTTGTCAATATGTCAATTATATAAATTAGTTATATATATTTACATTTTAATAGATCATTTCACACCGATATAATATATCATTATAATATAATTGAGTTTATAGGACGTTTATAATAGAATATCTCGTTGATGCTTTAATAGAATATAATTTAAGTTTTTAAGACCAAATTATAAAGTGTCCAATCTAAAAGTATTACCCTGGATTTATGAGACGTTATTGAACGGTTTAACAAGTTTATAACGCTTTTAAAATAAAGTATTGTATTAGTTCTTTATAAGACAATTTTGTTACGTCATTTTTCAAATAATGTCGCATATAATGACTAATATGAGATTTTATTTTAAAAACATGTTAAAATGTCTAAAACCTCCTATAAATCCATTGTAACACTTTTAGACATCAAACGTTTTTCCTATATATAGATGTAAGTCTTATAAATCTTTTTGTTAGGACATGTAGATGATTTAGACACCTTAGAAATCTAATACTATTGTAGTGTCTATGTCTAACTGTTTCTATTTATTTTATTAATATTTTTAGAAAGTTACACAAAGATGACCACCCTCCCCTAAAATCCTGGCTCCGCCCCTGTGTGTGTTGTGTGTTTGGTGTGTGAGAGGGTTGGGAGGGTTAGTATTAATCAGAGAGAGCTTTAGAGATTTAACTGTGGGGTTGGGGAAAAGCTGTGGAAATAGGTACATATAACCTAAGAGCATCTCCAAAGACCAAAGCTTCTTCAAATTTAGAAAAAAAAAAACTAGTTATTTCTTCCCGAGCTTTGCATCGGGTTATAAACTGTCATAAATTTTATCATAAGTAGTAAAATAGAATAAACAAAAATATTAATCTTAAGAGATTTTAACCTAAGGATTTGAAGAAAAAAAACTATGTACTTATTAATAGTTTAATGAAATTATTTGATTACCTTTTAGATTAAAGTTACAATAATATATAATTAATCAATAAAAAAAATGCATTAATAGAATAAATAAAGTAAAAGTAAAAAATATGAATTATATAATTTGAAAATACAAAGTATAAAGAATGGTCTACTATAATGACCAAGTATGTAATCGAATCAAACCTTTTTTTGATTAGTTAACCACTTAAGTTAACAAAGTTAAATGAAGGGATAAAGATAGAATGAAAATAAAAACCACGGGGATGTAAAAAGTAGTTAAAGAGCAAGGACCGTAAATCGTTATAAATATTAAATGACATGGACTAAAATTGTACTCATATAATTTAATAACAATGGCAATCTTGTTTTAACAACAATGACAATCTTTTAATATAGGCGATTTCCAGTATAAATAAAAAAAGTTAATAAATCAATAAATAATATATATTAATTTTTAAGAGATTTTTAACGTAAAAATTTGGAAAAAAAATCATCTACTTATCAATAGTTTAATAAAAATATTTGATTATGTTTTTATTAAAGTTATAATAGTTTATAATTACTCAATAACAAAATATGTTGATAAAATAAATAAAGTAAGAACTAAAAAAACGTAAATTATATATGTAATTTGAGAAATAAAAAATATAAACGATGGTCTACTATAAAAAATAAATATAGAATTCAATCAAACATTTTTGGATGAGTTAACAACGTAATTTTAGAAAGATGAAAATGAAACGAAAAAAAAAGATGGAAAAGGCAATCTTTAAAGAGCAGGGATGAAAATCGTCATAAGTATCAAACCAGAAGGACTAAAATCATAGTTTACTATATTATTTTATTAGAATGGTAAGAAGGCAGCCGCTAAAAATTGAAAATCCCATTTATTTAAATTTAGCAATTTAGGGTGACTTATATATTTTTCCTCCTAAATGTATCGTATTATAATAAGATAGAAAGTATAATTTTCTTGAAATTAAGAAATATCCTAAAAAATAAATATCAAAAGAGACAAATGAAAAACAGAGGCTAGATAGAGAAATAATATTTACATAATATAATCAATAAAATGTTTAGATTAGAGAAATAATATTTTATTAAACATAAAAAATATTTACATAATATAATCAATAATTTTATACTAAAATATGAAATCTGTTAAAGATTAATGTACTTTTATTAAAAATTTGACTTTTGGATCTTTTAATTTTTTTAGGATGTATTGAAGATACTCTAAATGTTTATTAAACAATCGATAAAATAGTAGTTAATAAGCCATTGATCGGATTGAATTGAAAAATCATGATTAGAGTCAAAATCAGTGCGTTAAAACTTAAATCTGGGTTGTTTTTTATGGATGTCAGATTAGACAAGTCAATCCATTGGGCATTAACCTTTTCCTTTGGATTTTCCATTTTTAATTCGTAAGTTTGGGTTTAGGATTTGAACTTTAGCTTTGGTTTTGGCTTAGATTTGGGCAACCTTTTTCATTTTTCTTTAATTTCACATAATTCTAACTTCAGTTTGTTGATTCTCACGTTGAGTAGGACTTGGACCATTTCTATTTTATTACAAAACATTTGTGGGTACAAAACACATTGAACATTTATAACAAAAACACTATAAAAGTTTAGTGTTGATTATGTGGTCTTACGAAAACAACATGGTCTTATATGATCTACCATATATTAAAGAGTAATCTAAAAGGAGTTCTTCATATATAACATGATATCACATCCGAGTCTACCACTCTAGCAAATCTATACTCCAGGATATTTGTATCCATCTACCCTACTGGCCTTGCATGTAAGGGTGCGTCAACTACACTTGGACCATATATTCATTATATATGTTGAAACCTTATTTCTCTCAGCAACAACTTTAGAAATCGATCTAATAGATATCTAAATATCTTATAAAATTTATGGAAAATACAAATAATTCTTTTTTTGGAACCGGCGGAGTTAAAGTTAGCTGTTAGCTTTGTACTCGGGAACGTTAGAGTGGGTCAGGTAACCCTGGCGGCCCGCAATCTCCTCCCTTTCCAACACCATAATTCTCCTAAATTCACCTGAGGAAAAGTCCCTTGCAAGGCTCGAACTTGAGACCTACAAGGGAAAAACCCCCCAAGGTTTCCCTTGGTGACCAACTGAGCTAGCCCAGTTGGTTAAAATCCAAATAATTCCATATAGATGATTATTTGAAGTAGCTAGTCATTGTGTGAATTTAATGCAAAATTGATTGAAAAGACTAATGATATTTATATTTATTTGTTGTTTCATCTCAGGGATCACAATTATGGAGGAATATTATATCTTATATATGCAGCGGCTCTTCTCGTCATGTATCCTTTATTGGCACAGCTTACCCAACTCAAATTTCAAAACTACCAACAATCTATTTTTGAGACTCATAGTTTCTTTGCCAACACAACCGTCGTTGCATATACAATAGCAATATTATCTTCAATATTTTTGTTCTATATGATCCCTAAATTAGAAAATTCGACAAAAGAATGTGCCTCTTGTATCTACTATGTTTACATGATCCTAAAAAGTGTCTTCTACTTCTTCAGCATACTTGCACCTCTTTCGTTTGTGTTGGTGTTGCTCATCCCTCACAACTTAAACTGGATTGGATATATGATTATATTGGCCCTATTTTTAGTCATAATTGCTTGTAACCTTAGTGCCTATAAAAAGCTACTTTACAAGAAAGATGGATCCAACTTGGGAGATGTTCAAGTAGATTAGATAGTTGTTTCCATAGTAACTTTATGTAATAAAAGGCGTTTAGTATACAAATCATTTGTCATACAATCATTTAGTCAATCATTTAGTGAACATGGTATTATGCCATTTTTTTCATATACCATGTACTTATCAGTTATAATTTATATACAAAATTTTATACCATATACCAAGCAATGAAACTGCCACCAACTTTTCTCAATTGGTAAAGTTTTGTACAAACATAACCAAAGTTGAAGTTACAAATTTTTTTTGGAAGGGTGTCCGGGCCAAAGCCCGACTAATTCTCGACAATTTTGAGGGCTAAACATGGCCCCACCCCACTTAAATGTCCCCAGACATGCGCACAAGAAGACTCAAACTTGGTTAGGGCCACTATGAACCCCCGAGCGATAACCAATCCGCCACAACACTGGAATACAAGTTACAAAGTTATTTAAATTGACATCTTTAGCAACTAAATCATGATGCACTAAAAAATCGAGCATTACATAACATGTTAATATGTGTTATACCACTTAACACCTTCTTGTACAACCATTCAAATCATCTTCATATGATACAAGAATTCACTAACAGTCTAATACAAAAGCCATTAACGAGCACCAATCGAGTAGCTCTGACTCCTCATTTAATTTTGCTTTGTACATTTAGCAACAGAGTGTAAAATTTCATTAATAAAAGCAACAACTTCAAGCATGTAAAGTTTATCAATTAAAGTAGTGGCAACCAACTTTGAATTTAGATAGAAACCAACTTTAATATTTCCAAAAAGACAAGAATAAACAACTTTGTCCAAACAAGAAACAAAAAATAAATTTGATCTAAATGACGATACAATAAAAGTTTCAACTAAATCGACATAAACACCGGTTTTAATAATAATCTAAAAGTCAATAGCTTGTTAATAGCCCATTAACAAGATACCTAGCATAAAATTAACAATTAATCTTTTGACTAAAGATTAACTTGTAATTGATACTCTCAACGTGGTAATCAAATATTAAAAATAAATCCCATCAAACAACACTCGTCATTTGGGCCGATTATTCCTCACATGGAAAGCTATGTAATAATCATATATATTTATTACCGCAAGTATATCAATTGTCCGGCCAAACTAATGACTTTGTTTTGGACCAGTCATTATCTTGCATAGACAAAAATAAATCCATCTTTGTATTTTAAAATATATTAATTTTCATAAAAGAGGTTACTTTGACAACTATATTTTATCAATCAATCTATTTAAAAAAAAAATACAAGACAGTTATGTGTAAACCTAATGGAACAATGTGAGTCCTTATGCCATTCCTAATCGATCAAAATAAAAATTTGTAATCGATTTAGATTTAATTCCAAAGGGAAATATAATTTTAATGTTAGCCCAACTAACGTAATTCTCCGAATAGAACCTTATAAGTGTAAGAGTCAAAATAAAAGCCCAAATATTGACTGTCTCGCATCGCGAGCCTAAGTCTTCACGTCACGAGGATTGCAAACGATAAACAGAGGGTTCCTTGCGTCGCAAGAACACCCTTTGTGTCGCTAGTTGTGCTAAACGTAAATAAGAGAAATCTGTGTGCAGCAAGACCCCTCTCCTGGTCCTCTCGTGACCCTTCAAGGCTCTCTATCTAGCCTCTGTTGGAGGGGCGTGTTAGAGTCCCACATCGGCTAGAGTTGGACCAAATCTTCACTATATATGTTGGAACACCCCTTCTCTCCTCAAGGGCTCTTTTGGAGATTAATCTAGGGGTTCCACATATTCTAACATGGTATTAGCCAATGTCTACCACTCTACGGACTCACATGTCGGCACTCTCATGACCCTCTCCTGGTCCTCTCGTGACCCTTCTAGGCTCTCTATCTAGCCTCTGTTGGAGGGGGCGTGTTAGAGTCCCACCTCTTCTGGTCCTCTCGTGACCCTTCTAGGCTCTCTATCTAGCCTCTCTATCTAGCCTCTGTTGGAGGGGGCGTGTTAGAGTCCCACATCGGCTAGACTTGGACCAAATCTTCACTATATATGTTGGAACCCCCCTTCTCTCCTCAATGGCTCTTTTGGAGATTAATCTAGGGGTTCCACATATTCTAACACTCAAGACAAAGATCATCTCGCGTTGCGAGCTTAATTCCCGCGTCGCGAATATTGCAAAACAAAACATAGAAAATTTCACGCATTGAGGCTTTTATTCGTGTAGCGAGATATCTCAATACATAATCTTTTATTTGTGTCTGACAAACTAGTTGATGCCTGATGGTATAGTTGATTAACAAATTATTTTTGACAAAAAATAGCTTATAAACATATAAAATAACCAAAAAGATGGATCTTGGAAAATAATCACTTTACAAAAATTCATTGTGTTTTATAACTTTTCCCTAAATTAAATTAAATGGAAGGTAACTTTGGAAGAAATTGTTTTTTTCTTTTTAGAAGTAATCCATCATGTTATTGTTTTTTGTATTACAATTAATCATATGCTAAATGTTATAAAGCCATGCGTAGCACATATTTGATTTCGTGCTTGTTTCACGATGGGTTCGAGCGCGGGTGTGATACGCCATCTGGCGGTTTTGTCATTCGTTTCGGCAGCGGTGTGGTGAAATCGCTCTTCTTTCTCTCTATCTTCTTTTTTCTTTCTTTCTCTGTCTTCAATCTATATATATATATATATATATATATATTAAGTTCTGGTGAGACCAAGCCTTTTTGGTGAGACCGGTGAGACCAACATATTTTAGTTGAAACTTCACATCAAAACATTTGTGAAGGTAAAAAAAATTGAACATTCATCGTTAAAACATACTAAAATACACTATCGAAAAAAAAAATTCCAAAAAAAGGTTAAAAAACGAAACCTTCACAAAAGTTTTTTTTGTGAAGGTTCGCATTATATATATGTAACCTTCACAGAACTTGAGCTGTGAAGGTTTCGTTTTTTAGCTTGTTTTCGATATTTTTTTGTATCGAAGGTGATTTTTAGGTCTGCGTATTCGAGTTTTATGTACATTCACGGTGTTTTTTTGTGAAGTTTCATACGTTAGGTATTGGTCTCACGTGGTCTCACGGTAACAGCTTGGTCTCACCTGATCCTAAGTCATATATATAGGGTTAGGTTCAAATGTGAACTCAATTTTGGTTGTGAACATGAGAACCACTAAAATCGCACAACGTGACAATATTCACTCTGAATATCATGCATTATTCAGAGTGAATAAAGGTTAGGTGCCTTTATTTACCTTGAATAATGCATGATATTCAAAGTAAATATTGCCATGTGGGTCGTGGCACGATTTTAATAGTCCTCACGTTCATAATGAAAGATAGGTTCACATTTGAACTTCAAATGTGAACCTATCTTTCATGTTTACAACAATAGACACAATTTTAAACATGAGCTATGAAATTTGCACGTTGCTTGGAATTAAAGATTTTCTTTATTTTAGTTGTGAAAGCCGTCATAATTAACGAGACTCACCTGCCATATATATATCTATATATAATAAAAGAGTAACTGATTTTGCCACGTGTCGCGCTCTGAGTAACTCATTGACACGTGTCGCGCTCTGGTGAGCCATTGCCACATCATATGCATATGTGTCATGTGTCATATGTTGACACATAGCACTGATTCAAAATTTTAAATTATTAAAAATTAATCCAAAATTATCTATTAAATATAACAAACTTTATCTCTATCTATTGGTTTGATTATTAAAAATTAATCCAAAGTTATCTATTAAATATAACAAACTTTATCTCTATCTATTAGTATGAAGTCATCTATATCTCTATCTTTCTCCATAAATTGATATTTAAATACTAAGCAGATTCAACAAAAACCGTATAAACCTTACCTTTTACATTTTAATTTTTCAAGTTCCTCCATTACTCGTCAACCATTTTTTCGAAGAACATTCATGCATAAAATTTATTTTATTATTTGTTTTTGCAATTATTTGAAGAATGGTAAGAAAATTTGTGTCATTGTTTTCTTATGATGAACTAAATCATATGGTTTAATTTTCTCCTGATTTTTTTTAGTTTTTTGATCTACATCAGTAGAAGCATAACTAAGTTTTCTTCTCCACATTATATAATAATTTATATTTGTATTCATGTAACTAATTGATAAACGTCATCAAATAGAAAATAAATATTTCATTTTAAATATAATGAAGATAATCATTGAGTTTTAATATAATAGTTAATTAATGTTTTTATAACAAATTATTGTTAAACGTATCCATTATTATATTTCAATCCAAGTACACTTTTGTATGTATACCTTTCTCATTATATGTGAAAGTATATTAACGTCATTTTAAAGTCAAAGATAGTTTATAGTTTGATCTCTAAAATGTCTTTGTTATATTTTCGTTGTTGATAATTTGATATCAATTGAATGAAATTAAAAATAAATAAAGTTTGTACTTTTTTTTAAAATAATTAATGTATTTGATAGAAAATAATATTAATGTTAAAAGATCAATAGCACAACAATTCATATTAAGGTTTTTGGCATTACTTAATTTTTTGAAATTATCCCGTGTATTACACGGGATCAAAACTAGTATATATATATATATATATAGAGGGGCCTTCAAGGAAAAACCTTTTTTTTTGTAAAAACTATAGGACCAATCTAAGCCTTTGATCTAAAAAGGGCATGATCGTCATTTTAGATTATTCCTGAAGTTTTTACAAAATAAGAGGTTTTTACAAAATATGTGGTTTTTACAATATATATATATATATATTCATTTTTTTGTAAAAACTTGAGGAATAATCTAAGCCCTTGATATAAAAATCGCAGTTTATTCATTATATGAATATCCACCATATGAATATTCATCATATATTCACCATATGAATATTCATATTTCTCATATCATATTCACCATATGAATATTCATCATATATTCACCATATGAATATTCATATTTCTCATATCATATTCATCATATATTCACCATATAAATATTCATATTTCCCATATCATATTCATCATATATTCACCATATGAATATTCATATTCACCATATCATATTCATCATACATTCACCATATGAATATTCATATTCATCATATGAATATTCATATTCATCATATGAATATTCATATTCATCATATCATATTCATCATATATAATCAGATGATCAAAACACACCTTATGAATATTCCTATTTATTTAGTATCCATATGTATTCAAAGATTCATAACCACTTTTCATGTTTTTAGTGCTGAACTCAATTTCTTTGGAACTCAATTCTATGAATTAGTTATAACTTATACAAATACCAAAAAACTAAAAATAATATGGGGTTTAACCTTTTTTTTTCCGATATAAAAACACGAAATTACTATACCACTAAATTGTGACATGATGACGTGGCGCAATCAGAGAGAGGGTGGAACACAGTAACACACACACCCGATCCCAATCTCCTCCTCTTCCCCCAAAATCCCGATTATCCAAAGAAATCCTGAACTCCACGGCCGGCGAAAACCCGATCGGAAAGCTAGGCCAAAACGGCATTGACGGTAAGCAAAACGACGCTGGAACCGGCAATAACGCCGAGCACAACCCCCGTGGTTCCGACGACCTTGTTGAACGCCGGCCACTCGATCTTCCCAATCTCCTCCGCTACTCCGCCCCATAGGCTGTCGTCCTCCTTCTTAATCTCTCTTTCCATCATCGCTTTCTTTATCTCCGTGCCCAGATCGGATAGTTCGTTGTCTGAAGGGGTGGTGGTGGGTTCGGATTCTGATTCTGTGGTGGTGGGTTGTTGTTGCAATGGACGGTGGTAGCGGTGGAGGCGGCGGTGGTGCGGTGGTGGCGGCAGGTGGTGGTGGATGTGGAAGATGAGGTTGGGTATGTGGTTGCTGTAACTTGTAAGAAGATTGGGGGGTTTAGGTTTAGAAGATAGTGAAAATGGGGAAAGATGGAGAAGATGTTAAAATGTCTTAATTGCCCTTGTAGGCTTTTAATCAGGTGTGGACAACCATTTGTCAAAAAATTACAAAAAAAATGTTATCTATAATTTTAACCATTGATCAATATTAATTGATGGCTTAGATTGTTCCTAAAGTTTTTACAAAAAAAGTGGTTTGTATTTGATTTTTCCTCTATATATATATATATAGAGGGGAGATCATTTACAAACCAATGTTAAATTACAAACCTACAAACTAATTTCAACCAATCAAAAAATTTCATTTTAATTTTTATTTAATTAAACAACAAGGGTATTCATGTCATTTGGTGAAGACGCCATCATAAAAGGAAAGTATTATTGCAGTTTTCCACTTCCCTTAAATTATGGGATTTCATTAAAATAAGAGATTTTCTTAAAGATAAAAGAAAAGAAAAACGATTAATATGGTTATTATCTGTTCTTGATCTTCATTGATTAAGAAGATCGTATGTTCAAGGTATTTACACGGAGGAACGTATTTTATTCTGATCATCTCCGATTTCATCTCCTTTTCATCTAGTTCATCCCCGTTTCATTCCTGATTTCATCTCTATTCATCTCCGTTTCATTCCGATCATCTCCGATTTCATCTCCGTTTCATCATATTCATCTCGTTCATTCCGATCATCTTCGATTTCATCTCCTTTTCATCTCGTTCATCTCCGTTTCATCCCTGATTTCATCTCTATTCGTCTCATTCATCTCCATTTCATTCCGATCATCTCCGATTTCATCTCCGTTTCATCCTATTCATCTCCCTTCATCTCCGATTTCATCTCCATTAATCGTTGTTTCATGATCCTCGTTTCATTTCTGTAATCTTTGTTCATCTCTGTTATTCTTTGTTCATCTCTGCTAATCTTTGTTTCATGGATGAAATCGAATTATAGTTGATTAAATTGAAATCATATAATTAGTATCAATTAATGACGATGATGTTACATACGTTTTCCATTTTGAATTCAGAGGGAAATATACCAATATGCCTTTTCATGAATTTTTAATTAAAATATTAAATTACAACTAATTATTAGTTACCAAAAATAATCCAAATGTATCTAGACCCTTGATTAATATGATCTATGGTTATTAGATGGGTTGTAAAGTTTGCATTATAATGATATTCAAAGTGAATATTGCCATGTGGGACGTGGCACGATTTTAATAGTCCTCACGTTCATAATGAAAGATAGGTTCACATTTGAACTTCAAATGTGAACCTATCTTTCATGTTTACAACAATAGACACAATTTTAAACATGAGCTATGAAATTTGCACGTTGCTTGGAATTAAAGATTTTCTTTATTTTAGTTGTGAAAGCAGTCATAATTAACGAGACTCACCTGCCATATATATATATATATATATATATATATATATATAAAGAGAGAGAGAGAGAGAGAGGAAAGTTCAAATGTGAACCGCTTTTTGGTTGTGAACTTGAGGACAAGTGAGAGTGCGACACGTGACGGCTTTGAGTGTGGTCCCTGATAGGGTAATTATTTTACCCTCATAACTGACATAATTTGCGCATTTTTTCCCTTTTTTGTTACATTTCGTTCGTCAAAACTATGTTAAATATCGTCACATGCATTTTTAGTTATGTTTACGTTTATATATATGTTTTTTCATATTTCATTGCATAAACTTATGTAAATTTATACGTTTTCAGGGGATCGTTGTCATGGGCCGTTGATCACACCAATTGGGCTGCTGAATTTTGAAGCTGTTAGGCCGAGAAGATACTGGGCTGCCTTTGCGGTTGGGCCGAGAAGCTGTTAGGCCGAGAAGCTGTTGGGCCGAGGACTACAGACCAATAGCCTTTTTGTTGGACTTTTTGCATACTTTGGCCCATGGCCCATGAACAACTCCCTTATATATATATGTGTGTATGTAGCTAGCAAAAACAATCATCTCATAACCCAAGATACAATAATCTCATCACCTCTCTTTGGATTCGGTTGCTAGTCCCTTGGCCGAACCCAAGTGTAGTGTGGCTCTCCTCTTGAACTTAGTTAATACTCTTGTTTTTGGTTCGGGTTTCCTCGCGGTGAGGCCGAACACATCCTTTTTGAGCACTTGGTAATCTCGCTTTCGGGTTTCTCTGGAACTTGTGGTTGTTCTCGAAAGCATTATCAAGTGTTTTGGTGAACTCTTGGCAATTTAATCTAACGTAATATTTCAGTTATATTGTTATCGTGAATTACTTATATATATATATATAGCCGCAAGCATACCTATATATATATATATATGTTCATATATCCCTTATCACATGTTTATATGTTTAATCACATCTTAATTTCGTGCTCATAGTGTTAACTGGTCACTTTTCCAGTATGCCTTTATCAACTGATTTAATTTACACTGGTCGGTTCCAGTAACTACACCTTATCAACTGTTTTAATTACTGCATTTTATAATTATTCCTGTGGTACTAACGTTTTCTTGTTCAATCCATCATTCATCTAAAAATAGTCGTGAAATACACCCAAGCATGATAAGCTAATTTCATAGCTTGGGGTGTAAGGTTCAATTTGGAATGAGAATTTGGTAAAGAAAAAAGTCTTTTATATAAACTCAATTTTATACCACTTCAAGTTTAAATGCCTCATTAAAGATTGTCCTTGGATTTTTACTGATTAACCAGATGTACGAAAATGCGGTATCTCTTCAGAAGTTACTAAAATGTTATTTTGGGGATATATGAGTGGGTGACAACACTCGTTGCTATTATCTCACGTCTTTAGCATTTCATTAAAGAGTATGTCTAAAAGTTAACTAGTAATAATCCAAGGACATGAAAATGTGTTAGTCTCTTAAGGGACTACAATTGGCACTATTCCTGAAGTTGGTATCAGATCTAGTATCCCATTAAAGATTATAACTAATTATCTAACAATGAGTCAGATGCATGAAAATGTGTTAATCTTTCAGAGGTTACATAAGTGTTGATTTTTAATATATTTTAACATTTCATTAAAGATTGCATCTAAATTCATCAATAAATAATTGGGCTATTATGAAAATGTGATAACTATTCAGAAGTTACTTGGATATCATTTCTGCATAATTGAGATTATTAAATTACTTCCTATTCAATTTGCCTATTTTTTATTCCAACTAAAAGACTTTGCACCCCTTGCTCCTTTTTATAATTGTTCTCTCAAAGTAGCTCATAATCAACCAACCAACCAAAATACTTTTTCATCAAAACCCCATTTGAAGTTAACTTTCATAAAAACTAAATCTCGAAAGATTGTTTTCACCGCTTCCCTGTGGGATCGATATCTGGTACTTGTACCATTTTATTACTTGTTTTAGAAAAACGACAGTAATTGGAGGTTTATACTTGAACCAAAGGTTACATGTTTTATTTCTTTTGCACACCTGTTTTTGGCACCGTCCGTTCACTTAAATAATTAATCAAATAAAAAGAGAACGAGAGCGTGTTTAGAAATAGCTAACAACAGTCCCCCTCTATAATTCAATGCCCTCCCATGAATCGCATCTAGTCATCTCGCCGTGGACCTGACGTGGCGCCTAGTCATCCGCCACGTGTCGCGTTTTTTGTTGTCCTCACGTTCACAACCAAAAAGTGGTTCACATTTGAACCCATCCCTATATATATATATATATAGAGAGAGAAGAGAGAGATGAGTGAAAGGTCCAAATGAGAAGTGCTAAAAAAATACGAAGTACTCAAGTAGAGAAGTGATCTCCACCGCTCATCCGGTCAATAAAGGTGTCTTTGACCGGTCAGGGTGGACGCGATCACGGGGAATTGACGCGATTCATGGGAGGGAAGAGATTATTAAAGGAGAGGACCCGGTCAAAGTCGCTTTATTGACCGGATGAGTGGTGGAGATCACTTCTCTACTTCTCATTTTTTAGCACTTCTCATTTGAACCTAATACTATATATAATATATATATATATAGGGGAAGGTTCAAACGAGAAGTATATCAATTTAAGAAAAAGCGAGAAGCAATCTCAGCCACTCATCTCGCGTTACGTTGGACGTGATCACGGAGGATTGACGCGATTCATGAGAGGGTAGAGATTATTAAAGGGAGGGACCGGTCAAAGCCGCCTTTGTTAACCGAGATGAGTGGTTGAGATTGCTATTCGCATTTTCTTAAAAAGTTATATTTTTCGTATGAACCTCACTCTATATGTATATATAGGAAAGTTCAAATGTGAACCACTTTTTGGTTGTGAACGTGAGAACAGCCGAGAGCCCGACACGTGGCGGCTTTGAGTGTGGTCCCCCCCTTTAATTCAATACCTTCCCATGAATCGCGCCTAGTCATCCGACGTGGACATGACGTAGCGCCTAGTCATCCGTCACATGTCGCGCTCTCGGCTGTCCTCACGTTCACAACCAAAAAGTGGTTCACATTTGAACCCACCCCTATATATATATACACACACCCAATCATAGTACTACATCGTACATACATAACTCCATCATACATCATAACATCATATGTCACCATGATGCATGCATGTAATTTTCATCCTCTCTACAACACAATATATACATATATACTACCAAACCATACCGTGGAGATTAATTTAGATTATGATCCAACTATAAACAATAATTTGTAACTTAGTATAATCTGTAATTTGTTATTTGCTTAATCCAAAAATCGGATCGGGCTGGTCCTTAACTGTTCCTGACCATAAAAATAAGGTTAATTGGAGGAGAATGGCCTTATCGAATAAAAAATATGAAGAAGAAAATAAAAGGAAATTGATGGTTTACATGGGTTTATAACCTAGTAGGGGTTTACAAAAGAAGACCGCGCACACACACACATCGGGGAAGGTTCAAACGAGAAGCATGTCAATTTAAGAAAAATGAGGAGCAATCTCAACCACTCATCTCGCGGTTACGGTGGACGTGATCACGGAGGATTGACACGATTCATGAGAGGGTAGAGATTATTAAAGGGGGGACCGGTCAAAACGGCCTTTGTTGACCGAGATAACTAGTGGTTGAGATTGCTCCTCGTATTTTCTTAAAAAGTTATATTTTTCGTATGAACCTCCTTCCCCCCCCTCTCTCTCTCTTATATATATATATATATATATATACATACTTAGGTTGATGTGAGACCAAGCTGTTTCCGTGAGACCAGTAAGACCATGACTTAATTTACACATTAAACTTAATAGCAAAACACTGTAAAGGTAAGAAAACATGTTTAGACTGTTTTCAGTATAAAGATTCGAATTTTTTTAATTTCATAATGTTTTGTTATGAAGTTTCATACGTAAATTGTTGGTCTCACCAATTTTACGAAAATAGGTTCATCTCACAATGTTTTGTTGGGCTTCACGCTGGGTTATAAGTTGTGATAAATTTATAATATAATTTCTTTCCAAAATTATATTAACTAGTTATTAAGAGCTTGGGCTTCACGCTGGGTTATAAGTTGTGATAAATTTTATCATTAATATGAAACATAAATTTTATACATATATTGTCATACGAAAGGTTAGTATGACGAACTTCATAAATTGTGTTAGATATTTAAGTATATGATTACAATAGAAAAGAGGTATATGGTGCAGTTGACGTCTATTTTACGTGGCTGTTCATATGTAGATAATATGTAGATAATTTGTGTGTAGGGTGGGTTATATGTCAATGATTGATTAGAATAAATAAAATTATTTAATAAATCAGTAAATAAAAATATTAATTTTAACTTAAGCTTTGGAAAAAAAATATTATGTACTATCTATTAACCAATAGAACAAAATGTCTTAATAAAATAAAAAAAAGAAGATAAAAAGTAACAAAATGTGAAATATGTATTTTAAGAATAAAAAATATAAATATGGTCTATTATAAGGACCAAATATGTAAATTAATCAAACATTTTTTGGATGAGTTAACTACATAATTTAACGAAGTTGGATGAATGGATGAAAATGGAATAAAAATAAAAACCACAAAGATGAAAAAACAGTTTTTAAAGATCAAGGACGAAAAGGTTTTAGATATCAAACTACAGGAACCAAAGTTGTATTTTAACATATTTTAGATATATGCCTAAAACATAAAATGAAATATAGAAAACTAAAACGTATAAAGTAAATAAATATTATAAATTTAGGGAGACTAAAATGTAATTTTTGCATATGTCAATATATTGACGAACAATGTTTTGTCTTCCTAAATATATAATCCTACTATATATAATAAAATAATTACATCGAAAAACATTCAATATTAGGCTCATTTCGAACGTATCGACGATACGATTATAACGACGTAATTTGTTAAAATTAAAACGTATTTTTTAACATATTTCAGTCAACATACGATATATGATTAAAACATAACATGAAATATAGAAAACTAAAAGATATAAAGTGTATAAATATTATAAGTTTAAGGGGCTAAAATGTAATGTTTTTAAATACATAATGGTACTATATCTATATACTAGTTTTGATCCCGTGTAATACACGGGATATTTTCAAAAAATTAAATCATGCCAAAAACCTTATATTACAAGTATGAATTGTTGTGGTATTGATCTTTTAACAACAATATTATTTTCTATCAAATACATTAATTATATGAAAAGAAACTACAAACTTTATTAACTTTTAATTTAATTCAATTGATATCAAATTATCAACAACGAAAATATAACAAACACATTTTATAGATCAAACAATAAATTATCTTTGACTTTAAAATGACGTTATTATACTTTCACATATAAAGAGAAAGGTATACATACAAAAGTGTACTTGGATTGAAATATAATAATGGATACGTTTAACAGTAATTTGTTATAAAAATATTAATTAACTATTATATTAAAACTCAATGGTAAAAATTCAAAAGATTAAAAAAAATAGAACTATTTTTGTAATACAAAATAACACAAAAAGTGTAATCAATGAGCATAAATAAAAAGTCACATACGAGAAATCAACAACTCCAAATTGGACTATAAACATGAATAGAATCATCATAATCATATCATCGTGTGTACGAAAAAATAAAAATTGAAGAGCGTTTGTAATACAAAATAACACAAAAAGTGTAATCAATGACCATAAATACAAAGTCACATACGATAAATCAACAACTCCAAATTGGACTATAAACATGAATAGAATCATCATAATCATATCATCATGTGTACGAAAAAATAAAAATTAAAGAGCGTTTGTAATACAAAATAACACAAAAAGTGTAATCAATGACCATAAATACAAAGTCACATACGAGAAATCAACAACTCCAACTTAGACTATAAAATATAAATAGAATCATCATAATCATATCATCATGTGTAGAAAAAAATAAAAATTAAAGAGCGTCTGATTAATTACCTTTGTGTGTGTATGTGTAATTGGTAGTGGCTTAATTAAGAGAGTTGCAGCAATTGATTGAGATTGAGATTGAGGTGTATATTTCTGATTAAAACTGTTTGATTTAATTATGTACAGGATTTTTGAAAGTGGGTATTTATCTTTTACATTATTTAATTTATTGTTTTCATATTTACCTGACCCACTCTGTTGAGTCTGAGGTTATCACTGCTGGTTACAGCTGCTGAAAGGTTACTACTGCTAGCTTTGGAATTACTACTGCTGAAGAGTTGATCTGAAGATTACCACTGCTAGTATGTGTGTTAACACTGAAGAACAAGTTACCACTGCTACTACAAGAGTTACCACTGCTAATACAAGTTACCACTGCTAGAACAGAATTACCACTGCTGGTTGATGATTACTACTGATTCTGTTTTATCACTGCTAAGAAGATCAAGATAAGGAAAGGATTCTGTTGAAGAAGATATGGGATAGATACGATTATTTTGTAGATTATCTAGAGTAGATTTACTTTCCTTATTGTAATCCTGTAACTTGTATAAATAGCTGGTAGGTTTTCATTGTTCAACGTACGAGATCATAAGTTTTTGTTTAGAATTAGAAGCCTCAAGATCATTCTTGAATCCCTGCATTAGAGAAGTTGTGCACGTCTGTTTGGGCATGTTCAAGCAGATTGGGGCTTTGGTTGTAATCATTAATCTTGGTGATTCAATACACAAATCTGTTTTACAATTCATTGTTTAATTCAATCACAGTGTTATTCCGCAAACTTCTTTGATTTAAGTTTTCTGTTCTTGATATATTCGATCCTGTCAAGTGGTATCAGAGCTAGTTTGATACAGAAAACAATTAACAATGGATGCTCAGGAAACTGTTTTGGTTTCTAAAGTTCCCATGCTCAAACCTAATGAGTTTGACATGTGGAAAATCAGGATCCGTCAATACATGCTTCTCACAGACTACGGAATGTGGGAGGTTGTAGAAAACGGACCTGGCACTGATGAAGGAGCTGCTGAAGGAGGTGCAAGACCCCCTCCTAGATCTGATGCTGACAGAAAAAGAAGGCAAACTATGATGAAAGCATTAAGTACTTTGCTGTTGGCTATTCCCAATGAATACCAACATCAATTCAGTACATACACAGATGCCAAATCTCTCTGGATTGCTCTTGAAAAGAGGTTCTCAGGAACCAAAAGCACAAAGAGGAACCAGAAGGCCATTCTAAAGCAACAATATGAGAACTTCACATCCCTGAAGAATGAATCTATGACTCAAACCTTTGATAGATTCAACAAGCTAATTGGAGAACTTGCAACAGTAGATGTGAAGATGGATAAAGATGATGTGAATAGAAAGTTCCTCAGATCTCTTGGAGAGGAATGGACTATCTACACTGTTTCTTTCAGACAAGGAGATGATCTTGAAGACAAAGAACTTGAAGATCTATACAATGATCTAAGGATCTTTAAGCAGAAGTGGAGAAGAAGAAAAGACCCATTGGATACCTCACAATGCTGCACTACTTTGCTCTGAAAACCCTAGTTCTTTAATACACTGCTTTTAATATACACTGCTACTTATAATACTGCTGCTAATGAAACTGTTTCTAATACATCTCAGGAAACCAATGAAGATACCATTCTGGAAGCTTTCTTAGCAAGTCATGTCAAATCATCATTGATCAATGATGATTTGGATCAAATCAATGCAGATGATCTTGAAGAGATGGATATCAAGTGGCAGATGGCTATGCTGACTCTAAGGATGAAAAGGTTTATCAGAAGAACTGGGAGAAACAACTTTGATGTCAAAAGAGGAGATAAAGCTGGTTTTGATAAGTCAAAGGTCATATGCTACAAGTGCAATGAGCCAGGGCACTTTGCTAGAGAATGCAAAGGAGGAACCACAAACCATCAGAACACTGGAAGTGGTTCTTCACAAGCCCCTAGATTCAATAACAGGGGAAGCAACTCAAACCCTAGTTCATCACAAGCACTTGTTTCACAAGAAGGACAAGGATTTGATTGGAGTGACCATGCTGAAGAAGCAGTTCAAAATCAAGCCCTCATGGCTGAAATCAAAGAAACTGAAATTCCCACTGAGGTATCTTCTAAACTTTGTTCTGATTCTTGTTTAGAAACCGTGAAAAAGTACAGGGATCACAATAAGACAATGAGTGATAGTATTAAGAAGATGGAGAGAGAAAGAAGAGAGTATGTTAAGATCATTGACAATCTGGAGGATCAAATAAAGGCCTACAAAGCCAATGAACTTCAGTTTGAATATGACCATAACTACTGGAAGTGGGAAAAGAAAGAGCTTGAGAGAAAATTGTTAAAAGAAAAGGAGGAATTGGAGAGTGCTAGGAAAGAGTTGTCCAAAGCCAAAGAAGACCTAGATAAATTTTCAAAGTCCTCTAAGGCTTTAGAGTCAATTATCAGAGCACAAGTGACTGATGACTTAAAAAGAGGAATAAGGATACAATAGTACCCCTCCTCCTTACAATCAGAATTACATTCCTCCCACAACTGATCTTCTTGATAGTACAGACAGAGGTGAGTTGAAAGAAGGCTTGGATATAATAGATCCAGTTGACTCAGAGGAGGAATCTGATAAGAAAAGCACTTCTGAGACCATTCCTGATAAAAACCACATTTTTCACCAATGAAAAAGGTGGTATGCCATTTGTTCCTAGCAAAAAGATAGAGACCACTAGGAAAGATAAGGGGAAATCTGTCATGTCATCAGAAAAGAGTAAGGAGAAAAAGACTGAGACAACTAGAAAACAGAGTAGGAAGGACCACTATACTCAGAGGACTGTAGTTGATCCTGGTACTTCTTCACAGTCTCAAAACAAAAATCATCCAAGAGGGAACAAAAGGAACTGGAATAACCATTGGGCACAATGTCATGGTGTTGATCTGAGCAAGATAAACAGACCAAAACCATGCTTTATTTGTTGTAAGACAAATCATCTAGCAAGAGACTGTTATTTCAATCCATTTAATCAAAGAAACAGTTTTCAAACTAGAAGATTTGTACCTACACACAAAAATGTTGTTCCTAAACAAAACAGATCTAGTCAACCTAAAAGAAAAGTTCAAAAGAAAAGGGTTGAAAAGAAGTCTGTTAAGTTGGTTACTAAATGGGTACCAAAAGCTTCACTCAGTAATACTACTGCTTCTACAAGTAGTGGTAATAACAGTGTTGCTTCTGATAGCAGTAGTAACTGTTTTAATAGTGTGGAGGTTAACACTGCTGCTAGCAATAACAGCAGTGGTAACTCAAACATTGTTACCACTGAAGTTAACACTGCTGCTAGCAATAACAGCAGTGGTAACTCAAACACTGTTACCACTGAAGTATCTTCATTGAGAAAACCCATTATAACCAAATATTCCAGTCATGAGATCCCAAATAAAGATTATCTTTTGAAGCTCAACAGATTGACAGAGGTCAATTATGTTAATGATAAAGGAGAACCCAAGACCATATTGGCTTGGGTTCCCTCAAGACACTAACTGTTTTATTTTATGTGCAGAGCAACCAAGGAAGAAGGAGCAGTCTTTGGCATGTGGATAGTGGTTGCTCTAGGCACATGACAGGTATCATGTCTCTACTTGAAGAATTTAAAAAGTTTGAAGGTGGACATGTTGCCTTTGGGGATAATCCAACTGGAGCTAAGATCAGTGGCAAAGGTAAGGTATCAAAAGGTAAGATGACTTTTGATGATGTATATTATGTGGAGCAGTTGAGATTTAACTTGTTGAGTGTATCTCAAGTATGTGACAAGGAGTTTGGTGTATTTTTCACTGATACTGAATGCCTCATACTTGCTCCTGGTTTCAAGATAGATGAGAGTTAAGTAATGCTTAGGACTCCTAGGAAAGATAATGTTTACTATTTGGACATTGAAGATGCTTCTTCTTTATCATCCTTAAACTGTTTATTTTCAAAAGCATCTGTGAGTGAATCATCACTGTGGCATAGAAGGATGTGTCACATGAATTTTAAAAACATGAATTTACTTGTCAAAAACAACCTTGTAAAGAGGTTTGCCTGCAAAAGAATTTTCATGTGATGATCATTGTGTAGCATGCCTCAAAGGTAAGCAACACAAAAACTCACACAAGTCCAAAGAAGTAAACACTATCTCATCACCTTTACAGTTATTGCATATGGATCTTTTTGGTCCTACCAATGTGATGAGTATAGGCAAGAAATCCTATTGTCTTGTGATTGTTGATGATTATTCTAGATTTACTTGGGTTTACTTTCTAAGAACAAAGGATGAGACAAGTGGACTGATCAAACCCTTTGTGACTAGAGTGGAAAACAAGACAAACCTTAGAGTAAAAGTCATTAGATCAGACAATGGCACTGAATTCAAGAATGCTGATCTGAACAGCTTTTGTGAGGAAATCTGATGATACCAAAACTCACTTAGGTGGAAAACAAGATAAACCATTTGGGTGTCCTTGCACAATTCTTGATACCAAAACTCACTTAGGCAAATTTGAAAGCAAATCTGATGATGGATTTCTTGTAGGATACTCTTCTCAGAGCAAAGCACTTAGAGTTTTCAATAGTTCTACAAGGATCATAGAAGAAAGTGACAATGTCAAATGCAATGAGAACACTCCTAACATACCTGGAAGTGTTCTTAATTGGTAATTTGATATTGATTCACTATCTAACTCTTTGAATATGAGCAGTGCAGTGATTACAGATTCAGGTACAGAGCAAGTACAAGAAACAAGTCCTACATTTGTTATGTTTCCCATGCCTTTTATGGACTCAAATGATGCTTGTGCCACTGTTGAGTCAACTTCAGATGATCAACATGAACCTGAGTCTGAGAAGAGTGATGATCAACCAATTGTGGAATCCTCTGAGACCACTGATGAAATTCCTGTCTTAGAAGAGGGACCTCAATGGGATCAAGAACCAGAGGTGAATGATTCAAATCTAGGGGTGGATCTGCCTGAAGAACCCCTGCATCTTACAAGAACTCAGAAGAATCATCCACCTACTCTGGTAATAGGAGACATTCAGTCTCCTATGATAACAAGGAAGCAAAGCAAATCCCTTCCAAATTCACACCTGAGTATGATATCAGTTTTTCTTTATCAGTCAGAACCAAAGAAGGCACATGATGCAATGAAGGATCCCAGCTGGATTGAAGCCATGCAAGAAGAACTATTGCAGTTTGTCCTACAGCATGTGTGGGATCTGGTGGATCTACGAAGAGGACACAGAGTAATTGGCACTAAGTGGATCTTTAGGAACAAGACTGATGAGAGAGGGATTGTTATAAAGAACAAAAGCCAGATTAGTAGCACAGGGGTATACTCAAGAGGAAGGAATATACTATGATGATGTATTTGCACCTGTTGCCAGAATTGAAGCCATCAGGCTATTCTTGGCCTTTGCATCTTACAAAGGATTCAAAGTCTATCAAACGGATGTCAAGAGTGCCTTTCTCTATGGCACTATAGATGAAGAGGTATATGTCAGTCAACCACCAGGGTTTGAAGATCCCAAATACCCTAATAAAGTTTACAAGTTGAGGAAAGCACTGTATGGTCTTATTAAGCACCTAGGGCTTGGTATGATACCTTGTCCTCCTACTTGTTGGAAAACAAGTTTGAAAGAGGTGTCATTGATAAGACCTTGTTCATCAAGAGAACAAAGACTGATATGCTTCTAGTACAGATCTATGTAGATGATATCATCTTTGGATCTACAAAGGATGATATGTGCAAGGAGTTTGAGGAACTGATGCATAAGAAATTCAAGATGAGTTCTATGGGAGAGCTTACTTTCTTTCTTGGTTTACAGATCAAGCAGAAGACTGATGGGATATTCATCAATCAGTCCAAATATGTTGCATCCATGCTTCAAAAGTTTGGAATGAATGATGCAAAGCCAGCAAGCACTCCAATGGAAACACACAAACACCTCACTGCTGATGTTGAGGGGGAGGAAGTTGATGTTCACCATTACAGATCCATGATTGGATCATTAATGTATCTTACAGCTTCTAGACCTGATATTATGTTTGCTGTTTGTGTTTGTGCTAGGTATCAGGTTAGGCCCAAGGTGTCTCATCTACATGCAGTTAAAAGGATATTCAAATATCTTAAGGGCCAACCAAGATTGGGACTGTGGTATCCCAATGATTCTTCCTTTGACTTAGTGGCCTACACAGATAGTGATTATGGAGGAGCAAACCTAGATAGAAAGTCTACATCAGGAGGATGTCAATTTTTGGGAGGAAGATTGGTCTCATGGCAATGCAAGAAACAGACCACTGTTTCACAATCAACAACAGAGGCTGAATACATAGCTGCATCTCAATGCTGTTCACAGTACTATGGATTCAAAATCAGATGCAAGATTATGGTCTTTCCTTTTTACAGACACCAATCTACATTGATAATAACAGTGCTATAAGCATTGTTAACAATCCAGTCAAACACTCCAAGACCAAACATATAGAGATCAAGTACCACTTTATCAGAGATCGTAATGAAAAGAAGTTAATTCAAGTTCTAAAAGTCCACACTGATGATCAATATGCAGACCTGTTCACAAAAGCATTTGATGTAGGCAGGTTTACATTTTTGGTTACATGTGTTGGAATGATGAACTCTGAATAAACCTTCTTCTTGTTACACTTTTCTTTGTACTATCTCTGTATATTTTTCTTTTCTAGTTATTTCTTCTCTCTTTTTAATTCATGGGTATTTAATGAGTTTGTGAATGTTGCAGATACATGGTGAAGTCCTTGAATTGATCAAAAGACGCAGGGTGAAGTTACCACTGCTTAGTTGAAGTTACTTTTGCTAGCAGTGTCTCTATCGCAAAACATAGCTTCAATCACAAAGTCTTTACCACTGCTCGTTTTGCACATTGATGCGGTAATTATCGTATATAAAAAGCGTAACAAGTTTTAACCTCTAATGCCTAGCCACTGCCTTACCACATGTACAGGCAAGCGTACCTGATCGTGAGTAATATAGTGTAGGAAAGTCCAGGTATCGTATCTACCACTGGGAACGGTCAAGTTATCGTAGATTAAAGTCTAAATCGGTTTAATTAACCTAAAGGGGGGGTTTTATATGAAAAAGGTTCTAATACTAAAAGACAATTAACTAAGTAAAAACTAAGAAAGCAATTAAAAGACTAATTTAAGATTATATTAAGGAAAAACAGCAGTACTTATCATGGTAAAGTGAATCCCCAAAATGGATGATATGAATAGGTCAAGGGTTTGGTTGTTTTGACTATTGTAGGAATTTAAGTCTGGGACACCCTAACATGTGAAGATTATGGTCAATAACTAGGACACGATCCTCCTAATCCCAATCCTAAATTGTTTGGTCCACAATCTAGAATCGGTATACCAGTCCTGATTAATATTGCAATGGCTCTTCTACTATCTGGTCACTCTTGGTCCAAGTAACCCCTTAACACAACCTCTTGGTCCAAGGTCAGGCTAAGGTAGGTTGATTATCCTTTCGGAGTCTATCTGCTTTGGTCCACAAATACACCCAACCAAATGAATTCAAATTGCCAAAACACTATCAATCAGAAAAGAACCATAACAAACAATCAATTAATCAAAACAAACCAATAAGCATTAATCACAAAAGTATCATCCATAAAGGTTCATCGACCATGACAAACACTACTACTAAAAACTACTCACTAATCATAACGAAAACGAAAACAAAAGTAGACATCGACATGATACCGACAGTATGATCGAAGATCGACTCCCGCAGCGTATCGGCACCTTTCGTACTCTCACTCTCGTTCCTCCTCGTATCCCGTACCAAAAAATCATGCAAAACGTGTATTCTGAACTGAAGGAGGAGGCTGGTATTTAAAAGAAAACGTCCAGGGGCCATCTGGCAATCACCAGACTGCAGGTTTGGCGACGCCAGACACTTAGGTCTAGGGGTGTAAGTGAGCCGAGCTGTTCGTGAGCTACTCGGGATCGACTCGTTAAAAGCTCGACTCGAGCTCGAGTTAAACGAGCCCGAGTCGAGCTCGAGCCTTATTTCGAGCTCGTTTAATAAGCGAGATCGAGCTCGAGCTTTTACAATTAAGCTCGCGAGCCTAAACGAGCCTTAACGAGCCTCAACTAATATATATATATATTATATAAATATATATTAAACAATAACTATTAAATAATTAAATACTAAATACTAAAATATTAAAAAATAAAAAATACATATTAAAAATTGATTTATAGGTAAACGAGCCGAGCCCGAGCTTGCTAAATTCTTGACGAGGTCGAGCTCGAGCTTGACACATAAGGCTCGAAACGAGCCGAGCTCGAGCTCGAGCTTTATACACTTAAACGAGCCGAGCTCGAGCCTAAACGAGCTCGAGCTCGGCTCGGCTCGTTTACACCCCTACTTAGGTCAACCCTGGTCTTCAATTCAGTCGAATCTGGCGGCGCCAGATTGGGAATCTCGCGAATGCCAAACAGCTACTGTGTTGACTTTGTGCATTTTTCACGTTTTCTCGCCTTTTTTCGTACTTTTCCGTTCCACGGCCTCCAAATCCTTCATAAACAATAACAAGCTCAATTGGTGAGTGAAATGATCAGAAATGGGTGAGAAATGGGGTAAAGTCATGCAATTACGTTCAACCAAAACATGTATAATTTTGGTGTTATCACACATTACCACTGCTAGCACAATCGCGTATTACCACTGCTAGCACATTCGCACATTATCACTGCTAGCACATTCGCACATTACCACCGCTAGCACATTTACCCCTGCTTGATTGTTACCACCGCTGGTTACATAAGCATGTTTTCACCACTACTTGTGTATTTTACCACTGCTTTTAACCTAGCACGCGTAATTACCACTGCTTGTCTATTTTACCACTGCTTTTAACGAATACCATTGCTAGTGTTATTTACCACTGCTTTTGACTTAGACCATTGCGTGTGTTCGTTACCACTGCTTGTGGTAGTTACCCCTGCTCATGAGTTCAGTATAAAAGCCCTAACTTGACCGCCTTTTTCATAAACGGCTATTCTATACTCTTGCTCGAAAAACGTTTGCGATTCTGAAATTCTTCTCACTCTGAGTTCTTGAATATCCATTTCTTTTGATTTGTGTACTGATTCTACATCTGATTTAGGGTTTCTTGGTCATTCGATAATGGATTCTCTGCATTTTGTTAAAGATCACAACAAAGTCGGATATCTCACCAAAGATAGCAATTCTGAAGGGTTTGAAGATATTCTTGATTTCTTGGCTTCATCCGACATAGCGTATGCAGCAACCATAAACCCAACAATCTACATTCAACACATGCACGATTTTTGGACCAATGCTGTTGTTGCAGAATCTGAAGGGGTGAAATCCATTCAAACCACCATCTGTGGTCACTCCCTCACCATTACCCCTGCCAAGATCAGACCTCATCTGAAATTGAATGATGAAACAGGTATCACTATGCTCACACCCTCAACTATAATGGAATCTTTTCTGAGAATGGGGTATGCAGGCTCCCAAACCTCTTTAAAATATCTTAAGAGTAAATTTTGCCCTCAGTGGAGATTCTTTGTGCATACCCTATTACACTGTTTTTCAAAGAAAACTACAAGTTTTGGTGAATTTAGTAGTACCATTGCTTCTGCTTTGGTTTGCCTAGCTACTAATCAGATTTTCAATTTCTCTCAAATGATTTTTGATGATCTTGTCTACAATCTTGAAAACATGAATAATTCCAAAGTAAAATCTTTTTACATGTTTCCAAGATTTATACAAGAAGTGATAACCCAAGAATTGACGGATGTACCCATGGATGGAGACACTTATCAGAGCTCTGCTCTTGGTAATAAAGTGTTTTCTAACATGCAGAGACCTGCACCAGGCTCAAATGACATCTTCACCCCATTGTTCTCTACAATGATGAGGGTGAACCACCCACAAGGTGAGGCATCAGGCTTGCAGCCCTCACAATCAAGCATACCCACTGATGACCTACCTCCACCTAACACTGATACAATTCCTCAGTCCCTTGATTCAACCCCCTCCCCTACACTCAAAAAGTACACAAAAAAGAACATGGGAGCTCCTTCCTCCTCTGGTTCTAAGCCCAATAAACCTTTAAGCCATCAGTTGGAGCACTCTCTTCTGAAAATATCCAAAGGGACACCCCTGGAGTGATGCCCCACTCAAGTATAAAGAAGGTGCCCTCTAAGGAGATGGAAGGGCATGTGGTTGGTGAGGCTCAGACTACTGATGTTGCACAATGTGTGCATCAGGACAGTCTGAACATAGCTAAGACCCCCACCACGGCAACTCCTCTTGAGAAATCAAAGGGAGGTCCCAGGTGCCAAGAAACCAAGGGGGCATCTAGTGCTTCAGCAAGGCTGAAGACTAATGTCAAAAAGTCCAAAGATCCAGCAAGGGAAGTAAAAATTCCTAAATCTGGTGAGGACAGCTTTAACTATCAAGAATTGATGGACAATTTCAAAATCATTGCTGATGATTTGCATGCTCATGATGGCAACTTTCAAAGGCATGATCAGAAGCATGGTTCTCATGAAGCCAGACTTGATGATTTGGAGGAATTGGTGACTGCTCAGCATGATCTACTCAAGTCTCATGATGCTCAAATCCTCAAACAACGTAGGATCATTCAATATCAGGGTGCTGCCATGGCCTCTATGAAGAGACCTATTTCAGCCCTACAGAAGAAATACTCCACTTTGGTTGCATTCACAAAGGGGGAGAAGGAAATCAGATGTTAAGGGGGAGCCTAAGAAGACAACAAAGCTGTTGAAAAAACTGAGGTTGTGAATGAACCTGCAGTTGAGATGGAAACTAAGAAAAGGGGGAGGAACAGAAAGAAGTTGGTACATGGGCTGAAACAGAATTGGAGGTTAATGAAGATGATGTCACAATTGCTCAGTTATTATTGAAACTGCCTAAGGTTATTCCAACAACCAAGGGTGTAGTTATCAAAGAACCTGATTGGTGATGAAAAAGTCTGAGGTGGTTGATCCAAAAGATAAAGGCAAGAAGATTATAGTAGAAGAAGCTGAGCATGAGTCTGATAGTGATGAAGAGATGGGTAGTTTTAAGCCTGTGATAGACCCTGTCACTGAGAATATTCTTTCTGATGCCCTGATTCAAGAGCTGGAAGAAGAAATAAAATAAAAAGAAAACAAGAGTTGGCAAAGATTGTGAGGAAGACAGAATTGAGGCTGAAAGATTACAAGAAGGTTGAATAAAGAGGAACAGGTGATTGAAAAGAAAAAGCCTGTGAAAAAGACTACAAAGAAAACAACTCCAAAGGATGTTAAAGAAAAAGAGGAGTATGGTGAGATATCTAGCTACTGCACTTGGAAAACCAGTTCAATATTTTGCCAAGTGGGAGCTAGAAAAGGTTGAAAACAAGTACAATGTCACAAGGGAGGCTATGCACCTGGAAGCTATGCACCTGTGAAACTGAGGATGTGGCATTGGTTCAAAGAAAGAGAAAGAGGGATCAGATTGAAGAACAGGTTACTACTGAAGGTAATCCTGAACATTGTGTGGAAAAGATTGTGGTTGACAAGGAAACTGTGGCTGATTCTGATCAACAAGTTGTCCAAGTAACTGAAAAGGTGATTGAGAAGGATGTGGAACAAGAAAAGAAGACTGAAAAGGAAAAGGAGGATGAAAAGGAGGAAGTGCAAGAAGCTCAGGTTGCTACTCAAGAACTTGAAGACTACCATCAAAACCTAAAAGAAAGAATCAATAGCAAAGAAGGAAAAGAAGGCAATGGAGATTGAAGAAGCTTCTGATATTACAATGTGGATCTACTTTGAGAATGTAGATGCCTCTGCTTTTAAAGTCTTCAGAAGATCTGGCAAGACTGAAATCTATGCTAGTGTTCTTGGGATTCTCAAAAGAATGTCCAAGACTGATCTGAAAAAGATGTATGAGATTGGATGCACAAAAGAGGTTGAAGATTTTGAAGAAGCAAGAATGCTGATTGTAGAGCTGAAGGTTATGTTTGCTTTTTCAAAAACTAAAGCTGAGCTGAATGACAAAGTGGAAGGGAAAGTGATATCTTGGAGCACGTTCAACAATAGAGTCTTCACTGTAACTTTTGAGAATGGGAGAGTTTGTTACTTTTTGATTGATAAGAGATATGATTTTGAACCAATCATGATCAGCAGTATTTTGGAGATAAAGGAAAAGAAGGGAAATCTCACTGATCTTGATATGGAGTTGGTGAATAAGTTGAACGCACAGCTGATAGACATGAATGAACATTACTTGGAGAGTCAAATGATTGAACAGAGTCCAGAAAGGTAGCTGAATGGGGTATTGATCAAAATGTGAGGTATTTGGTCAAATTTGATGATGGATCTGAGCTCTGTGAATCTGAGTGGATAAAAGTTTTGGAACAATGTACAAGGGAAAATCTAAAGGAGATGTATGACTCAAGGTTCAGAGTGATTGATGTTGCCATGGAAGAAAGTGAAATACTGTGAAGGTTGAGAAGATGAAAGTTGCACTAGAATGCTTTTATTGGTTGTTTGAACCATTCAGACTCTTAGAAGTGTATAGCAAAAAGTGTGAAGTAGTAAGGGAATGGAGATGGTTTGAGAAAAGCAGGGTATATAGTTTAAGTGTTGATGATGGTGACAAAGAGTATTACATGGAAGAGTGTGATACTGATTTGATTGATGTTGGAAGACTACAAGGAATGATGAATGCTAAGTTGACAACAAAAGGTGAACCCACAAAATCTGCAAGACTGCTGGTGGAGAAGATAAAGACCTACTTGAAAATCAGACTCACAAACTTAGCTCCTCATGTTTGAGAAGTTAAGTTAGGGGGAGATTGTTGAGTCTGAGATTATCACTGTGGTTACAACTGCTGGAAGGTTACCACTGCTAGCTTTGGAATTACTACTGCTGAAGAGTTGATCTGAAGATTACCACTGCTAGTATGTGTGTTAACACTGAAGAACAAGTTACCACTGCTTACATTACACAAGTTACCACTGCTGAACAGAATTACCACTGCTGGTTGATGATTACTACTGATTCTGTTTTCTCACTGCTGAGAAGATCAAGATAAGGAAAGGATTCTGTTGAAGAAGATATGGGATAGATACGATTATTTTGGAGATTATCTAGAGTAGATTTACTTTCCTTATTGTAATCCTGTAACTTGTATAAATAGCTGGTAGGTTTTCATTGTTCAACGTATGAGTTCATAAGTTTTTGTTTAGAATTAGAAGCCTCAAGATCATTCTTGGAATCCCTGCATTAGAGAAGTTGTGCACGTCTGTTTGAGCCTGTTCAAGCAGATTGGGGCTTTGGTTGTAATCATTAATCTTGTGATTCAATACACAAATCTGTTTTACAATTCATTGTTTAATTCAATCAAAGTGTTATTCCGCAAACTTCTTTGATTTAAGTTTTCTGTTCTTGATATATTCGATCCTGTCACACTCTAACATTCCCGAGTACAAAGCTAACCGCTAACTTTAAACTCCGCCGGTTCAGAAAAAAAAGAAACATAAGAACATATAACCTGTATAAAAAATAGGGTTATGTTCATCAGAGTGTATCGAACTTGTCACCAAAAGTTATTGTATGTACTGAACTTGAAAAATTCCCTTTTGACGTATCAACTTTTAAAAAAAGTCTATTGTATGTATCGGTTACCTATCCACCAGGTAACCGGTAAATTTTATATTTTTTCTTTTTTTAAAAATACACCTCATTAATTCAGTTCCACATGATGATGATGATGATGATGATGATGATGATGATTTGAATTTGAAGATGAAGATCAAAGCCTAATCAAATTC
Organism: Centaurea solstitialis; assembly: GCA_030169165.1. NCBI lineage: Eukaryota > Viridiplantae > Streptophyta > Magnoliopsida > Asterales > Asteraceae > Centaurea > Centaurea solstitialis. The sequence continues at coordinate 47,488,321 of CM058043.1, forward strand.
AGGAAAGGAAGATCATAAATTTATTTCTATGATGATGATGATCAAAACCTAATCAAACCATGATGATGATGATGATATGACTTTGAAGATGAAGATCATTACTTCATTTACATGATCAAACCCATAAAATCAAAACCCAATGAACAAACCCAGATTTGATAATAAATCAAGAACCCTAATCAAGAACCCTAAAAAATATAATCGATTGAAAACCAAGAACAAATCCTTTGGAACTAGATTTCCCGTATGAACTCTAAATCAAAACATACCTGTTCCACAATTTCTAAATCGATTTCTCGTATGAACTCTAAATCGATTTCCCAAACCCGTTTCAAAAATCGAACCAGAAATAGTCCATGGCTGTAGCAAGAACCAGAAATCGAAAACCATGAACGAACCCTATATCGATACCGATAGTGGAGACGATGGCGACGGTGGCGAAGTAAGAACCCTAAATCTGTATGAACTCTAAATCGGTGGTGACAGTGGAGATGATGGCGACGGTGGTGAAGTTGCGCCGGTGGCACGGTGGTGAAGTGGCGACGGTGATGAATGGTGAAGAACGCAACGGAGGTGGTGGCGTAATCTTCTGCAGATTGAAGGTGAAAGAATTGGGGTTTGGTTTTTTGCTTTTTATTTTATTTGTGGTTATTTTTAAATAACAAAAATACAACTCAGCATCTACTCAGCTCCTAGTCAGCGTCCACATCATCAAAATCGGTGCCACATCAGCAGGTAACCTGCTATAATAGGTTGGATACATACAATAGACTTTTTTTAAAAGTTTGATACGTCAAAAGGGAATTTTTCAAGTTCAGTACATACAATAACTTTTGGTGACAAGTTCGATACACTCTGGTGAACATAACCCTAAAAAATATTACATATTATCAACTAACTCCATTAAAGTCAAAACTACATAATACAAAATTTCATTTCTACCATATCATCATCCATGCAAATAAAATAACCTATAAATTTAATATAAAAAAAAAGGAAACTAAAAACAAGCAAGTTACAGAACTCACATGCTCATTTGTCACCAACTCTTGTCTTCTCTGCAACAACAAATAGCAAATTTTATTAGTATTAGAATGCTTGTTTCAGCTTCAATTTGAGAAAATTTTTTTGGAAAAAAGATTGTTAAACGATGCCAAAAGCATATATCTGCAACTATGGTGAAATGAGGGAGGTTCAAACAAGAACCAAACAAATTTGCAAGAATGGAGGAACCAAGAAAATCACATGTGATTTCCTACTAAAGCTCGCCCACTCGCACGACCCACTCGCCTTGTCGGGAGAGTGTACTACACTCGCCAAAGGGGAATCACATGTGATTTAGTACAAAATCACATGTGATTTCCTTGGTTCCTTCATTCTTGCAAATGTGTGTGTTCTTGTATGATCCTCCCTCATGGTGAAATATATAAAACCAGAAACTTAAGATATTCCATAGAAGGAAACCAAGCAATAATTTAAGAATAGAGATTTACAAGTCCAAAGAAAAACTACATAAGAAAGACCTGGTGAAATATGTGTAAACCAACTAATTAATACTTTCATCAAAGAATTAAAAAGTCTTAGAGAAAATCACATAGATTTTTACCCCATGCTCTTTGTCTTATACAACAAAATTCTGTCAATCATTAATAATTTTCCAATTGTAAGCAAAAACAAATGGATTTTCCTCCATCTTTCATTGTTTATTTTATAAACTTTATAGATCAACATTTGAATGGGGTTCTTATTATGTTAACAATTTTATGACATTTGGTCACTGATTTACTGCATCTTAATTTCCTCTTCAGTCCAATAGGTCAAGGATTTTAACCATACTATAACTTATATATCTAAATTGGTTGATGTGTTTGTTATGCAAATCCTTGTTTATTTCACAAGAAATTAGAACCCAAATAGATCTGAAATCGGAAGTCTAGCAGCATGTAGAATTGGGAACAATAAGAAAGTGTAGCAGATTTCTCTACAGCAAGAGAAATAATGTCTCCATCTTCAGTCTAAAATGAAGGAAATTAAAGGAATTTGTGTTTTATAAAGTCAAAACCTTGATACTCATACCTGGCTATATCTAAATGAAGCACTCTTCTCGAGCCTGCCTATCACTATCACACGGTGACAGATGGATCAAATTTTATTTCCTCATGATAGATGTGGAGTTCAAAATCATTTATGGAAGCATACAACATATTGAAATCTGAACATAGTAAATGCAGCCACCAAGTTGGCACTATGAGAAAACATACCTTGTAATGTTAAATTTCTTCATCATCCAGCAATTCCATTCAACACATCTTTGAAGAAAAATAAGTGGTTATAATTAGGCAGGCTGAAACATATCTTGAATCCTCGATCCAACATGCATGTAAATCAAAGTTTCCAATTAAATGTATTGCACAATGATAAATAGAGACAATACTTACCTTCAATATGTTTAGGTTTTCATTCTACCATTGAAATAAGCTGCCAACTAAACTCGATGGCGGCAACGGAATGAGTTGAGATGGGGAGATTCAAAAATTGAAATTTGAATATGAATCAAACACCTTGGAAAGAAGTCCGAACAGGGAAAAAAATAAAAGTCTGCTTAATAAAAGAGAACTATGGAGTATGGACTAACCATCTTGGTGATTTATAGGTGAAATAGGGATGTTGAAACAGTTTTGAAAGAAAGGGAAGTCAAGACCATCCATTTTTGGTGTTATGATAAATCAGTTCATTCATAAGTTATACATTGTGCAAACAATCTTGTAAATTAACAATAGATTTTTTTAATGCTTTAAAAACTTGTGCTCAATGGATAAGACAAACAATGCTTAGTAAGGTTGTACATTATGCTTAAAGTATTGTATTTAAGACTTTAAGATATTAAGAGTTTAAGAGATTGATAAAATCTCTTTTATAAAGGAGTATAGATAGATAATAAAGAGTAACTGACTGACACGTGTCGCGCTCTGGTGAGCCGAATTTCTATTTTTCTCGCCAAAACATGAACCTAGACACTTTTTTGGTCTACATTCATCTATGCCTACGTGTCACTTTTTGCCATGTCATGCATATGTGTCATGTGTCATACGTTGACACATGTAACTAATTCAAAATTTAAAATTATTAAACATTATCTATATTAACTCAAATATTAATCTATTTTATCTTATATCTCTTTTTCTATAAATTTATTTTATCTTTATCTCTTTTTTCTATAACAATAATAAATTACAATATTATAATTTCAATAAATATCTATATCCTTTTAATAAATGAATTAATTTAAATATTAAACTAATTAAATATCTATATCATTTTAATAAATCATTTTTAATACTATATCACATATATATACATATATAAAATATAAAATAAAAAATGATTATTTTATATATATTATATCTACTAAGTTTTTTTATATAATTCATATATAAAAAGATGCATTATAATAATATATACAATTAATTATATATAGTTATAAAAGACGTAAATAATTTATTAAACTGGTATAGATATTTATTAAATAAAAATTAATAAATGCTAATTTTATTAACGTCTACATAATTTAAAATACAAAATTTATTTTTTGAGGTCTACATTTTCTTGCGTTTCATTTCCCCCTCCTTTATCATATTAAAAATACAGAATCATGGATTATAATAAATATTTTAATTAAGCAAATCGTATTTGTAATACTACGTATTAGTTTTTGGTATGATTTTTTAAAAATTACGTCCCGTGTAATCTATTTTGAAAGATGGGGAGATTCAAAAATTGAAATTTGAATATGAATCAAACACCTTGGAAAGAAGTCCGAACAGGGAAAAAAATAAAAGTCTGCTTAATAAAAGAGAACTATGGAGTATGGACTAACCATCTTGGTGATTTATAGGTGAAATAGGGATGTTGAAACAGTTTTGAAAGAAAGGGAAGTCAAGACCATCCATTTTTGGTGTTATGATAAATCAGTTCATTCATAAGTTATACATTGTGCAAACAATCTTGTAAATTAACAATAGATTTTTTTAATGCTTTAAAAACTTGTGCTCAATGGATAAGACAAACAATGCTTAGTAAGGTTGTACATTATGCTTAAAGTATTGTATTTAAGACTTTAAGATATTAAGAGTTTAAGAGATTGATAAAATCTCTTTTATAAAGGAGTATAGATAGATAATAAAAGAGTAACTGACTGACACGTGTCGCGCTCTGGTGAGCCGAATTTCTATTTTTCTCGCCAAAACATGAACCTAGACACTTTTTTGGTCTACATTCATCTATGCCTACGTGTCACTTTTTGCCATGTCATGCATATGTGTCATGTGTCATACGTTGACACATGTAACTAATTCAAAATTTAAAATTATTAAACATTATCTCTATTAACTCAAATATTAATCTTTTTTATCTTATATCTATTTTTCTATAAATTTATTTTATCTTTATCTCTTTTTTCTATAACAATAATAAATTACAATATTATAATTTCAATAAATATCTATATCCTTTTAATAAATGAATTAATTTAAATATTAAACTAATTAAATATCTATATCATTTTAATAAATCATTTTTAATACTATATCACATATATATACATATATAAAATATAAAATAAAAAATGATTATTTTATATATATTATATCTACTAAGTTTTTTTATATAATTCATATATAAAAAGATGCATTATAATAATATATACAATTAATTATATATAGTTATAAAAGACGTAAATAATTTATTAAACTGGTATAGATATTTATTAAATAAAAATTAATAAATGCTAATTTTATTAACGTCTACATAATTTAAAATAAAAAATTTATTTTTTGAGGTCTACATTTTCTTGCGTTTCTTTTCCCCCCTCCTTTATCATATTAAAAATACAGAATCATGGATTATAAATATTTTAATTAAGCAAATCGTATTTGTAATACTACGTATTAGTTTTTGGTATGATTTTTTAAAAATTACGCCGTGTATTACACGGGATCAAATCTAGTATAGTATATAATAAAATAATCGCATCAAAATATATTCAATATTAGACTCATTTCGAACGTATTGACGATATGATTATAATGACGTAAGGATTATAGCGGTGGCAAATGTATTTGTAAATGAAACCACCCCTATATATATATATATATATATATATATATATATATAGAGAGAGAGAGAGAGAGAGAGAGGAAAGTTCAAATGTGAACCATTTTTGGTTGTGAACGTGAGGACAACCGAGAACGCAACATGTGGCGGCTTTGAGTGTGGTCCCCTCTTTAATGATTTTTTTATGTATGTGTTTGGAGGATCTTTTTATTGAAATCTATGTCATCAAATTGTGGGTTCATATGGGTTTCACCATATGTAAGATGGGATAGGCATGAATCAAACTAAGTTAATAAGAACCATGAAAATGTACCATTGATGAAATGAGTCCACATCAACTAAAAACTATTAGTGAGATGAATGAGATGAAATAGATGACGAGGGAGATGAAACAAAGATGAACGAGATGAAACAGAGATGACGACGGAGATGAATGAGATGAAACAGAGGTGACGACGGAGATGAAACAGAGATGAAACGAAGATCAACCGAGATGAAACGGAGATGGCGACCAAGATGACGGCGGAGATGAAACGGAGATGACGACAGCAATGAAACCAAGATGACGACGAAGATGAAACAAAGATGACGACGGAGATGAAACAAAGATGACGACAAATATGAACGAAGACGAAAATCTCGAAGAACCTCCGGATACAATGAAACGGAGATGAAGCAGAAATGACGACGGAGTTCTTGAAGAACCGAAAACTACAATGAAATGGAGACGACGACAAATATGAATATAGTCAACGACGAATATGAAGGAAGATGATGACGAATATCTTCGTGAACCTGCAACTATAACGACTAAAAACATGAAGAAGAACTTGCATATAAATCATTTTCATTATCATCCAATAAAACATGGGAAATTCGTTAGGAAAAAAAATCAATCCCATCTTTAATGTTTTTTATTATGGAAAGGTGAATAAGAATTAAAAAAAAAACATAAATAAAGAAGATCCATAATTACCATAAATACAACCCCTTAATGAAAATGACAGAAACACCCTTAAAAATGAAAAAAATAGTAAAACAAAAAAGAAATTCATTGATTGGTTGAGAGAGGTTTGTAGGTTTGTAATATAAGAGTGGTTTGCAAAAGATCAGGGGAAGTATCCGTTGCAAACCGTATAGATTGTACAAACTATACAAACCTAATCTTAACCATTGATTTTGTTTTCTTATCCATTGATTTTGTTTATCTCCTAACTTTTAGGTGATTTTCAAATGTAGTTGAGAGAAAATCTAGGAACTGAATTAATCCACACCATTGATCATGTACATGTACGGTGGATATTGGTTTGTATAGTTTGTACAAACTATACGGTTTGTAACGGATACAACCCCTATATATATATATATCCCTGGGCCTACCTAACATAGATGTCCCTGAAATAGGGGATTGGTTGATCGGAAAGCTCGGGTATATAGGGGTGGGTTCAAAATGTGAACCACTTTTTCATAGTGAACGTGAGAAAAACCGAGAGCGCGCCACGTGGCAATCTAATTTCCTACGGCTTAGCTTTATTAAGTCTGCATAATATCCTGCGGGTTAGCTTCATTTAAGCTTTAATAATAGCATAGCATTTTGAATTCGATATAAGAAATTTTGTTTTCAAAACATTAGATTATGTATCAAGAGAGTAATATGTGAAAAAGGTATTTCCGATTTTATTATCGGAAGTCCAGTTCAGCGTCACAATTTTTTTTTCACATCAGAAGTCTATTAACAATATTTATACAGTGAAAAAAAAACAAGATTCTTTTTTCCTTAGTTTATTTGATCAAATTAAAAAGCAACTTTGGGATTGCTTGAATTTGGAATGAAAAGAGGAGTAATGCTTCCTAGCACGGGACAATCCAATCTTCTTTCTGGAGCACCTATATGAAAGGGAAATCCGGATGAGTAAAAAGGGGAGGTGGCTTTTGCCTATAAAGACAGTTGGAGTTGACGGTCCTAGTTCTGTTACAGTAAGAGCTGTCGAAGGTTCGAGAATCTATGAAAGGACATCTAAAGCTAAGGTTACGAAGTAAAGGCTCATATAATCATATTGCATAAAAGTATTATGCAAACTGAATAAAGCTAACCCGTGCGCTAAGTCGCCTGCATCAGAGTGCAACTAAGCTTTATGCATATTACATAAAGCTTTATTATGTCTAAATGATAGCTTTATGCAGTATGCATAAAACTTAGTCCCGTGTTTTTCGTATTGTCACGTGGTGCGCTCTCGGCTATTCTCATGTTCACAATGAAAAAGTGGTTCACGTTTAAACTTGCGTATATATATGTGTGTGAGAAGTGGTGTAGCTATAGACAAGGTCTTGGTTGGAGGAGATGACCAAAGAAAAGATTTAGCAAAAAATAGGTGTTGCCCGGATAACATGATCAGAGATGTGTTTGATCGAAGAAGATCCGGATTTTTATCTATTTAAATGAGCAAAGGACAAAAGGTGGAAAGAATCAAAATACCCCTTACTTAACAGATAATAAGAGTTAGTGCTCGTTAATGATCAAGGACCAATGTGTTACGAAAATACAAACTCCTGAGATTATCTTGAAATAAACAGATTCCAAGGACCAAATCAAAGATATTTTCGAAACCACAGTGACCAAATGTGCAGTTTACTCTAAAATTAATAAATTATGATGATCAATCATTCTCATTTGCATCAAAAAGTCAGTCAACTGATGTTCAGTCTTCGTGGTCGTTTTCTTTGGAGCTTTACCGGAATTTGACCTCCAAACTTGCGTTAAGTCTCGATTTCCGATGGATTGAAGACTTCGAATTAGTAAGGTATCCATAGATAATTCTAATATTTTGATTTTTTAAAACGAAAATTGGTAGTCTATATGAAGTTCTGTTGTTAAAATCATAGTTATTCATGGTAGTTTTCTATGTAATTAGCTGTTGTGTGCTTTCTAAGAATTTAGTATGGATTTTGATGTTGAAAATTGATTCTAGATTCAGACTTTGAGGGGCCGTTTGGTTCGCGGAATTGAATGGAATTCGAAGGAATTGGAATCACGAATTCCATTGACCAAATTCCATGTTGATGTTTGGTTCGCGGAATGAAAGCTAAGGAATCCTTCGAATTCCTTCAAATTCCTTGAATCAAGGAATTTGTCATTCCAAGCCAAATTCCATGGAATTCATTGGAATCATCCATCCTCTCTCTCGTTTTCTTCATCTATGGCTTTCCCATCTCCATCCATCGTTCTCTCATTCCAAATATTTTCTCGGTTCCGTTCGGTCTCGGTTTACTTATTTATTAAATAATTAAATTATATAATTAAATAATCAAATTATATACATATATATATATAAAGCGGTTAGGTATTTGGGAAAACCAAGTATGTTCGGTTCGAATTTTCCGGTCGAAATGGAAATTAAAACCGAAATCGAACCGTTTCCGGTTCGGTTCGGTTCGATTCGGATCGGTTTTTCCGCGGCTAAGATGGAAACCAAAACCGACATCGAACCGATTACGGTTTTCGGCTCGGCTCGGCTTTTCCCGTTTGAGATGCAAACCAAAAATGAAATCGAACGGATTTCGGGTTTCGGCTCGACTCGGCTCGGCTTTTCTCATTCGAGATGCAAACCAAAAATGAAATCGAACCGATTTTGATTTTCGGCTTGGCTCGGCTTTTCCCGTTTAAGATGCAAACCAAAAATGAAATCGAACCGATTTCGGTTTTCGGCTCGGCTCGGTTTCTCTCCGCCGAGATGGAAACCAAAACCGAAATAGAACCGATTTTGGTTTTTGGCCCGGTTCGGTTTTTCCGGTCGAGATGGAAACCAAAACCGACATCGAACCGATTTCAGTTTTCGACTCGGTTCGGTTTTTTCAATCGAGATGGAAACCAAAACCGAAACCAAACCGTTTTCGATGTTGGATTCGTTTTTTTTGTTTCGGTTGCGGTTTTTGTTTGTTTTTTTCTCGATTCAGTTCAATTTTGGTTTTTGCTCACCTTACTTTTTACATTTTTATTCCAATTCCAATTCCAATTCCGTCCAACCAAACACGACCAAAATGTGTGGTCAAATTCCATCAAATTCCAATTCCAATTCCTTCAAAGTCAAATTCCTTGACGAATTCCAATTCCACCAAATTCCATTCCGCGAACCAAACGCTACCTGACTGTGAGCTTTTGAATTCTTGACTTAATTTGCCTTTTTTTGGAAGTCCGGCAATTTTGAGGCTAAACATGGCTCCACTTAAATGTCCCCAGGCATGCACGGGAAGTCTCGAACTCGGTTACGGCGCTATGAACCCCCAGTGATAACCAGCCACAGCACTAGAAGACAACAAGTAGAGATTTTGGACAAATATATAAATGGAAAAGACAATCATCTACTTGGTTTTTTTCTTTCTTAGGTCCAAAATCACATTTAAGGCTTATGTAGTTTATATAGGAAAAGGAAATAAAAACATGATTGAAAAAAATGAAGAAAGGATAACTTAGGAAAAGGGTTATGGCTTCAGTCACTCAACTTTGGGATTCAAAGAATTATATGTCCAAGTGAGAGTTTAGAAAGTTAACTTCTAGTTAAAGGTTATTTTACTAGGATATATGTTTAAGCAACAACTTCTAATCCTGCAACTAATCATAATTATACTCAAATGCTTCCTCCTGTTTGAAGCAATGCAAAGGTTTGGTTGTGGTTTGACAATACTTTATAACATTACTTTTGGGTTAAAAAGTTTGTTGGATTATAATTATGCAAGAATGCATTTAGTTTTGGATATTCAATTGGTGAGATGTTGTTTATTTTGAATAAGAAAACATGACATATGTTACATAAGCTGGTTTTGATATTTTGCGGTGATCTGTGCAGACAATATACATGTAAAATTGTTTTTGGGATTCATGTTTTTTGGACAAAGGCTGTATTGATAATAGATCATGAAGGATCTAATTGTTGATGCCAATGTGGGAATTTACAAAAAAGTTTCTGTCAATTGGGGGATACTTTGAACAATAGACTAATTAACTTGCAGCTTTGAACTACAAACTCAACATCATGTCATATATTAGAATCACACGAATTGGCACTTAATAGTACCAATTAATCACTCTTTCGTTTCTGCGACTAACTGACTACTAATTTGCATGTTAAAGGTTTTTAGTGGCTTGATGGCTGAGGAAGTTGTTACAGAAGTACTGATTCAAAAAGCTGGCGAGACAGTATGGGATTCTATCCAACGAATCACCGAGGCATCAATATGCATGAATCATAACCATTCGCTTTTCGAGGCCAAAATGAAGACCCTGTGCGCAGTAAGGGACGATCTGAAAGATAGAACCACCAAATACAAGTCAGCAAAGCAGCGGACCATGGATGACTGGTTTCACAGGGTGATGGTTGTCGAAAAGCTCGCAGAAGAACTTGAAAACAGGTTCACAGAGAAACAAGAAAGCTCAAAGTTGTTTAACGTATTTCCCAGATCAAAGTTGAGCAAACAAATGGCAAGCATGTGTTTAGAAATAGGCGAACTTTCAGTGGAGGGTAATCAATTGGCGGATACCTTGGTCCACAAAGTTGCTGAACGGGTAGTGAAGATGACAGCGCCAGATATCTCTTACATTCCAACCCTCCAAGGCGCTTTAGACAAAATACTGCAAGATTTAACAAATGAACATCTTAAAGCGGTCAGGGTGCTAGGAATGTTGGGGGCAGGGAAAACTACGATTTTGCAGAATTTGAATAACCATGAAAAAGTTGCAAGTATGTACGAAAGAGTAATCTGGTTAACGGTATCAGGTGAGGAGAATAACAAGGAGAATTTGAGCATAGAGATGCTGCAGAATATGATTGTCGAAAGACTGATAGTGGACACAGAAGGCACCACAGATGTGACCAAAATTGGAAGAAAAATAAGGGAAGAGCTAGAGGGTGTAAAGTTCTTGCTTCTCTTGGATGATGTCAAATCGGAACTTGATTTAGACATGATCGGTATTCCTGAAGGTGCAAAAGGCAGCAAGATAGTCATGACAACCAAATTTCGACATGTTCGCTTTCCTTCATGTTCCAACATTGAAGTGAAAAAGTTATCTGAAAGTGAGTCATGGAACATGTTCCATAAGCTATTAGATCTCCACAATGACATCAAAGATAAGCCACAGCTTGAGCGCACTACTCGCAAAGCTGTCTCCTTGTGTGCCGGTCATCCGTTGATGATAAAAATGGCAGCACGTATCTTCAAAGCGATAGAGAAGCGTGAACTTAGTGAGATAAGTTGGAGTGATGGATTACAGACGTTAAGAAGGTGGCCGCAGAAGGGAAATAATGAGCCAATGAGAGACTTGCTTAAGTTCTGTTGTGATCATTTGGATAACGAACAAAAGCCATGTTTTCTTTACAGTGCCCTATATCCAGAAGACACTGAAATTTTCACGGAGGGCTTATTGGACTGTTGGGAGGCTGAAAATTTTCTCAAGTGTAGCGATGATTCAAAAATCAGCGGACGTAATATATTACGTCACCTCAAAAATGTAATTTTACTTGAGGAAGGTGCAACAGGGCGATATGTTACGATGCATAAAGTGATCCGAGCAGCAGCGATAAATCTTCTGTCTGAAGACATGAAAGATAGGTGCTTGGTGAAAACAAGTGAAGCCCTACAAAAACCCAATGGTGGTACAACAAAGCGTCAATGTGTTGATTTGTGGACCGATAAGGAATGGATCTCTTTAGCCAACAATTCACTCGATACCTTACCCGATTGCCCCCGTTCATCCCATCTTTCTACACTCTTCGTCCAAAAATACTCGAAGCATAAGAAAATACCGGATTCCTTCTTTCGACACATGCATAGCCTTCTGGTTTTGGATCTTTACATGACAGAGATGACAACACCTCCCATCATCGATATCCAAGCTGTCAAATCTTAAAGTTCTTTATCTAAATGGTTGCACTGCATTAAAGGAGCTTCCTGGTTTTATAGGACAACTTAAGTCTCTTGAAGTGCTTGATATCCGTGGTAGTGGAGTTGTTAAACTGCCGCATCAGATTGTTGGCTTAACTCGGATGAGACGTTTGTTAGTATCCTTCACCATATCAACTCAAGGAAACTATGATGCTATTTTCAAGTTGTCAGGACTCGAAGAGTTGACCATTGATGTGGATTCAGAAATGGAAGATTGGTGCAATAAGTTGATTGAAGATGTGGTTGAAAAGGTTAGCACACTTCCTAGGTTGATTTCCTTTCAGTTTTGTCTTCACAACAGAGTTATAGACGTGATACAAGTTGTAGACGACACTGTGAAGATCTACATGCCAAAAGAACACCATCTTCGGAGTTTTCTTGAACGAAGGCAAGATCTTGAAACACGCTCCTTTCAAGTCTACATTGGCTGTTTCATTTCTCGTGGCCCTGAAATTCCTGAATTCTACCGTTATGATAGGTATGTAAAATACGACAGTGGGAGAGGAGGACATAATGATGTGATCAACAAAGTACTCACCAAAGTCCATGCATTTGAGTTGATCAACCACAATGATATTGAGAACTTATCTAGCAATGTCATTGAAAGCATGGAATATGTTCAAGGTTGTCTAATTCAGAGTTGCAACAAAATGAGGACAATTGTGGGGAGTTATTGCACACGAGACCGATCATTGTTGCCGAATTTGGAAAGATTGGATGCAAAAAACATGCCAAAATTGGAAAAGATATGGGATGGCCATGTGCAACTAGGGAGCCTCTCGAAACTGAAGACTCTGGTTTTGTCTAAATGCCCAATGCTGACTGTTGTATTCTGCAATGTTATAGTTCAGCAACTTCATGAGCTCCAATATATGAACATTCAAGATTGTTGTAGGGTTGAAGAGATTGTTATGTGTGCTCAAGATGTTAGTCCATATGTTATTCCTAAACTAAGTACGCTGATTCTTTGTAATATGCCAAGTTTAAGAAGGATATGCCCTAGATTGGATTGGACATCCTTGGAGACCTTAAAGATACATGGTTGTCCCACTTTGAAAGAATTGCCTTTTGATAGCAACACTGCAATGAAGCTTCAGAGCATTGAAGTGGATGAAGATTGGTGGAAGGCGTTGCAATGGTCAGACTCAAAAGTCGAAGAACGGCTTGGTAGGTGCTGCTTCTTTAGGTAGGCTACTTTTTTCTAATTTCACACGTAACGACTTATGTAGATAATTCATTTAACCAGGGTCATCTCAATATTTGGTTCCCCTCTCAATTTGATACGTCCTTTTGACAGAAGTGTATAATGGTGTTACTCAATAAATGGTTAATACAAAATATTTGGTAAATAACAATTTCCAGTAGCACTTATCCCAATCAGACCTTTTAACACAATCAGCACTTTCCCACAAATGTCAGTAAACATCCGCTTAGGCTAGTCATCTTTGCTTGCTTTGAATCTTCCAAAGTAAACCGTGCTTTCTTCATGAATTACCCATCTCGTATGTTTATGTCCTTGTTTTTTTCTTATAGCTATAATGCCAGCTTAATAGAAATGGTCCGTTTATCTTTCTACTTTGGTTCCTGGTTTGCTGCTATATGGCATTGAATAAAATCTTATCTCAGTTGGATGTACTCTTTGTCATACTGTTTCTTTGTGCTTGTAGAAAAATCAAGTAATGTTACACTTCGTGATAAATCAATCAACGAATGTACCATATAGTCCATGTATGCATCAATGTGTTACTTTGCTCATTTTTTTGCATTGCTCATTTCAGGCAGCCAACGTGACAATTTGGCCATGGAGTATGTTAACAAGGGCTATCTCTTCCCAAGGGTAACTAGTATTCATTCTAAATCTGGTTGTTGAAACGTGCAGGTAGGCTCCTCATTCTGTACTTTGTTGTAGATTCCATTGCTGTGTGAACAGTAACCTTGTGTCCTCGATTAATTTCTGTATACTTGTGATTGAAAACATCTTGTTGGTATCATTTTGGTGTAAAAAGTATCGGGTTTATGTATTTAAGAAATAACTTGATGTATATGTTTCCCTAGAGTTCCAATGCGGCAATGCTTTTAGGAGGTACTCCTGCCAAGCTCTCATTGTCAACTTGTGATATATATATATATATATATATATATAGAGGAGAGAGAGAGAGAGAGAGTTGGATGACTTGAGAAAAAAAGAATTTTGGTAAGAATTGGTAAAGGTACACCCTTATATATAGGGGTGTTCAAAAAAACCAAACCGAACCATATGATCCGAAACCAAGAAAATGCGGGTACCCGTAAACCGAACCGTGGGTACCCGCTCCTTTTCGGTTCAGTTCGGTGCGAGTAACCTCCCCGTGCTGTTAGGTTTTGGATAGTAAAATTAGGTATCCGCCCCGTACATGTGGTTCTCATAAATTTCACTATCCTTCCCGCCCCATGAACACCCCTACTTATATCGAGTAAATGTTATGTTATATCTTGGGAAGATGGTGATGGCCATGAGACCCGAATGTATACCTTCACCGGTTTATGTTAAGGCAGTCAATATAAGGGTACCTTTATATGAGACCGGAATGCCCGTGCCACTGAATGCTCCCATATAACAGATGCACCCTTATATTATGTGAAGACAGGACTCCAATAGGTGTCAGGTTTATTTTGTGCTGGACAAGGAACCAACCAATAGATGTATACTAATTTTGATAAAAGAATTCTATGATTTATTTTTGCTTATAGTCAAGATTCGGCCAACACTTGAATCTTTTATTGGTCTGCTTGTATGCTCCGTTTTATTATGTAAAGATTACAGTTGTCACAAAAAATGGCATTTCTCACAGAACCAACCGTATATATAGTTGAAAATTTAGTTAGACTTTGCGTTGTTTTGCTGATGTGACAAGCCAATTAGCTATAATATTATCATTTTTCACACATGCTTCTGTTTGATCTTATGCTGCTACATTTTTGGTTTCTTTGAGCTCTTGTTGATCATGTCGAACAATAGCCTTTCAAAGGGAGGTGGTGTATTGGCAAAACACCTAGGGGGATGTGGTGGAATATCCCATCCACCCAGGTTCAAGTCCAGGCGTACACACCTTGTGGCCAGACGGCCGAATCTTAATTTCCAAATTGCCAAGGATGTAGTCTAGGCAAAGTCTAGATGAACCTTAACCAAAAAACACATGGCATCTATTTTAGATTGTTTATTTTTGCATCCTTCATGTTATGATTCTTGCCTTTATAGTCTAAACCTCTTTTCTGGTGTTGGATTAGGTGGTTAGAAGCATTCTATGCTTATAAGTTATAGCCCTTTTAACTAACAAATAACAAGACTGCCTTTGTTGATAAAGATGGTGGTTTAACTACACTTACTATTACCTGGATTCTTAATCTTCTTGTCAATATATCACTAAAAAATGTGTGATATAACACTAGTACTACTAGAATAATTTGGGTGGAATTGAATGCAAAAGCATGTGTGTTATATTGGACCAGTGATGGCATATTCTCTACATAAAGAACATAAGATTTAATGTGGTTCTACTGCTAGTGTGACACCATATGTTCACAGGTAGAGGAGATGGTTTTTGTTTGATCAAATGTCAAAAAGATATTATTACCAAAATACAAAAGTTATAAGCTTGAACAAGAAGCTGTTTGATAATTGCCAAATAAGGAAATATGTTGGTGATTTGATGAAAGTTGCTCTATCCGACTCTGTATGCTATTTCACCAAGTCGCATACAAGGTTACTAAACATATATCGTAGCTCTCCAGGACATCTCATGTGTTTTCAAATCGCACACCAAGTTACAAACATGCAAGCGGCTTGAATCGCACGATTGGAACTTTGAAGGCCTCCAATCCATTGAACAATATCATATATTTAATCGTTGCATTTACGAAATGAAAAGTTAGGTACATAACTTCTGACTTCCATATAACCTGGGAAATATCTTGGGAAAGCTTCATCAAATGCTCTTGTAAGTTTAATCATCCTCCCATTGATTCATGTTAAGGTTCTAAATAACTCGTTATGGCACCGAGGCTTAGCTTCATTGCCACATTAAGCTTTTTGTCTCCACTCTGAGGCTTTGCTTGCAAAATAATCTGTTATCATGTGCTATGGCACATTATTTTGTAAGACGGGGGTGTTTTTTTTAATTCATAACTAAGTGGATAAATGACGATTACGTACCTGATCAAAGACTAAAATATAACAAAAGTTATGGTATAATGGCGGGAGTAAATAAAATATTTTTCAAGTCACAAGAACGAGATGGGGTGGTGTATGAGGTATGACCTGACCCATGAATTGGATGACCATAGCCATCTCCGACAAAATTGAGGTTACAGGCGAAGTAGACATGGGAGTAGAAGTCTTACCCGGGTCTGATGTGAGATGTGTGGAGGTGCTTGAGTCCATATACCAGGACGGGTCAGTGGAGTTGAGGTGAACTTGTTGCATGGTATGTGCTAAATCAGATGGGATAGGTTGTACTTTGAATAGCTGACAAACGGAGGAGCCGACGGAGGAGGTGGGCGGGAGGATTGTACCGTAGGCGGCCCATATGTTCCTTGGCGGTTCAAAAATAGGAGTGGGTCCGGGCCCAAAAGTATGATTAGCCCAGTGGTTTGTGGACTGACTTGGACCGTGTGAAGGATATGGCAATGGCGGTCAGTGGCGGATCCAGAACTTTGGAGGACTGGGGGCACATTTACGCCATGTTCTCGAGTTTAAAAATTAAGGAAAGGAAAGGGAAAGGGAGGAAGGAAAAGAAACGGAAGGGGAGAGTTATCCCTTTAAATCATCCCACTTTTGGAAAAAAAAGTGGAGGATAACTTTCAAGAATTTTTTTTTGAAGAGTTATCCTTCTAAATCCCTCAAAATCCTTTCCTTTTTCTTCCTTTAAAAAAACTCGAGAATAGTGCGTTAAGTAACATAAGATAAATGGAAGGCATAAAAGTACCATATCATTGAAAAGATGAATCAAATTACTTTCTACTATTATTTTTTAACGAGTTATAAACTTTTGAAATTGATTCATTACATCTTCATTTGTAATCAATCAACTCTTCCAATTTACAAACTATAAGCAAATTGATTTTAAACAAATCCTAAATAAAATTAAAATTTTCTAATCAACAAACCTATATAAATTAAATTAACATGTTACCTTTAACAAAGTTTAACAATATATAACAGAAAAACAATCAACAATTAAAGACAAATAAATAGGTAAATGACTAATTGTTGGTGATATATTAATTAAAAAATAAATAATAGCCACTGGGGGAAGTGGTTTATGACTATGGGGGCACTCCTTAACATATATCGAATATCCTTTTTTTTCCTTTCTCTTGCCATCAGTTGACTGGGGTCCCTTCCCCCATTGCTAACAACATAGATCCGCCTCTGATGGCGGTGGACTCCTTGATGGCGAGGGTTCCAGTTCTGTTGGTGCCATTGATTTCCTTGATTCCAGTATTGTTGGCCTCGACCTCCACGTCCCCAGAAGTTTCTTCCATGGCTCGACCATTTGACCTGCGACCACGGTCGCTTGCGCTTCTGCTAGAGTAGTTGTGGTGGGTGGGAGGTTGATCACATTGAGCCCCAGTAGGGTTTTGTGATGGTCGATCAATCGAAGTAGGGGCAGCAAGCACCGTGGGCATTTGATTTTTCCTCGCGGTCTGTCTATGTTGTTCCAACTGTAACATGCTACGAGCCGTCTCCCATGATAGAGATTTTTGATTGATGAATGCCCCGACTACATCAAACTCTAGCGGTAATCCACAAACCATCTGCAAAACGAGTCTTGCTTCAGTGACTGGATCGTCGACGTCTCCAAGCTGATCTGCTAGATCTTTAAGCTTCCATCGATGAACATGCTCCTAATGTAAGATTAGAAAATTCTTGTTCAAGGGTTGCAGCACGAGAGTTTTTGTTATTGAGAAAGTTGGTTTTGAGTTTGTTCCATGCGGCTTGAGCGGTGGTATCGCTTTCCAAGATTCGAACCATGAGTTCGTTGGATAACATACTGTAGATCCATTGCAAAACTAGGGCATCGATCGGCATCGGTTTTTGGTGGAGCGGGGGTGTCGTCAATATGATCGAGTACCTTGTAGGCTTTGGCACGAAGGCGGAATAGTTTCGTCCACGATGAATACGTAACCTTGTTGCCATCTAGGATTCGTATCTTGGTTTGAATGTTCATCACGGTGTATGCGGGGTGTAAGGCCATGGCCTTATCCTTGCTTAAACCGACATCACCGTTTGTCATGATGAAAGCTTGAAGACGAAGAGAGAGTGAGGGGACGAAGAGGGGATTAAAGGCGGTGAATGGTGTATGGCAAAGCCGTAGCTTTGATCGAAGGAGATAGGCACTGGTTCTAGGGTTTATGGCTCTGATACCATAAAAGAAGCTATGGTATAATAATTTTGATTGATCTTCAATGAATAACAAATCCCTCTGTATATACACAGATCAATACAGTCACATATTATGGACATAAAATAGGAAGGGATACAATAAAGTCCTAACTGATATACATCTTCGAAATATATATACTATCCATATATAATCGTCTATATAATTGTCTAATAAAATAAACGTAAAAATGAAACTTGAAAACTAAAACTTTAAATTGGTAAATCCTTACTCCCATTCTCGTACATAGAGAGAGTCGAATACGGATTTGTTAAAAATTGAAGAACGTAGTGACCAGAAACTCGAGATCTAATCTCATTTTTGCTCTCTTGATATCATATCTTATAGGCTCTATGGAGTTGATTTTAGTGACATCTCTTTCTTCTTTTACTTTATTACTTTTGTGTGTGTGTTTATATATGCTTGTATTGCGGTAGGAAATCAAGTTTTTGTGGAAGTTAAAGTGCTTTCTTAGCAATGGTTCACATAGGTTAACATGTTAACATTTTTTTACAACATTCCTATGTTCCTACCAAATTTCGATTTCCTACAAGAGCCTAAATCTATACACACACGAACACACACACATATATATATATATATATATATATATAGGGGAAGGATCAAACGAGAAGTATCAATTTAAGAAAAAGCGAGAAACAATCTCAGCCACTCATCTCAAGCCAATCATATATGAGAATGACTTTTGTGTACAAAATCACATATGATTAACAAAGGAAAAGTTCAGGTACAAAAAACATGTATAAAATCATATGTGATTCATATAGTAGATCATATAGAAAATCACATGTGATTAACAACGTCAACGAGTTGCGCGACTTGCCCCGCGACCAGAGGTCGCGCGTGTGCTTTTTCTTGTGTACAAAATCACATATGATTAACAAAGGAAAACTTCAGGTACAAAAAACATGTACAAAATCATATATGATTCATATAGTAAATCACATGTGATTAACACCGTGCGCGACCTTCCCCGCGACCTGAGGTCGCGCGTGTCGTTTTTTTTCATCAAAAATCGAATCGGATGGCTGAGATTGCTCCTCACCTTTTCTTAAAAAGTTATATTTTTCATATGAACCTCCCTCTATATATATATATATATAATATATATCTATATGTATATGTGATTTCAAAGAAATTCGTAAGGCTTGAGGCTTGCTTGTGCCGTCATACTTTAACATACTAAATGACGTCTCATATGATTTAGAACCATGAACATTATCTCCTATGGAATATGGACATTGGAAACACCATTATACCCATAGTCAAATGCCATTTGGTTGTTTTTGATATCTACATTGCCTTTAGATGTTGTGTAAACTACTAGTTTCACATCTTTTTGTTAATTAAGTGCTCGGATCATCTTATTTACACCTCAACTATCTTATGGATCCCTAGAGAATAGTTGGGTGTTGTTTGTTTTTAGGTTAATTTGATGTATGAATTCTGATTTCACATCTAAAAAAAATAAGAGGGATACACCTCTAAAATTTCAGAGGACTATAAGAGGTTTCAAACCTTTTTAAAAAAATAAAACAAACAGTTTTAATTTTCAGACTTAAGAGGTTTTAAGAGAAATATTGTTTTTACAAAAACAAACAGCCCCTTAGGAAAACCTCCAATGGACTTGGGGCTATTAGGTTTTAAAAGTGTTACAATTAGTTTATACAACGTTAAAATAAAGTGTTATATTAGCTATTTTATGTGAACTTATTTGAAAAAGTATCCTAAAAAGATGAATTTATAGGAAGTTTTTTAAATTGTCATATAACATAGCTAGTACAATACTTATTTTAAAAAATATATTAAAAAACTTGTTAAAACATCCAAAAGCATAATGTGAACTTATTGTAACATCTTTAGATGAGACATTTTATAATTTGGTTTTATAAATTTAAGTCCTAAAAAATTATCTATTAGGAAAGCTTAGACATTTTTGATGTCTTATAACACTAATTTTGTTATAGTGATTGACACTTTTTGTTAATGCGGATGAGTGTTTTAATATAAATATGTTAACATAGAACATTTCGAATCAAAACAATAGTAGCCTAGTGGTTAGTAACATACTTGGTAGGGAGAGTGGATGCATCCTTGTCTACCCGAGTTCTATTCATGGGGTGAGCATGTGGCGATACCTTGACCATGGCTTGACTTTTGGTCAGTCCATGATTGCCGAGGATTCGTCGAGTGCCCAAATGGATCGCGGATACCTCGTCGGCTTCGTATCATGACATGTGTATGAGTTGACTACCGTTAAGAAAAACATAGAACATTTCATGTAGCACAATTAATTAGGATATCATACAAGTCTTTTATGAGTTATAATATTGTAATAATACTAGTGAAAATTTTGATTTGAACGAAGTCGATGAAAACATCTAAGGCCGCGTTTGGTTTGCTGGAATCTTTTTGAAGGAATTGGAATCCTAAAAGAATTGGAATCTGAAGGAATTGGAATCCAATTCCATAATCTGTTTGGTTGGCAGAAATGGCCGATGGAATTGGAATTCAGATATGCAAAATGACAGAATTACCCTCCTTTTGTTCTTATGTCGATGCGGTGGCGGCGATCGACAGCGGTCGGCGGTGGGTCGAAGGGGTGGCGGCGGTTTTCATATGAGGGATTTTAATTCCTTTCCTCAATTCTAATTCCTTTCTCTAAATCTTACCAAACGCAGGAATCCTTGGGAATTGGATTTCAATTCCTTCAGATTCCCAAGGAATCCTGCATACCAAACGTGTCCTAAGAATTCGATAAGGAAGAATCAGGTTATATTATATCTATACAATTTTTTTTTTTTTTTGGGGGGGGGGGGGGGGGGGATGAGGTTGATCTTTTTACTGAATTATGTGTTTTAATGATGTAATTAAATTAGTGTACTTCCTCAGATAATATAGATTTACTTATACGGAATATTATGCATTATTCATGATGAATTTATTAAAAGGAGTGAACTCTAATTTTGGTCTTTGAAGTTTAGTGAAAAGTTTGAAAGTGGGACCTAAACTTTGATAAGTCTAGAAAACATTCTTGTGGTTTTCATTTTTTTGAATGAAAAGCTAACACACACACACACGTTCTCGGAGTATCTGGGATCCAAGGGCACCAGACTAATCCACATCGACCACGACCCAACCCAATTAAAAGTATCACTATGTGGCAGACCCTACCTTACCACTAGGCTAGACATGCATGCTTATCATTTTCATTTTAGAGTTTAGTTCAAAAAAGTGTATGCAACTTATCATGAAAAATTATTGTATGTATTGCGCTTTCAAAATTACCTTTTAGTGTATCCAAGTTTGCAAACTTACCATTTAATGTATTATGGACAACTTTTCGTAACAAGTTTTTTTGGAAGGGTGTCCGGGCCAAAGCCGAACTAATCACCGACAATTTTGGGGGCTAAAAAATGTCCCCAGACATGCACATGGGAAGGCTCGAACTCGGCAAGGGCGCTATGAACCCCCCGAGTGATAATCAATCCGCCACAACACTGGAAGTTGGATACACTTGTATACACTAAATGATACATTTTACAAACTTGGATAAACTAAAAGGTAATTTTGAAAGTCATGTACAGACAATAACTTTTCGTAACAAATTGGATACACTTTCGTAACCTAAACCCTTCATTTTAATATGAAAGTGACACCTAATCACTAACTTTGTTAATATGTTTGTTAGTATGCGAAGTATTTTTGTCTTTTACCTTTGTTACCAATTTTTACTTCATAGTACTATAATATTCTAATAGGTTATAGAAACATTTCATAAAGAAGTCGATTACGACAGAGAAGTTCAACCCACTGTTAATCGTTGCGACAAAGAATCTCTTCCCCTCTTAATCCGTACCATAAGCAGGTCAGTTGGATTTTGAGAATCGACTAGAAGAGTTGTTGAAATTTTGGTTTCCCTGGTATTAAATCATTTGGGTTGGATTTAATTTGTCTTAAAGACCAAGTGAAATGCGTGAGGTTGTAAATGGGTTGGTTTTGATTTGTTTCCAAGGTCAATCAAGTATGCATCTATGTGTGTAATTTAATCTGGTGTATTCTTCAAAATTTGGTCTATCAAAATTCGGTATTGTAGGATTCAAAGTTTTAAGTATTGTGGTTGATACAAGGCTATTTCTCTAGAAAGTTATGAGATTCAAAGTTCGGTATTGTGGAATTTGTCATTCATATCTTCATTTTATCAAGAATGAATGTGGTTTACCCCCGTCACTCTCTAGCTTGTTTCTTTTATTTATTCTTCTCTAGTATTTGAAATCATCTCTAATGTTTTGGAGTTTTAATCAGAACAAAAAGCAAGATTTTTGATAGGGTGCAAACTACGTACGATTTCTAATAGGGGCCAAAAGGAGTTATGTTGTATGCTCTCTTTTATATATGTAACCTAGACCACTACCGCTAAACGGGTCACGGTGAAAAAGGAGAAATAAGGGAAGGGTTGCAAGGATCTGTTGTAGTCCCTTCGTAAATATAATCTAATAACAAATATGATTAATCACATAAAAAGGCATGAACAGATAAAAGACCTATAGCTCATGCAATCTGGGATCCTCATTTTGGTCAGATCCACTTACTTTTAATTTCTTTCTCATTTTCCCGATCTGATTGGAACAATACCCCTCATTCTAACAAACATTTTTAACGAAGTTAGTGACCAGGTACCACTTTCAAATCAAAATGAAACCCACAAGGATGATTTCTAGACTTATAAAAGTTTAAGTCCCACTTTCAAACTTTTCACAAAACCTCAAGGACTAAATTTAGAGTTTACACTTATTAAAAGAGTTCAAAATATAAAATTGAATTTATCATCATGAAAAATAAACAATCAATTAACACTAAACATTTTAATTAAGTGTAATATAAAAAAAATAAAACAATGAAAATGTGAGACTGTTGGAATTTTAATACAATCCAAGGATTTAAAAGTTTTGATTTGCTTCTTACATAATAGAAAATGATAAATTTATATATATATAGGCCTACATGGGATGGAAGGAAGGAAGGAAGGAAGGAGAGAAGGACTGAACGGATTCTAGTGGAAGGGCAGAGCAAAGCCTTGCAGTAGGAAGGTGTTCGTTGCTGGGACGGGTTCAAACTGGACTGAAGGGAGGAGGAATTCAATAGTCCTCTCTTCCTGGGGATTCATCACTGGCTAGGGCTTTCGAATCAAAGCATGGGCATCTGCAACTAAGAGGGAGCAGTAGATCGTCGATGGAAGAGCCATGATGAAGTGATGGGTAAGCTTAAGTAATCCCTACCTTCCCTAGAGAACTGAGAAGAGATATATATATGGATTTGTAAATATATATATATATATATGTGTAGAGTATGGTTCAAACGAAAAGCATTTCAATTTCAGAAAACATGAGAAGCAATCTCAGCCACTCATTGCGGTTACGGTGGAGGTGATCATGGAGGATTGACGCGATTCATAGGAGGGTAGAGATTATTAAAGAGGGGGACCGATCAAAGCCACCTTTTACCGGATGAGTGGCTGAGATTGCTTCTCACGTTTTTTTTAAATTGATATGTTTTTCGTTTGAACCTCCCTATATATATATATGTATGCAGGTTCAAATGCGAATAACTATTATTTTTTTTATAATATGTAAATTTGTATTATAATAATAAATAATGAATAATTCTTATAATTAATTTTTTTTGGAAGAGGTATTCCAGACCACATTGGGTCAAGACTAATCCTCGGCAATTTTGGGTCGAAGCCCGACTGCTAAAGCATGCAGCCCGGGGTCGAAGCCCCGACCTCCAGAATGCGTCCCCCAGGGCTCAAACTCGGGTTCACTACTATGTAGTGTCCAAGCCTTACCACTAGGCTAACACTCCTTTGGTTCTAATAATTAATTTGTATAATAAAGACTTGTAAACATAGAAATAACAAATTAAATTTACGTTAAAAAAACAAACTATACAATGAGTAGTTAAAATAAGAAAAAGAAAACAAACTTTAATGTACATTCTTAATATATAATATCTACTAGATTATACCTATGCACAATACGGCGCAAAGTTTTTCAATAATTAATATGAAATTATAGTGGTATAACTTATTAAAAAAACGTCTTTTAGTTAATCCGTTAGTATTTTAATGTGATAAGGGTGAAAATGAAAAATGAAAAATGAACGTAAGAAAAAGTGAAATATATTACTTTTATATATTTTTAATATTTAATAATAAGATTAAATAAAAAATATTTATTATTGAGCTCATTTCCAAGGTATTGATGCGGTGATTATAGTGATATACATTGTTAAAAAAACGTTTTTTTAATAAATTTTGTTCATAGTATATGATTATTTATGTTATATGATGAAGGTGTAAAATAAAAAATGAAAAATTAAGGGATTAAAATTAAATACATAACTAATTATATGGGTATTAAGTAAAAAAATTGAAGATTAAAAGTTTAAAAAAATAACTAAAAAGTATGGGATAAATATGATGACACATGTCAATCAGATAAGCCTAAATGAACCGAAAGTGTAAAATGCATCCAGATACATGTTTAGGCAGGAAAATTCTATAACCGACTCACCAGACGACGACATGTGTGGTTACTCTTTTATTATATATAGATTAACCCGTAATTTATATACATAATTATATCTTAAACTAACCTATATTATAATAGTATTTTACTTAAATGTAGTGGGTCACTCTAAAATTGTAATGTGAATTTGACACTGCCAAATATGCAGGTCAATATTGGGGATGCTCTAAGATGCCTTTCCTTCTTAGTTCTTCTCTCTAGGACCACTAATACTATTATGCCATCCTATTCTTCCCCCCTACATTTTCTTAAATATAGCTATTATGCCCTCCAATTCTTCCTCTTTGGATCTTCAATAAACCCCACCTTCAAATCCCATAAAACAACTTCTTAGAAATTATGCACGAAAAAAATAGATAACATTGACAAAAATGGAAAACTATTGTGTTATGCATGAATACTGATTAGACGGTAAATAATACCCCAAACCCACTCATCTAACACCTAGAAAACATTCATCATAGAATAACTTCTAAAAAACTATGCACGAAAGACCCGTCAATCTTCAAAATCTTAATCGAGTTCAACAATGATTTAAGCACGCAACAAATCCCGAAACCCAAATCAAAAGAAGATCAAGTTTATGGTCTGAATCTGGGTGACAAATACTATTTCGATTGCTTATGGAATTACTGAACAATAAGAACATGACTAGCGAAACATATCAAAAAGCTTAATTAGTAGAAACACGTTCATCCATGATTGTTTATACATTTTAGATAATTAGAATGACTTGATAGAATCAAAAAGGGATTTTATTGCTATTTTAGTTTACATGCATTCATGAACTCTCAATCATAATGACATTGAATACAATTTTTTTAAAAGAAAAAAATCTAAATGTACAAAAATGCCCCTGCTATTAGTAAAGAAAATTGACATAATTAGTAATAAAGGATCATTTTCAGAAATAAAATGAAAACCATGTAGATGATTTTTATAGTTATCAAAGTTTAAGTCCCATTTTTTAAGATTTCAGTAAACAAAGGGACTAAAAGTAGAGTTTAATTTGTAATTTGGGTTGAATAATTCATCAGAAGCTTTAGTCTTGGTCTTCATCTACTATACACGGATTCAAGCATTTAAGTTGCATTTCTTTAGTCTTACTCTATTATAATTGCTTTTTTTAATCTTAATATGAATTTTTTATGTTAAAGATTGTTGCATATATATATCTTGGTCGTTCCACTTTGGAAATGCAAAAATATTAAACTGAAATTACCATATTTTGCAGTCTAGTGTGTGGGTTTAATTGCATGCTGAACCATTAAGCTGTAGGCTGATACTGAATCAACTACGTACAATCAAGATATTCATCATGGTATGTTTCTTTTCCAGCAAGTTTAATTACTAAGAGTTATTGTCTTTCATCGGATAACCATAATACTTATTGCATCTTGTTTGGTAAGACATGATTATCTTTACCAACAATCTTCTGAGCCATTTAGCAACGCACCGAGCTACGCTCTCATCTTGCCAGAAAAGATTCTCCGTCATTAAGATGACAAGATTTTCAGTCATCGAAATGACAAAGTTTTGGTTTAGTGTCTTACCCATTAGTGTAAAAGCCATCACCCTTATTTACCGAGTAAGATTATCGGTTCTTGTCATGTCTTTTACTAGGCAAGATTCTAGTGTTTACTCTTTAAAAAAACAAATCTACAATCTTAGTTCATATATGGAGTGAGTACCGGCATTAGATGGGATTACCAACTTCCTTTTCTCTTTCGATATCGGATTGGTGGAATTATGGATAGATATAGTCTAAACCCAAATCCCATTAAGGAGCAGTTTACTTGAACACTTACCCGGTAAGTGCTTATCAGTAAAAATGAACACAATCACTATCATATTGGACAATTAATATTTTGGTCTCTTAAAATGGTATCGTATGCAACAATTTACTTGGTAAGAGTTGTCGATCTCAATTACCCGGGTAAGACTCTCAGTTCATCCTATGCTCTTACCGGGTAAGATTCTAGTTATTTTTATGTTCGTCCCGTAAGGTAAATGGACCCTGGGTAAGCGTCAAATAATTAACGGCCCCTAAACTTTCTTTCTTCTTTTCTATCTGTTCATTCCTTGGGGAGCCTTAGATTAGATGCCACATTTTTGGAGTCATGTTTTTGTAAGAGGCCAACCTTGTTTTCTGTAAGAGCCTATTAGCTGATAAGAGGTGATATATAAGAATCAAGTAAACATACTCGTGTACTGTGTTATTTTAACTTTATGATCTTACTGGATATGGTAAGTGATGGTGGTGATTGTTACCCATAAGTAGTTAATTTGTGTTGGTAAAAGGCCCTTAATGTGCACTTTTTGAACTACAAACTCATGTCATTGTAAACATACTCTTGTAATGTGTTATATTGAAGACTTGCCCATGATGCATATCTATTGTAGGTAATAGCAACAGCTACTGCGGTGACGGTTGTGAGTGTTACTATCTCCGTTATCGGTACGACTTTGGGGGTTTTGAATTATCTTGACGACAAATGGGATCGACTTAAACCAATTATTAAGGCTGTAAGAGAAATGAATGAGAACCATACACAATTTGTTGTAAACCTATGTTCCTTACGGGCACTAAGGGACGATCTCAAAAACAAAGCCGCCAAATGCCAACCAAGAAAGGAGAAGACCACACTCGACTGGTTTCATAGGGTGACCATGGCCGAAAGGGAAGCCGGAGAAATTGATTATTACATGCTCATAAACAGTCGAAAACTTTTAAAAACCAGGCATATTCGTAAGCGACTGAAGCTGAGCAAACGATTGGCAAACATGACCTCAAAGTTAATCGAACTTAAAACGGAGGGTAATATACTGTGGGGTGAATTTGAGGATTAGAGGTAAGCTCTGTTTACATATTATCTGTTGACCATATCTTTAAGTGAAATATATTGATTTTGTTTATAGACAAGAACACTATTTGATGAGAAGTGAGGATAGAATGGTCATCCTCTACTTATATCCATTGTTGTGTAATTTTGTATACTCATGATTGAAAAACAACTTGCAAGTTTATTTTAGTGTAAAGAGTAACAAGTTTATGTATTTAAGAACATCATATAATATCTATATATATGTTTTCCTGAAAGTTTCAACGTGGGTGTAAATATGTCAAGTTTACATCAAGCCAGTTATCATGCATCAAATTGCTACTTGGCTCAATGTGAGCTGGTGGAATGGTGTCCTAGCTAGCAACGAAAATGTGTTGGATTTTGTTTGAGTAAATGAGTTCTAGAGAGAAAAGCTAGATAGAGAAAGTGGATATTGAAAGAAATTGATAACTCAATGAGAAGATCTTGTGTTTGAATCATTTTTACTTGAGCAAATCATGTAAACAAGCATTTGGATGCCTAAAACGCTCTTTCTTAGGACTCGTTTAGGAGATCCTCATAATAGTCATTCGACTGATATATAGCCACGTTGGGGTATATTATCAAATTATTACAGATGAATAAGAACACTAGCCAGGTATTACAGTAAAATTAGGTTTATAGGATACATAAATTATCTAAGCGTCCTAATAAAAGATTTCATTGGACTTAAATTTATAGGAATAAGTAAAAAAAACGGCTAAGAGTGCTATAATGAGTCTGTAAGACGGTTTTAAGTTTCTCAAGAAGTTTTTTAGAACCTTTTAAAATAAAGAGTCATTAGTTATTTTATAGCTATTTAATTAAATTACTTTTATTTCCTTATTTTTTTGTTTTTCACTTTACGCTCTTACTATATTAACATAATTAACTAAAATGTAGTAAAATTTTCAATTTTTCTTTTTAACAAATTATAATCGTCTCGACAATATCTTCAAAATAAGTCCAATATTGAATATTTTTTTTAGATTTAATGATCTTATTAAATATTAAAAACACATATGAATTAGTTTGTTCATATATTTTTACATTAAAGGTTAAATTGTTTATAAATTTAAAGGTTAATCTTAATACCCTTATGATCAGTTAATTATTTCGTAACGTAAGCGAACCTTTATCTTTACACATCTAAAGTAACTGAACATTTAGTACTACATCATTAACATACTGTTGACCCCAGTGGCCTAAGAATACCGTCTCCACCATCATAATGGAACATATACGAACGACATCTTCATTAGATAAGCCGGTCATGTCATCATACAGATGTAACAACTCTGAAATCTTCAAACGGAAGGGCTGATCCCTAGGTACACCTACGACGATATCTGGAAAGAACTTTCGAATTAAGGCATCACCATGTATATGACTAAGCTTCGGTCGCTGGTCAGAATGGAGTCACGTCACAAGCATGAACTCCTCTCGGTCAAAGTGATGTAGGTATGCAGTGATTCTATAATATAGTATCTCCGGCTCTAGACTTGGCACATCAACCTGCCACTGCATGAACATCATGATAAGTATGGCTTCTCCAGAAGTGTTGTGGATAAAGTCTAGCCAACGACCAAATGGAGTGAGCCTAAATAACCTTTCTCCCTTATCACTTAATCTTTCCTCGATCTTTGTTGCATGTGCCAACTTACATCTTACCGTAAGTGACGACTAGATAAAAACTTCCTATAAAGAAATTAAGAGATGAGTGTACATTTTCTAGGTTCAAGGAACTAAAGTGTAAATTATCAAAGTTCAAGAACCTAAAGTGTAAATTACCAAACTTCAAGGATCTAAATTATACAGTATCAAAGTTTACGGATCTAAAGTGTAAATTTAAAAAGTTTAGGGACCTAAGGTGTAATATCTCAAAGTTTAAGGACCTAAAGTGTAAATTATCAAAGTTCAAGAACCTAAAGTGTAAATTACCAAACTTCAAGGACCTAAATTATACAGTATCAAAGTTTACGGATCTAAAGTGTAAATTTAAAAAGTTTAGGGACCTAAGTTGTAATATCTCAAAGTTTAAGGACCTAAAGTGTAAATTCTTAAAAATCAAGTACCTAAGGTATAAATTCTAAAAGTTTAAGGACCTAAAGTGTAAAACTATAAAGTTTAAGGACCTAAACTATAAATTCACAAAGTTCCAGGAACTAAGGTGTAAATTCTCTAAGTTCAAGGACCTAAGTTGTAAATTCTCTAAGTTTAAGGACCTAAAGTGTAAATTATCAAAGTTTAGTGACCTAAAATGTAGAGTAAATGTTAAGGGACCTAAACTTTAAATTCTCTAAGTTCAAGGACCTAATGTGTAAATTCTGAAAGTTTAATGACATATAGTGTAAATTCTCAAAGTTTAGGAACATAAAGTGTAAATTCTCAAAGTTTGAGGACCTAAGGTGTAAATTCTCATAATTAAACATTACACAATTCAGAACTAAAAGTTTTATTTCAAACCTTTATCTTTTACACATCTAAAAAACTCAAACATTACATATTCACAAAATTAAATCTAAACTTATACATCTAAAGTTTTTGTTTTAACAATTTTATATACACATTTAAAAACCTACATACTACAAATCTCACAATTTTTAATAAATTTAATACAGAAACAACTTTCATTTTATACATCAAAATTACAAATATGTGCACCGAAACACAATTTCAAATGGCTATTTTAATTAAATTCTCTTAATTAAATCATGGTCAACTTGTGCACCAAAACATAAAAAAGTTTCTTTACGTTGATGTATATAAGTATGTATCAAAGGAGTGTTAACCTAGTGGTAAGGCTTGGGCACTACATAGTGGTGAACCCGAGTTCAAGCCCTGGGAGACGTATTCTGAAGGTACGGGGGTTTCGACCCCGGGCTGCATGCTTTAGCAGTCGGGCTCAGAGGTGGATCCAGAAAATTTTCAAAGTGGTTGCACTAATTAACTATCATAACATAAAATTAAAAATGTGGTTTCATATTATCATTTATGTTAAATTTTATTGGCAAAATTCAAAAAAACAATCAACGACACATATGGAGAAAATTTTGTATCTAATGTTGCATTTATCATACAAACATTATATTCAATATTGGACTCGTTTCGAAGCTATCGACGAGACCTTTCTAATGGTGTAATTTGAAAAGAAAAAAAGCGTATTTTTCAATAGATTTTTAGCTAACAGATTAATTAGTTAACTAATATGATATGGTATATAGAATGAATATTAAAAGAGAAAAAGGATGTAAATTGAAAACATTAAAGTCTTTAAGGGCTGAAATTGTAACTTAATCATTAATTTACTGAAAATGTGGAGTTCTATCTATAAAATTTTCACACAGAACCCTGTAAAGTTTTAATTTCATGGTTTCACCCTAAAATAATTTATGGTTTCACTCCAAAAAAATTGTAGTTGCACATGTTAAAACCTTAAGAAATTATACTTAACCCCCTAAATTCTATGGTTGCATATATAGACAACCACTCCCTAAAGAGTGGATCCGCCCCTGGTCGGGCTTCGGCCCAAAATTGCCTAGGATTAGTCTGAGCCCAATATGGTCTGGGATACCTCTTCCAAAAAAAAAAAAAAAGTATGTAAGCGATAGAAAGTTTATTTCACAATAATGGGGTTCAATTAAAATAATTCATGCATTAAATGTGTAACTAACTACTAGAATCGGTGGTCATCTATGTTAGCCTCGAGGAGGAAATTCAGGTTTCTTTTAATAGTAAATTTTAAGAACTTATTTCTTTTTCTTAAAATTCGACAAAACCTTCCAAAAATATATACAAGAAATAATTCGTGATGCTATGTTCATGACGAATATGTTTTGTATATACGTCTTTTTTATGATTATATTGATTTCGTAAACCTATAACATTAGAACAGTGCATGTGATACCATTAACATGCACTTATATATATAATATTTTTCTTACACGTATTCAGACACTTATCACCTTATATCCTAATATGGTGAACTCTTGATTCATGATATATTTATAAATATAGAAATCATAGTCTTATAATTAAGTGGCACAACCACTTCTTTGTTGTAGATCTAACTTCATAACATATTTATTTCATACATACCTCTAAACATATGTCGTGTTTGCTACATATGAGACTAAAAATCACAATATATTCATTAGGTGCTTGGCTTGCTTTACATGTGAGCTCAACCCCATTATTAAAAAGCAATACCAAGTTACAAAATTATAGTCTGTCTTTTTCCTTCCTTTCTTTATCTTATGAAGTCTTTATTTAATCTTTCATCTTAAATGTTGAGAAACATAAATTACTCTAGTACAAGGTATATTTTCAATTAGGGGTATTCAAAATATCCGAAACCGAAATACCGAACCGAAAAACCAACAAACCGTATCGATTTTTAAGTTAATCGAACCGGGTTTTTCAAAAAAATCGGTTTGGTTAACCGAACCGGGAAATTTTTCGGTTTTTCGGTTTGGTTACGGTTCTTGATTTTAGTGACAGAAGGTTAACCGAAAACCAAATATATATATATATATATATACTATATATATGTATATTGTAATGTAGGAAAATAAATCGTATAACAATATATGTTTATATGTTACTAGTTATTTAGCTTGAATTAGAATTAAAGCTCGTTAATTATGAAAAGTTAATGTATATGTGATGTTGCAAAATTAATTTACATATCATCTATAGATTACTAGATTGCATGTTATTAAAAATAGGTTAATCGGTTAACCGCATAACCGAACCGTCTAAACCGATTAACCGATTCACTACAAGAAATTAAGTCTATAGCAACGAATGCTATTGCAACGACCTGTTTCGTCGCTATAAGTATTATATTAATTTTCTAAAATTACCTTCCACTTCCATTTTAATGTTTAAGTTTATTCTAAATAAATACCCACCTACAGCGACAACTTCTCGTCGTAGTACATGTTCACATTAAATAATACAATTTTCTATTAAATAATAAACTATATTCCAGATAAATACATGCCTATAGCTACGACAATTGGTTGCAGCAGGTTTTTTCCAATTTTTTAATTAAATAATTCAAGTTTGCTATTAAATAATAAATTATTTTCTTGATTTATACAAACCTACAGTTACGACGTGTCGTAGCTGTAGATTTCCCCCAAATTTTGACCTAATTTTAAGTCGGACGCCGTTCCTTTAATCGAGAGTCGCAACACCATCTTCTTCAGTCTCCATGTTCTTCAGTCTCCATAGCCCTAAATTTAATCGAGAGTCCCAACGATCATCTTCTTCGGTCTCCATATAACTTACTACATGTCTTTTTTGGTTCTCTCGGTGATTTCGATTGGTTGCATTTGGTTCTCTCGGTGATTTCTATTGGTTGCATTTGGTTCTAATCGTTGGAAAAGTTTTTCGATTGGTCGATTTGTTCTCAATTCACGGTTTTCTGATTTGATTTTGACTTCAGGATTCACGGTTTGATTCGTTGTTCGTAACTCACTGTATCGTTATTGCTTTCAGTTTGGAATTAACATTGATTCGTTGTTCGTAATTCACTGTTTCATTATTGCTTTCAGTTTGGAATTAACATTGATTCGTTGTTCAGATTATAGTGCTGATTCCGATGATGGCATCTGTGATCCCGATGGTGCAGGTTAGATTGACCTGATTTTGCTGTTGTTGTAGCTTTTGGTACCACTATAATGTGTGCTACTATTACCAATTGAAGATTTCTTAGGGTTTGATATTTACGTGAAACTTTGTTTTCACAGAAGCCTTCCATGATTCGCCAATAGAATTCGACTCAAGATCAAGAAAGGAGATAATACTGGTAAAAATAGATACTATATGCTTTTTTAACTATGTGGAATGGATCACATTACTTGTATTGCTGACTTTTATGATTGGCAAATTTCTGTTTAATTGGATGCTGCCATGTGTTATCATCCTGTGTTATTATGTGGATAAAGAAGAGGATAAGTGAAGTAGGATTTTCAATTTTGCATAAGGAATTCAAGTAAGAAGC
Organism: Centaurea solstitialis; assembly: GCA_030169165.1. Lineage (NCBI taxonomy): Eukaryota > Viridiplantae > Streptophyta > Magnoliopsida > Asterales > Asteraceae > Centaurea > Centaurea solstitialis. The sequence continues at coordinate 47,522,273 of CM058043.1, forward strand.
CAAAAGGACTTATAACTATTGTATGCCCTGTTTTTTCACAAGTATTATACAGTCCATGATGGAATGCACTCAACTTTTGAATTTATTTGTTGGGACCATATGAATGACTTTTTTTCTTTAGGTTCAGACTATCTATCTTTTCATCCCTTTTATAATAGTTGCATGTTTTTTTTTCATCTTATGGAACTAAATATAACTCAATGCTAACAATTTTCAGATTTGAAGTTCCTTTTGAAAAATGATATAACCTGTCACCCTTTGAAGTTCATTTAGCACATAGTTGCAGTTTACTTATTGGAATAAGTGATTTTAGCTCTAGGATATCTTGCTAATTTTTGTAGATTATACATCCATGATGAAGTAAGTATGGTGATCTGCTATTATGAGCTTAACATTTGGAATTGATGCAACAAAGTAGACTTGACATCGGAAATTCAATAAACCATTGAAAAAACCAAAAAGTAATGATTATATTTGCTATCCAGTTGAGTATCATGATACCATCTATGTTATGTTGATCCTGTTAGGTATATGTATATTTTTTCATCATGTTAGAGCCAAACCAAATTATTTGCCATGGCCAATCTAAATGATGGATTTGAGAATATGAGAAATGTAATCATCAAAACTCCAATTGGTTACACATTTTGTAGTTTAAAAGTAGGTCAGTATTATATGTTGCAAGTGTTTGAACAATAAAAGAATAACGATGCTTAATATTGAAATAGTTTATAAGATGCAAATGATGCTGACCATTTATATATGTGCATTGTCCCTTTTGAGAAGGTTTAATGATTGGAAATGTAACTCCATTTGTGCAGAAGAGAGAATGTGCAACAGAAGCTGCCTACACAGTTCAAAAGGCTGGAGTGTTATTTGGCTGATTAGGAAACACATATTCAAACAATGAGGTTTAGCATTTTGACATTGTTAGTTTCCAACCTAACATGTCAGACTACTTAAAAATGATTGACCCTAAAAGTCAAAGTATAGGTTCTTGATTTGCATTCTTAGTTTCAACTGCATTTTAATAATGAATGATCCATTTAGATTCAAACTCCCTCTAATTGGTTACTAGTTTTTTTTGTCTGCATAACATGTTTCTATGCTTCCACTTCTCAGACCATCTTTTGCCATTTGTTCTATGTGTGGAGGCTGCTATTTTTATACTTACATGAACCTGCAGGTTGATCTTCCAGCTTCTAGGACTTGCACCCTTCATATCTATATTGCAGCGCTGCTCAAAACCTTCGTTCAGTCAGCGTTTACGGTTTGTGGAGGTACAATTTTAATTAGTTTATGTGTTTTGGTATGCTATTAGTTTACAATTATGTATTCAGTTACATGTTAAAATCCTTAATTCCTCTTAATTTTTGTTTATAGTTGGTAAGCTTAAATTATATTGGATGTGATTATATGAATTCATCTTGTGGATGGGGTGGTGTTAACTCCTCCTCCTCCTCCTCCTCCTCCTCCTCCTTCTTTTAGATTCTAAAGGCACTCATGTAAGTTATTTATTGCATCATATTTTCGTTTTATTTAAACATTTGAACTGTGAAGCTATAGTTGTTTGGATCTATCTAGAAGTTAGGCATTAAGGATTCTCATCATAGAGACTGCTTTAAGTATGTGATTAATTTGTATGTTACAGTTCACTTGGCAGTGAGCAGGGACCATCCAATTGCTCAAGGAAACATAAACAACACGAGCATACGCATAAAAGTTTGTTTCAACTAAAGGATAAAGAGAAGGGGAAGGCTAGGCATCGCCACAAACGTAATAAGCGTAAAGTGAAGGAGGTACGACACTGTCTTTATTGCATATATTTCTTGAATGACAAAGTTGCTTCAAACATATGTATTTTGTGAACCCACTACTTTTATCTTTGCTCTGTTCTAGTAGTTCGTTTATTTATAGTTAGAATCTACCTTCATGAAGTTGACGTCTTTAAAGAAACCACATGATCAATTGCTTTCTTTTAGGTGGTCATATTGAGGTTTGCTTAACAGCCGAAACAACATATCGGTGGCTGCACAACACCCGCCGCAGACGGATGAGGATACTGAGAGCAACTTGTCCAACGATTAGATATTCATGTATTGATATATTTGAAATGTTAACATTTTCTTTTATATATGTAACTAGTTTAGTATTGAATTATTGTGTTACAGTTATCAAAATTATAATATTACATTCAAAATTATCGTTTTATGGTTTTTTAATGTTTTGATATTGAATATCAGGCCATCTGATAAAATGTATTAAAAAAGAATATTTTTATCTATTGCAACGACTAGAAGTTGCTATAGGTGAAAAATAAAAAACCCAATTTTACCTATTGTGTCAAAATCTCGTCGCTCTAGAAAAAATTTAAAATTTTGTTTTTGACCTGCAGCAACGACATTTCGTCGCGATAGAGAAAATAGTAAATATTTATTTTTTCTCTATAGCAACGACTTATAGTGGCCATAGTAAAATTATGTAATTTTTTATTTTTAGCTTTTAGCGACGAAAAGTCGTCACTATAGAAACTTTCTGCAACGGGGCAATAGTGACGTCCTCTACAGCGACGACAGTCGTCGCAATTTTTCTATAGCAACGAAATTTCAATTTTTAGCGACGATTTTTGTCGTTGCAATAGGTCAAATTTCCTGTAGTGATTACCGGTTAACTGACATTTTCGGTTTAGGTTTAGGTTCATTATATCATCAAACCGAATTTATCGGTTAACCGTTTACCGGTTAATCATCCATGAACAGCACTATTTTCAATATCTAGTAAAGAATCCCCGCTCACTATCACCTGACATCTTCAATTTTTTTTTACTTTGATTTAGGTTTGATTTGATTTTTTTTTTTTTTTTATGTTTTCAATTTAGCGTTTTGATTTAGTTTTTTAGTTTGGATTTGAGATTTTGAAGTTGGATCAGAGTACAAAAGGAATACACAAAGTTCATAGCCACTTTAATTGGGTAGGGTAGGGAGCTTTGCAAGCAGTAGCAGCTTCGACTATGGGGTAGAGAACCTCTAGAGACAACAAGGAGAAGAAGAGGCATATGTGTTCATAGCTTGTTTTGATTAATGTTTTTAATCTTTAGTTCTTCAATATTCATCTGGTTTTTCTTGAACTTACAATAATTGAATGTTATGGATTTGTGAATATTCATGTGTATATGTTGGAATTTTTAGTGTTCATCCATTACTAGATTTGTTGCTAAATCAGATCTAAAAGCAAAAAAAGTCTAATCCCATCTACAAATGAAGATAAAATAGAAGGGAGATGGAAATGAACAAATTTAGGTTTGAGTGTTGAAATTGAGGGGGCAGAAGAATAGACAGATCTCCATTGTTGAAGATGATGCAAGATAAAGCATATGAATACTAACCAAAACCGATGAATCAGATGTGGTGTGTGTGAGTGTCTATATATATAGAGATGTTCAAATGATAAGTCCTAAAAAATATGAAATAGAGAAGCGATCTCAACCATTGATACAGTTGAGATCAAAGTTGACCGGTCAAAGATTGAGGTCAAAGGCGCAATCTTTGACTAGTCAAAATTCGCATGGACGCGCTTGAACGAGGGACATTTTTGTAAATGCTACAAATAGTTGACAAACAAGTTCATCAATGAATCTTCATATCTGAACGTGTTCATATATGAATCTTCATATATATATGTGTGTGTGTGTGTGTGTGTGCGCGTGCGCGTGTGTGCGCGCGCGCGCGCGTAATTCATATATGAACACATACATATATAAATCTTCATATCTGGACTATTTGTAAAATTTAAGAAATTACCCCTCCGTGTCCTACAACATGCGCGAAAAATTATCCGGTGTTTGGCGGTCAAAGTCGCCTTTATTGACCATATGAGATGTGGAAATCACTTCTCTAATTCTCACATTTTTATCACTTCTCATTTGAACCTAATACTATATATATATATATATATATATAGGGTTAGGTTCAAATGTGAACTCAATTTTGGTTGTGAACATGAGGACGAATCTCAACTATACATCTTCGATTACGGTAGATGCGATCACAGAGGATTGATGCGATTCATGGGAGGGTGGAGATTATTAAAAGAGGAGACCCGATCAAAGCCGCCTTTATTGACCGGATGAGTGGTTGAGATTCGTCCTCATGTTCACAACCAAAATTGAGTTTACATTTGAACTTTCCTCTCTCTCTCTCTCTCTCTCTCTTATATATATATATATATATATATATACATCAATGCCTCAATGGTTAAGATTAGGTTTGCTGGGTTTGTACAAACTAAGTTTGTATTTGATACATACCCTATATATATATATCCTATATATATATAAAGTGTTAATCAAATAAAAACCATTTTATTAGTGAAAACCCATGAAAACCAACTAAAAAATAACTTTTTTACGATTTTTTATCAAATACTATGATATTAACAATTGTTTCACATATATTTTTTTTCATAAAGTAAGTATCATCCATACAAAAAATAAATTTTTTATTCTTATTATGAATTGAAAATATACAATATTTTTATTCATATTATGAAACCAATTCATGGATGATATTCACCTTATGAAAAAAAAATTATGTGAAACAATATATCAATTCTAATATTTGATGGGAAAAATCTTAAAAAAGTTATTTTTTAATCGGTTCTCACGAGTTTTCACTAATAAAATGGTTTTTACAAGATTTAACCTATATATATAGGGTTTCGTTCAAATGTGAACTCAATTTTGGTTGTGAACGTGAGGACCACTAAAATCGCAGCACGTGGCAATATTCACTCTGAATATCATGCATTATTTAGAGTGAATAAAGGAGTCTAAGCTTTATTCACTTTGAATAATGCATGATATTCAGAGTGAATATTGCCACGTGACGCGATTTAAGTGATCCCCACGTTTACAACGAAAAATGCGTTTCTATTTGAAGTTTTCTATCTCTCTCTGTATGTATGTATGTATATATATATATAGCAGACCCTTAGAGATTGATTTTTTTATAAAAACAAAGAATTAAAGAAATGAGTACAATGACTATATTAACCCTCATTTATTTGGGTCTGATGGAAAAAGTTAATGAGTATTAGCGAAAGGGACCAAAACCAAGTGAAAATGTAAACCTTGGGAACTATTTCTGAGTTTCCTTAGTGTATGGATGAAAAATGTTAAAGTTTATATAGTTTAGGGACAATAGTGAAATTTACACAAATAAATAAATAAAATTTTGTGCAATGCTCAAGATTAGAACACCTTATCTCCTTCTCCTTAAAGAGCTTTGCATCAACCCCCAAAGTCATCCTACAACATTGTTGTTTGTGTTATGAATTAAGTTCTAAAACATTTTAGGATACTTTCAAAATAAGTAAGTGTACTTTTTAAATTGCCTACATCATTCTCCATTACAAAAATCAATTTATCGGGTACACGGGACCCACTCAACCTTGGTAGGTCAGCCCAGGGGCGTAGACAAGGGGGGACTGAATGGTGCTCAGCCCCCCCCTCCCCCCCCCCCCTAACTGTTTCTTTATATAGCTTCTATACAAACATAAGACACATACAAATCTCCAGGTCAGTTGGTTTGGACACCCCTCTTAGTTTTAATTTCTCCTGGTTCGAATCTTCTTCTCTTTCTTATTGATTAATTTCTGTTTTTATTTAAATATTTGTTTGTTTGTTAATTGTAATAGACCATCTTCTTCTTTCCTATTGTTCTATTTCTTTCTTTATTTTAAATATTTATTTAAATATTTGTTTGTTTATTAATTGTAATTGACCATCTTCTTCTTTCCTATTGTTCTATTTTTTCTTTATTTTAAATATTTATTTATTTATTAAGTATAATTTCAGTTACCTTTATACTTTCCTGAAAAATCTGTTTTTTTTTTTCATTCACAAATATTTTATGAAAATACATTATTATATTAAATATCAAAATAAATTAAACTAAAATCGATATCACTATATAAATTTTAAATAATGTGTTAATTAAGCTTTTTGCTATTACTTTTATGGATCATATATTTCATAATATTAATTTTTTTTATGGAGCTTTAAAATCTTTTTTTATTGACAATTTGACATTATTTGTGGTGTTTTTATAAATTAGTGAATCAACTCATTTAATGATAAAAGTAAGTTTTTAACTATAATTAGCATTACAATATAACATATTCATTTATTTTTAATATTTCACAAACAAAGGTTACAATATTTATGAGGTTTTTCTTGTTTTTTTTTATCTAGACACTTGTTACAATTCAATTTCCTCTCGAAATCTTATGAAACTTAAAGAGAAGCAACATTAATTGCATTTCACATTAATCTTTTGTTTGGATAAATTCAATATATAAGCTATATATATTGAGATCTTCAAGCCCCTCTAAACAGGGGCGGAGCACAAACCTTCCAACCATAGGGGCCGGACCTTATATCTTATATATATTCTTGAAAATAGAAAAATACATCATCCATAGTCATAACATAATAAACTCTAATACTAGACACCATATATGAAAATGTTAAACATCGTTCATCAAAGTGGAAATTCATTTTATTTTTTTCTTTTTCAGAGCCTCTTAACCGTAAAGGCTAGCTAGACTTTGGAGGTTCATTTCATAGAAGTGGTGGGCTCTTTTTTCTTTTTTTTTTTGAAATAAAAAATAAATTTAGATTATAAACAGACTTTAAAAGAATAGAAACTAAAAACTAAAAACTTGATATATATATATATATATATAGAGAGAGAGAGAGAGAGAGATGGGTTCATACGAGAATGATGTTAATTTAGGAAAACACGAGGACGATTCTCAGCCACACATTTTCGGTTACGATGGACGCGATCACGGAGGATTGACGCGATTCATGGAGGGTGGAGATGATTAAAAGAGGGCGACTCAGTTAAAACCGCCTTTATTGATCGGATGGCCTATTTGATTGAAAAAATTTATTCTCTCTCTCTCTCTCTCTCTATATATATATATATATCAAATGACCTATTTGATAAACCTCAAATAAATAAAAAACCCAAAAGTATCTCATCAATCACCGGATTTATTTTTAACTAAAAACTAAAAATGCATACATACATATATACTAAAAACTAAAAACTAAAAACTTGTAAAAATAGACCTAAAGGATCAATATGAAAAACTAACAACTCTTAGGCTATGTTTGGCAAGCGTAGCTTATAAGCTAGCTGTTGATTGATAAGCTTGCTAGTAGCTGATAAGCTAGCTGTTGAACAAATTATGTTTGGCAAAAACTAGCTTATGAGTATGTAAAATGACCAAAAGGGTATATTTGAATTTAATAATTAATATTAATAAGGGTATAATTGGAAAAAGCTACAATAAGCTCCTCATAAGCTACTCAAAGTAGCGTTTCAAAAAGCTAGCTTATAAGCTAGCTTCCTGGTACATGTTTGGATGGACTAGCTTATAAGCTAGCTTATCATCTAGCTTATAAGCTAGCTTATGCTTGCCAAACAAAGCCTTAGTTTTAGTGGACTTATTAACAGACTTGACTACTAGAGCCTACACCTTAAGTAATAGTGGAGGGGCCAAACTTGAAACTAATTTATTTTTATACTTGATTGAACTTTATACATGATAACATGAATATGAATTCTATTTACTGCAGCATAAAGCACAGGGGGCCAAGGCCCCCATAGGCCCCAAAGGGAATCCGCCCCTACCTCTAAACTGAAATCCTGGCTACGCTCCTGGGTCAGCCCTCGGTTGTAATTAGGGGGTCACTATTAGGATAGGGTGGGTTCTTGTTGCAATAGGCGGGGGAGAGATAGAGAGATATTAGATGGGGTTCATTGGATGCATAAGAATGATGAAGGAAGATGTTTCATCGGAGTAAAATGTTTGGGACGACATCCCTGTGATCGTCGGTGTGTGTATGTGCGTATATATGTATATTCCAATTATTTACGTATTTGGCCCTTATAAGATAAACACAAAAATAAACAAAAGATGGTAAAAACAAAAGGAAACAATTAATGTAAAAAAGGTGACCGACGGAATTTCCCTTAATTCTAACGTATGAAGTGGATGAGTGCTAGGATGAAGGACCAACTTGTTACAAAATAACATACCATAAGTCGTCTTTTGTAATAAATCAAGTTCAGAGTCGGAAATCATTTCCACAAAATTCAACAAACAAGAGGAACAAAATTGGTAATTAACTGAATAATATTTGTTTAGCCTTTTTCGAGTGAACTAGTAAGAGTATTTACTATGTCATTGTTAATGCCACTAGAAACTTGAAAGTCAACTAAACGAGTAACCCAACTACTCTTATTAATTCTATAATTATTAAATAAAATAAATATTAATTAAGATAATAACTTCTAAAAGTCATTTATTTACATAAAAAAGCTGAAACTTTCATTCGCACTACAAGTTCAAATTAGTTTCATTAAAATATGTATGACAATTTAGTTAGAGCAAACTACAACTTTGGTCCATGTGGTTTACATGAATCTTTAAAAATAGTTTTAGACTTTAATAACTATAACTATCGTCTTTATTGTTTACATTTTATTTTTAAATGATCATTGATCACTAACTATGTTAAATATTTTCGTTAATTGAGAGGCATTAATGTATTTTTATCATTTTTTTGTTTTTACTCAAAGGACCAAAAATTGTTGTTTACTTGATTTCTTTACTTAAGACCAAAACAAATAAGGAAAAAAATAATAAAAAGACAAAAATGCCTATTACTTAATGGAAATATTTTAAAGTTAGTGATCAAATACCATTTAAAGCAAAATGTAAAGAGTATGGATGATAATTATAGTTATTTAAGTCGAAAGACCACTTTCAAAAATTCATGTAAACCACAAAGATATTGTAGTTTGCTCATTTATTTATTTCAAGTTAGAGTAGATTACACTTTTGGTTCATGTGGTTGCCATCCATCAACAATTCTCATTCCTCTTTTGAATTAATTACAATTTTAGTCATTGTGATTATTTCGAATTTGATCCCTTTGGTTGCCATTTTATTTTCGGTTATGTTCATCTTGTTAACTCTGTTATTATAACCCAGTTTAGTTAAAGTATTCAGTGTTTTTACTTGTTGTATCTGTTTTTGTTTTATTAAATCTTTTGTTTATTTTAAATAAATTTTAGTGGGCACCGACCACCAACTATCCATAGATGCATCCAATCTAACATCACCCTCATCTGCTTCGTCGACTTCTCACCCTTCGATTATCTTCTCCGGTAAATCTAAACTAAGAAACCATCAAAAAACATCAAACTAGTCGCTCATCAATTCTACCATCGCAAAGAAACCCTTAAAGTTATCCAACTAGAAGACATTAAATTTCTGTCGAATTGTCTAGCATCATCCAAATGGAAGGCAACAACCTTGAGATATCATGAGAACTACCATATCCAACCAAGTTGTTGGATGTCCTAAATTTAGCTCTAGCATTGAATAGCTTAGGGACGTAAACAACAAGGAAAAGCTGCAAATGAAACCAAGTCCAACAACAACCCCTGTCCAACATTTTCAACATCAATATAGTGCCCCTCTATAAACAGTAAGGCTATGTTTGACAAACTAGCTAATAAGCTAGCTATTGGCTAATAAGTTAGCTGATGAACTGATTATGTTTGGCAAAAACTAGCTTATGAATATGTAAAATGATCAAAATGGGCATCATATGATTAATTACAAATATTTTTTAATATAATTAAGAAAAATCTCTAATACTGTAACTAAAAATACATTTCTAATAATATAATATGTTAATTAATACAAATAAGATAGTAAAAATTAAATAATATAATATGTTGATTGGAAGAATAAATCATCATCATCATCATCATTATTATTATTATTATTATTATTATTATTATTATTATTATTATTATTATTATATACTATAAATTTAGAATGTGTTAAAACAAAATTTAGAAAAACTATACATTAACTTGTGATTTAAATAACTATTACATATAATAAAATTAAAAATAACTATAATCAAATTCACATATCCTAAGTAATTAATAATTTAAAAGAATATATTTACAATTAGATTGAATATTATTAAATATTTAATGTCTTTTTATTTTTTAGAGTAAATTACATATTTGATCCATGTGGTTTCGTGGTTTTAACACTCTAGAACCCTAAAATGAAATAATTACAAATACGGGTCCTTGTGGTGTGCATTTTATAACGAAATGATGGACCTCGTCCATATTCCGTTAGACCCATCATGTGCACGGCACATGATGGGCATTTTAGTCATTTCAGTTATCTTTTTTAATTTCAATAAAAATAATAGGGACCAAATAAGAACATTTAGACCAAACTAAGAATACCAACTCAATAACATTTATAAACTTTTACAAAAATCAAAAGGCTAAAAAAACTCATATTCAAACCAACACACATTAGATTCTTACACAAAAACCAAAATTGTATTCAAATCAATCTTTTTTTAAATTTATACAGGAACAAATCTAGAACTTGTCATCAAGAACAATGAGCACTAATAATTAACTAGATTTTGAAACCCCAAAAACCTAAAACCTAAATCAAATCCATATCAAAAACCTAAATAAAAACCTACTTCAGAAAACCCAAATCAATCTCAAATTTGAAAACCTAGTCAAACAATATTCAAAACCCTAAATTCAACAATAAATCATAAGAAACATATCTGAGAGCGAAGAAGCAGATTGATTGGTGGTGGTCGGTTCTTCTAAATAGTAGAAGAAATAAGCAAAAGAAGTAGTCGGTTCTTCCTGATTTGGGGTACGACAAAGAAACGGAGAAAGATCAAAGGGGAGGAGGAGCACGTCGGGGGTGTCCCTGCTGTTCATCCTTGTTCGTCGGATAGGGGGCATCGATTGGAGAAGGAGGCTGGCGTCAATTTTAGGAGGACGGCGACAATTACAGAAGAAGGTCGGCGAAGATTTTCTTGGTTTTGATCGATGGATTTGTGGTGGGTTTGTAGATCAATGGTGTCTGTTGGTGATGGAGGTGGGTGACTAGTGGTGTGCACGATGGTGGTGGAGGAGACGATCGATGGTGTGTCGATGGTGGAGGTAGGCGGCGGTGGAGGTCGGGGCGGTGGAGGTTGTTAGGATTGTGTGCGAGACAGTAACAGGGTTACCGTGTCCAATGTTATAAGACACTAGTAGGTCACACCGCTGCACACCAAAATGAGAACGTTTGGATTACATAAGAAATAATTAATTGATTATTAATTATTTAATGAGAGAGAATTAAAATAAATAGTTAGTTAAACTATTTATTCATAATTAATTAATCAGATGAATTAATTAATTATTTATGGAAATTATTTGAGATAATTACCAAAGAATTTTATATGGAATAAAACTCTGCTAGGTTTATCCATATAAATAAAGAGTTAAGGGTTTATCAGAAATACAATTCAGTTTTTAATCCTACAACTCAGAAAAACTCTCTCTCTCTCTCTCACTCAAAACCGGCGCCGATTTCCAAGAGGAGGTTCGCGTTCGTTTTTCGGGTAATCCTTGGTGGTGGTCTAGCAACTATCTCAATCGGTGTCAGTAGCGGTGTATCCCCTACAAGCTTTCCGGAAAACTAATCGCATAAGGTAAACCATCAAACCTCGCTAAATTGTATCTGATAAGGTTTAAGTTGGGTCCAAGTTTGGGAATCGTTTTGTTATCTGCTGCGCACCGTTAGTGCCTACGGTTCCCAACAGTGGTATCAGAGCCACTTCTTAAACCTACAGATCAGGTTTATTTGTTTAAGATTTAGGTTTGAAAAAATTTCGATTTTTATATGCTTGATAATTGTAAAAATTGTTTTTCTCGAAAAACCTAATCGGATTCGGACCACCGGAATGTTGGAGAACCGTAGGCACTAACGGTGCGCAGCGGATAACAAAAACGATTCCCAAAACCCGGACCCATCTTAAACTATAACAGATACAATCAAAGTGGGTTTGACGGTTTACCTTTTGGCGAATAGACTTCCGGAAAGCTGGCAGGGGGTACACCGCTACTGACACCACGCGAGAGGGTTGCTAGACCACCGTGACTGATCGGAAAAATTCCGATCGATGTGTGAGAGAGGGAGAAGTCGACGGCTTCAGAGAGATAGAGAGCGAGAGGTTTTTCGTAAGATTGTTCAACTCATTATCAAACCCCTAACCCTTTATTTATAGGTTAGAATAAGGTAATGATCTAAGATAATTACAATTCCTTTTATAATTATCTTTTAATCAATTCCATAATTAATTAATATTAATTACTTTACTGATTGATTAAAACTAATAAATAATTATTAACTAATAATTATTCTTTTCTCTCTTCTCATTTATCTCTTACACACAAATTCTCAATTAGGTGTGCAGCGGTGTGACCTACTAGTGTCTTATAACGTTGGACACGGTAACCCTGTTACTGTCTCGCACATAATCCTAACAGACTCCCAATTGTGCTAGACATGTAACTATGATTGTTACCATTAGCCTAAGGAGGTCCCTAGCCAGACACTTAGGTTAACCAGGTTATAAGATCTCTTACATCCAGAGATACAATTCTTGGTTGAATTTGTACACAGGTTCATTCCTTTTGCATGCGATATTTCTAAAATGGTTTTAAGACATGGAGTGGAGGATTCATTTCTTAAAAACAAGTATTTCTTGACTCTGATTTCGATCGCCTGCAGTAACGGATATTACTAAATAACACCTGTTATTCTATCCGAGCGTGGCCACGCGTTTTCTGCCAATCTTAATCGTCAAGGGGCCCGGAAATATCTCTCTTTTGAAAGAGATGCAAATCCCTTCTTGACTACTTGCATTTGGATCCACGGCTTCCGCTGTATCTAGTCACGTCCCGTATGGCCGCCCTGTTACGGTGCAGCGTTAGTACGTGCTAAGAGTACAGTAGTCCTCGCGTTCCTGTTGGTCCCAAGTAGGTGACCTTCAAGTAAGGATAGTGTTTGGGATTATAGAAGGGGGGGTTGAATATAATCACACAAATTTCTCACTTTTAAATTCTTGTTTTATAAACAATATGAATTTACAGATTGTTGCGGAAATAGAAAAGACAATTAGTCTAAACTAAACAATCTAAGTTCTTTCACTATGCACTAAGTGAGAAGAGAATAAAGAAAGAAGATAGAGGGATAAAGAGAGAAAGGACTTGAGTAGAATTAGGATGAAGAAGAAGTGTGGAGAACATCTCTTCACGTCCTATTTATACTCCATGCATTAAATGCATGCAGACCTACTATTGTGACGTGTCACAATGTGAATGGTCTGTTGTACTATTTACTATAAACAAATACTCTTTGCATGGTGTGCAAAAGAGGATGTTTGTAAACAGTTGCCTTATGGTCTGATAAGTACGGAGGGAACAGTAAAGTAACTGCCCTTATGTACTATTGTGTCAGAAAAGGCGTGTAATCCTTTTGTGCATTAGACTAAGACATTGTTCTAATCCTTCAGGATCAGGATACTGATCAGTGACTAGAGTCCTGAAACTGGGGACGTTCAGGGTCACATGTATCCTGATGAATCTTCAGGATGTCATACGATAGTGAACAGACTGCTATCACTGAGTTCCGTCTTCAGATCACGAGTATGCTGTTCCTGTCATCAGCTATTTCTTCGACGTCGCTGATGGTTCTTTTTGTATGATCTTAATGTCTTCAGGAGGAGGTCTTCACTTCAGTGGACAGGATCAGTAGACCGCAGAACAGACTCGTTAGTCTCCTGATCCTGATCCTGATCTATAAAGTTAAGTTACAGCATAAGTAACATGGAATAACACTGAACAGACTCAGTGATAATTCCTCAAGCTATAACAGAAGTAAAAACCTATTCACTAAGTAAAGAATCAGGATCATTATCATTTCATCAGGTCTTAGGAGAGCTGGATCAAAAGATGTTCATAAGGCGCTAAGTGTAGCTCACTGAAGCGTTGAAAGCGTAGGATTGAGTTATGGCTAACACAAATGCCATGAACAGGTTCTCTGATTACTTGTCCTTCATAAAGGGTAATTCCTTGAGGGAATGAAAGATCAAGCATCGAGAGGTCCAGAGGTTTAACAACCATTCTGGGAAGACAGGGAGTTGGTCTTCTTGTAGAGGTGCCTGCAGATCTTCGAACAGGCTGCTGAGATGGGAGTGGAGAGTAATGGAGTAGGTCATCAGGTATTTCAGTTGTCCTTCTGATGCGAGCAATAAGTCCTTCAATGACTTCTTCTACTTCCGCCCGATAGTTCTTGTTGGCTTTGGGAAGCAGGGATCTGATTTCGTTCCACTCTGACAAGTTGTAGCGATCTAACTTGTCCAGAGTGTGCTCTACGTGTTGGGAATCGAGGGATACAAGAACATGCACAGCGGATAACAAAAAACCCGATTCCCAATCGAGGATCCAATCCTAAACCATACAGATACAATTAAGGGTGTTTTAGTGGATTACCTTTTGCAAACAATAACTCTGAAACGCAAGTAAGGGGTACACCGCTACTGGCACCGGTTGAGAGAGTTGCTAGACCACCACCGAGGATTACCCGAAAACAAACGCAAACCTTCCTCCTAACTGGATTCTGGCGCCGGTTTTGGGAGAGGGAGAGAGAGAGATTTTTCTGGGTTTTTAAACTGAATCAATCAATTAACTGATACCCCAAACCCTTTATTTATATGGACAAAACAAGCAGTGTTTGATTCCATATATAATTCTTGGTAATTATCTCTGAAATAATTTCCATAATTATCCAATTAACTAATCTAACTGATTAATTAATTATAAATAATTAAACTAATTATTTATTCCTTTTTCTCTCTAAATAATTAATTAACCAATTAATTAATTCCCATAATCCAAACATTCTCATTTTGGTGTGCAGCGGTGTGACCTACTAGTGTCTTATAACATTGGACACGGTAACCCTGTTACTGTCTCGCACATAATCCTAACAGACTCCCACTTGTGCTAGACACGTAACTGTACTGTCACCATTTGCCTAAGGAGGTCCCTAGCCAGACACTTAGGTTAACCAGGTTATAAGATCTCTTATATTCAGAGATACAATTCACGCTTGAATTTGTACACAGGTTCATTCCTTTTGCACACGATATTTCTAAAGTGATTTAAGACATGGAGTGGAGGATTCATTTCTTAAAATCAAGTATTTCTTGACTCTGATTTCGATTGCCTGCAGTAACGGATATTACTAAATAACCCCTGTTATTCTATCCGAGCGTGGCCACGCGTTTTCTGCCAATCTTAATCGTCAAGGGGCCCGGAAATATCTCTCTTTTGAAAGAGGTGCAAATCCCTTCTTGACTACTTGCATTTGGATCCACGGCTTCCGCTGCATCTAGTCACGTCCCGTATAGCCACCCAGTTACGGTGCAGCGTTAGTACGTGCTAAGAGTACAGTGGTCCTCGTGTTCCCAAACCAAGTATCTCAGGTCTAAGGACAACCTATCAAGTCAGTGCCTATGACTGAGGCTCCATGAAGCAGACTTGATTACTGGTCACTTCCAATACTCAAACACTCTGATGAGTATCTATAAATACTTGGTCACATCACTTGTGCTTTTACTCTCTACTTTGAATAAATCATCAAGTATTCATAATAGCGTTAAACTCCCTATTGAAATTCCCATTTCAATAAGTGGCTACGGAAATTTAGATTTCATACAAGACTTTGTAGAATCAAGGATACGTTAAATATGCGAAAAATAGTTAATTTAGAACAATCATGAAATTAAAACCTCCATTTATTTCCAACACACTGTGAAATAAAAACTTTACATGATTACATTGTTTCTAAATTAGACTATAGTAATAATTAATAAACTAAGTACTAGCTACTGGCTTCCAGGTACTGCATCCCAATGGAATTCGCATGTGCCTCATGCTTTGCCCTTGCTAGTGGCTTTGTCAGCGGATCTGCGACATTGTCTTCTGTTGGAATCTTGCATATTCTTACATCTCCTCTTCCAATGATCTCTCGGATGAGGTGATACTTTCTGAGCACGTGTCTCGACTTGTGATGCTCTCTAGGTTCCTTTGCTTGCGCCACGGCTCCTGAGTTATCACAGAATATATCTATCGGTCTCGAGATACTGGCAACCACTCTGAGATCCGATAGAAAATTCCTCAGCCAGACAGCTTCCTTTGCCGCATCACATGCTGCAATGTACTCTGCCTCTGTAGTTGAGTCTGCAATCGTGTCCTGCTTCGAGCTCTTCCACGAGATCGCACCTCCGTTTAGGGTAAAGACGTACCCTGACTGTGACCTGAAGTCATCTCTGTCGGTCTGGAAACTAGCGTCAGAGTATCCTGTGACACTAATTTCATCCTCAGAACCTCCAAAGACCAAGAACATTTCTTTCGTTCTTCTCAGATACTTGAGAATGTTCTTGACAGCCACCCAATGGGGCTCACCTGGATTCTGTTGGTATCTGCTCGTAACACTTACTGAGTAAGCAACATCGGGCCTAGTACATAGCATGGCATACATAATCGATCCAATTGCAGAAGCATATGGAACCGATTTCATTCTGTCCTGATCCTCACTAGAAACAGGACACTGTGTTTTACTTAACACTATGCCATGTTGCATTGGAATGAATCCTTTCTTGGATTCATCCATCCTGAATCTTTTCAGTACTTTGTCAATGTATGTACTCTGACTAAGTCCGATAAGCCGCTTAGATCTGTTTCTGTAGATCTTTATACCTAGTATATAAGCGGCTTCTCCAAGGTCTTTCATCTGGAAACATTTACTTAACCATTCTTTAACACTCTGTAAAGTTGGTACATTGTTTCCTATGAGTAGTATGTCATCTACATACAAGACCAGGAAGGTTACTATGCTCCCACTGAACTTAGTGTAAACACATGGCTCGAACTCACTTTTAGCGAAGCCAAACTCTTTGATTCGCTCATCAAAGTGTAAGTTCCAGCTTCGAGATGCTTGCTTTAATCCATAAATAGATTTTAGCAGTTTACACACCTTATTAGGATTCTTAGGATCTTCAAACCCCTCTGGTTGTTCCATATAGACGTCTTCTGTTAACTTTCCATTCAGAAAGGCTGTCTTGACGTCCATTTGCCAAATCTCGTAGTTAAAGTACGCTGAGATGGCCATTAGAATCCTAATTGACTTTAACATGGCCACTGGTGAAAAGGTTTCATCATAGTCGATACCATGAGTTTGTGTGAATCCTTTTGCGACCAGTCTGGCCTTGAAGGTGTGTACATTTCCATCCATGTCGGTTTTCTTCTTGAAAACCCATTTGCGTCCAACAGCCTTACAGTGTTGTGGCAAATCAGTCAACTCCCAGACCTGGTTGTCATACATGGATTGCATCTCGGCCTTCATGGCTTCCTGCCATTGTTCAGACTCACTGCCTGACACAGCTTCTCCATAGGATGTTGGTTCATTTAAGTCTCCACTCTCTTGAGAGACTAGGAACCCAAGATACCTATCTGGTTCTTGTCTTACCCTACTGGATCTGCGAAGGTCCTGTGTTTGCACTTCCTCAATCGGCTCTGATTGAGGTTCAACATTATTATGTTGAATTTCTGGCTCAACAACTGGTGTAGTGTTTTCTTCGTCTACTATCTGTAGATCTACATCCTTTCTGGTGTTCTCTAAACTGAGAAACTTTTCTTCCAGAAATTTTCCATTTCGAGCAACAAACACTTTGTTCTCTTCAGGGTTGTAGAAATAATATCCCACGGTGGTCTTGGGATATCCAACGAAGAAACACTTGTCGGATTTGGGTTTGAGTTTTTCTGAGGTAGGTCGTTTGACGTAAACCTCACAACCCCAAATTTTCAGAAAAGATATGTTGGGTTTCTTACCCTTCCATAACTCGTATGGAGTCTTTTCTACCGACTTTGTTGGCGCTCTGTTCAGTATGTGTGCTGCTGTTTCGAGCGCGTGTCCCCAGAATGATACTGGCAGCGAAGAATGACACATCATCGTTCGTACCATGTCAAGTAAGGTACGATTTCTCCTTTCTGATACACCGTTCATCTGAGGTGTATAAGGAGGTGTAAGTTGGGATACAATCCCACACTCCATCAGATGATTGTCAAACTCATCACTGAGATATTCGCCACCACGATCTGACCGTAAGAACTTGATCCTCTTGTCAAGTAGATTCTGTACTTCATTATGATATTCCTTGAATTTCTCAAAGGTTTCAGATTTATGTCTCATCAAGTAGACATATCCATACCTACTGAAGTCGTCAGTGAAGGTAATGAAGTACCGGTATCCTCCTCTTGCTACATGACTGAAAGGTCCACATACATCTGTGTGGATTATTTCAAGCAAGTCAGTAGCCCTTTCATTCTCACTGTTGAAAGGTTGCTTTGTCATTTTACCAGATAAACAAGATTCGCAATTATCAAAAGGTTTGTAATCGAAATTGCCAAGAAAACCTCCCTTTAGGAGTAGTTCAACGCGTTTCTTGTTTATATGGCCCAAACGACAATGCCAGAGGTAAGTCTGATCCTCAATATCCTTGGATCGCTTACTTATATGATAGATTTCACTATTGTTGTCTTTAAGATTTACAGTGTATAGACCATCTACAGGTGTAGCTTTAAAATAGAAAATATTATCTTTAAAAACCGAAATCATCTTATAAGAATATTTATAGTAAAAGCCTTGGTCTACCAACAAATCAAAAGACAATACATTCTTAATCATATTTGGAATATAATAACAATTATTCAGTTCCAAAACTAGACCCGAGGGTAAACTAAGACTGTAAGATCCCACGGCTTCAGCAATCAACGGAGTGCCTTCGCCCACTCGTAGGTTCGAACGGTCCTTCCTCAGAGTCTTTCTTCTAGTGAATCCCTGTAAATGATTACAAATGTGGTTACCACTGCCTGTATCAATTACCCATGATTCATAAGAAGTGATTAAGCAATCTATCATAAAGATACCTGGAGCATCGGGTAAACCGATATCCATCTGGTCGATGTTCATCGAGTGCTCGCAAATATCCTCGCTGCCGCACTCTGGGCAACTCAGATCTCCCAGCTCATCTATTATGTCAGTGTCCATGAGATTCGCAGGTTCGGGTACTGGCTCTAGACTGGCCAGGATATCTGCATGAACTTTATCCACGTCGCTCTTTGGTTCCTTCATGTAGGCACTAGCTGTGTCCTGAACTTCCTTTGTGAGGGAGAACCACATGAGATACACTAACTCTTCCTGAGTCATCTTGTACCCCAGACGTGATAAACATTTAAAAAGCCTTCTCATATCAACAAGATGGTTTTTAACTGACTGACCCTTCTGTAGCTTCAGGGAGAGAATCTCTTGCATGATCAATAGCTTCCCCGTGTGCTTGTAGAGACCTAGCTGGTTCTCCACATCTCTCACAACCTCGTGACATGATTTAACTCTTAAATCTCCCGTGAACTCGGGTGACATAGAGAAAATCAGAATGGACATTACATCCGATTCATCTGTCAAGTATCTAAAATACTCAGCAAATTCCTCTTCAGGGGCATTGCTTTTAGGTCGTGATACGGGTTTGTTGATCACATAAAGCTTATCCTGGGCACATAAAACGTTCCTCAAGTGTAACTTCCAAACTGGAAAGTTATGGCCCGTAAGCTTCCACTTGCCCATAATAAGGCGAAGTGACTCTTCAGGTGAATAAAACGGAATACTAATTTGAGACATCTACAGAAGAATATAAAATTCCAGTTTTAGTTTATAATTATATAATTCTAATAAATTATTACCCTTAAAATAAATTTATTAGACTAGAATCCATATTTCACATGTGTCGGGAAGCATGTGATCATGTCATACCGACTCATGCGATCTATGGTAGGTAACACTATACCAATCGTATTCCCATCTGAAAATACGACTTCTAGATCGTCGGGACATCGGATATCAATAATCCGTGCATATTTAGTCCCTCTAGTGCATTTTGGCCTGGTACCACCCAGTGAATAAATAATTACCAAAATAGATTGCACCACTCGGGACCTGGACAAACTCTGGCCGGTACCACCCGGAGATAATTCGCAGAGTTTTATCTCCTTCCAGTTTCGGTTTGAACACGGGCGTTCATAGTGTGTGCACTTACAACGCCCTATGTACCTTACACCGGAAGTGCCCCTAAAGTGGGTTGCACTTACTAATCTATGATTTCTAACAAGGGTTTAAATTGCCAGTTTCCTTTTTTCAAAAACTTTGAAAAACTGGATCCAAATACTAACTGTATTTGTATCCTTTTGATTTTTAAACAATCCGTTCAAAAAGGGGCAATTTATATTTAATAGCAATTACGTAAATTAAACAACCACGCAATTTAAATATAAACAGCACAGTCATAGCCTAAACCCTTAAACTAATGTTGTTTTGTGAGCCAACACAAAAACAACGGTCTCAACCCTAAGTGACAAAAGTCTTCAACTTCTGGCACTCCCACTGGCTCCGAGATCCATGGCCGTCGTCTTGTCTCCGTCTTGACGTAATTAAAATAATTATTACAAATGGGCTAAAAATGGCACGCAGGCCTCCCAACTATTCTAATAAAATATTAAAATTACAAAAGGGTTGTAAATGGCTCGCAGGCCTCCCAATTATTCTAAAACGGATAAATAAAATAAAACACAACCACGGGTCCAAAAGGGTTCAGCTATGACTTATCATATAATTAAATAAGTTAAAACACATCTGAATTTTAATTTAATAATTATACAACTAATTAATTAAAACAATTAATTAAAACTTATCCTGAATCGTTTTAACCTTATCTGAAAAACGATCCTTAATTCGAAAAATTATCCGGAAACGGATTTCAAACTGATACCCGTTAACGATAATAACGAAAATTAAAAACGTCACCATCGCTGCCCGTGTCTCCCGTAATCGCCGCCGGCAGCGGCGACTTTGATAGCCACCGCCACCGTAACGGCCACCGCTACCATCAAAGGTAAACGGCGACGGCAGCAGCTAAAGAGCCACCACCGCCGCCTACCGCAAACATGACCGTCGGCGACAGTAACGGCTGAAAGCCACCACCGCCGCCGCGACGCTTCGACGGAAACAACGAACGCCGCCACCACCGTAACTGGTGGTGCGGCTGGCCTTGATTCGACAGGCGGCGATCGCCGCTGCCCCAAATCCCTCCGATCGATCGAAGTAACCAAACTGGTCACCATAGATCGCCGCCGCCACCACAATCGGTGGAGCGGCG
Source organism: Centaurea solstitialis (assembly GCA_030169165.1). NCBI lineage: Eukaryota > Viridiplantae > Streptophyta > Magnoliopsida > Asterales > Asteraceae > Centaurea > Centaurea solstitialis. The sequence continues at coordinate 47,543,514 of CM058043.1, forward strand.
GATTCAATTTCTCGTTGATGCCGTCGATTGCCACCACAACCACAATCGGTGGTGCGGTGGCTACAATCGGAAACCGCCACCGCCACTGTCGACGACAGTGGCTATCGCCACCATCGCCGATCGGCGGTCAAAACAGTCGCCGCCACCATAAAACGGTGGTGCGGCTTTCATCGACGTTCATTGCCACCATCATCAATCGCCACCACCACCACATACGGTGGTGTGGTGCGTGAGACCGACCACAGCCGCATCCACGATCTGTGGTGCGGCGTGGTGGTGCGACAAGAGGGCAGCCGCCGGCTACCACCAATTGTGGTGTCGCCGGCGGTGGTGTACGGTGGTCTTGGTGGTCTGGTCGGCTAACTGCCGCCGTTCCACTGCAGTCTAGGTTTATACAAAAATCTAATTTTAACAAAGAACGAACAATAAAATTAAATTTCTTTAAACCTATTAAACTGATAAACCTGATCTGTAGGTTTTAGGAAGTGGCTCTGATACCACTGTTGGGAATCGAGGGATACAAGAACATGCACAGCGGATAACAAAAAACCCGATTCCCAATCGAGGATCCAATCCTAAACCATACAGATACAATTAAGGGTGTTTTAGTGGATTACCTTTTGCAAACAATAACTCTGAAACGCAAGTAAGGGGTACACCGCTACTGGCACCGGTTGAGAGAGTTGCTAGACCACCACCGAGGATTACCCGAAAACAAACGCAAACCTTCCTCCTAACTGGATTCTGGCGCCGGTTTTGGGAGAGGGAGAGAGAGAGATTTTTCTGGGTTTTTAAACTGAATCAATCAATTAACTGATACCCCAAACCCTTTATTTATATGGACAAAACAAGCAGTGTTTGATTCCATATATAATTCTTGGTAATTATCTCTGAAATAATTTCCATAATTATCCAATTAACTAATCTAACTGATTAATTAATTATAAATAATTAAACTAATTATTTATTCCTTTTTCTCTCTAAATAATTAATTAACCAATTAATTAATTCCCATAATCCAAACATTCTCATTTTGGTGTGCAGCGGTGTGACCTACTAGTGTCTTATAACATTGGACACGGTAACCCTGTTACTGTCTCGCACATAATCCTAACACTACGTCCTTTACTCCAGAGCGTTTGACTGTGATCCAGGTTTTGCCAGGATTATTCTTCTTGCCTCTTGATCGGCGAAGATGGATTCCTGAGATGGCAGCACCATGCTTTCGAAGGTGTAACCGATCTCTGCACCAGTCAAGCTCAGCATTTACTTCTCCAGTCTGTATCTCAGCGTTTTTGTTGAAGACCTTCAGAACAGCCTTCTGTGCAAGGATAGGATCCGCACTTATTTCAGCATCTTGATCTACAAAATCCGATGCAAGCCTTCGAGCGGCTTGAGCAGAGAGGAAGGCTTCCTTCTGCTTCTTATTATGCTCTAGTTGAGCCTGTACAGCCTCGTTGTACTCCTCCTGCGAGAGATAGGCGAACTCAGAGTCACAAGAGGTACGAAGAGGAATTTTTACTCTTGTATTCTCGAGTCGCTCTATCACGGCGTCTAAGCGCCCATCCCTGTCAATGGCAAAGGAACTGTCAGGGTAGTTTTCACCTTCAGATCTAGGAGAGTTTGAGGGAGGTGATCTGGGTGAAGAGGCAGGGGTGGAGAAGTCATCAGAGATGAATTCATCATCTGATGAGAGGCATATGGTTTCAGGGGTGGTTCGGATTTCAGGGGTTCGGGATGAAGAGGCTTCTTGGTTGAAACGGGTTGTAGGACGGGTAGAAATGGTTTCTTGGTTAAGGGGTGTGATCCTGAAGGTCATTTTAGCTAGTTTAGCTCTGGTCTGTTCATTGGGACTATTCTCCATTAGGCGAATAATGTCACCAGTGACAGAGCCAAAGTTGACATCTTGAGTTTCAGGATCGGCTTGGTTAAAAAGTTCAGGTTCAGGGGCAGAGGTGTGTTCAGGAGTTGGTTCAGGAGAGGGTAGTTTGGGAGGTTGATAGATAACCATTTGAAGGTTATTAGGAGGGGAGTTTTCGGGTGAGGAGTCTAGGGTGATGGTTTCAGGAGTAGGTTTAGATTTTAGGAGGGTAGAAATAGGTTGGTTATCAGAGGAAGAGGGAGAGGATGGTGGTAGAGACGTACCAGAAGCATCAGGGTTCTCCCCCTGAGGTTGTGCTTGCTCTGGAATGGGCGCAGAGTCAGTGGAGATCTTCTCGATGAAGATGTCGTCAGCATCATCATCATCTTCATCATCATCATCGTCGTCTTCATTATTCCCCCCGTCTTCAGTGGTTCTCCAGTTTGTGGAGGGGGAATAGGCTGAATGGTCTCGGGGCTGTCTCTCCCCCTCAGCAGGTGCCTGCACTAAGGCAGCTGTTGTAACACTCCTTTGGAGGAGAGAGGCCATGTCACCCAGAAGCTTGCGCTGGATGAAGGACGATGTGATCAGGGACTGTAACACGTCCCTGTCCGCCGAGGTGAAGGACGGAGATGGCGCAGGAGCAGTGGTGAGGGCGTTGACAGCAGTGGAGAGCCCTTGCACCTGCTCCTGGAGGGATCGGAGAGCAGCTTCCTGAGCATCCAACCTCTGAACCACCGTTGTTTGAAAGGTGGTGAGAGAGTTGGTGCTGTTGATGATATCGGTGGAGAGCGCATGGAGTGCTGTGGCCTTCAGGTCATCAATTGATGCCTGAAGATTGGTGGAGGAGGAGGCAACTTGAGACACCTTGTCATGGATATTATCCAGACAAGGGATGGAGAAGGTGACGGCCGTGGGCGGCGGAGTCGCGGCGACGGCGGCAGCAGTGGCACTGGCGGCGGCGGCTTCAGCAGCGGCTGCAGCAGCTTGGGCAGCAACAAGTTCCTGTTGGAGGGACTGGAGCTGTGCCGAGTGCTCGGCCTCCTTCTGCTGGAATGCTGTGCGGGCCTCCTGCAGGGTCCTCTCAGCGGACTGCCTGCGGAGCTCAGCTGCGTTCAGCTGATGCTCGGTGTCCGTGAGGATGAAGTCGTTGAAGGGGTCATCCTGTTGAAGATGCCCTTCAGAACCTGTTCCTAAAGAACCTGTAGACATAGTAACTAAGTGAGCACTAGAAGACTCATTAGTTTTCATAGAAGAAGGAACAGTAATATGTTGCATAGAAATATTACCTGAGGCTTGGAGGGTATCAGGATGATTACCCACCAGATTCTCTGAGGGTTCGAGTTGAACCACCTCAGGTTCTTGTGTAATAGGGGCAGATGTAGAAGTATCTGCAGTGGAAGAACGTTTAGATAAAGGGGAAGGTTTATTAAAGAGCTGGGGCAAGGTAATGTAATATTTCTTACCAGCCGCCTGCGTCTTTTTCTTTTGCGCCCTAGATTTGGCGCGCTTGGTTGGAGGAGGAGGAGTGACAGATGATGGTTGGGGGCGCTTCTGGAGCGCAGAAGATGTGGTTGCAGCTGGGGAAGTCAGTATGGGGTTAGCTACTGACATAGCATGCACAGAAGTAGAAGAGTGTGGTTTGGAAGAGATGATAGAAAACATACCTGCAGTGGGAGCGGTGGATGGTTCAGCATCCTCCTGATCCTGAGCCTGAGCAGGTTCAGGAATGACCAGGACCGCGGAGAGGGGGACGTCATCAGGATGATGAACAACCTGGTCTAGGAACCTGGGTCCCAGAGAGTAGTTGTTGGAGTTCCCAGTCTTGGGGTAGTTTTCCCCCATATGCATCTCCAGGACGGCCGAGAAGAACCTTGTGAAGGCAACGTTGGCGACCCGATTCTTGCTTCGAACCTTCCTGACCATGTCGTCCCAGATGGAGCGAGCATAGTCGAACTCGCGATTCTTGATCGCAGAGTAGACCATGTGCTGGATGACCGTCGGGAACTGCTCCGTGCTCCCTGTTTTGCCCGATAAGCACAGGCCAAACGTGTTCCATATGTAATAGAACACGGCGTTGAGTCCTGACTTATGGACAGTGGCACCGGTCTTGGGCAGCAGGACTCCTTCCTTGTTGACAGGCCATCTGTAGCCGATGGCGTCGAGGAACTCAATGATCTCGTCGGAGGTGGGGACAGGAGGGAAGCGCTTCTTCTTGGGGAAGTTAAGCACGTTCCTGAGTGTTCCGAAACCGAAGGAGATGAGGTTGTCCCTGATTTGGAACTTGATCACCTCGCGCAGGACGCCCTTGGTGTTCTTCTCCTTGGTAACCGTGGCTGTAGACCACAGTTGTTGTAGCATGGGCTTGTTTGGCTTGGGGTCCAAAGTGAAAGCCGTCTTCAGAGGGCTTCGTAGCAGGAAGTCCTTGGCAGGAATTAGATATTCCTTGTTGTCGGGAATGTCAAACAGAGCAAGAACGTTGTTCTGTTTGAATTGAACGTCATGCGCAGGGATGACGATAGGTAGGCTTTCAGAGGATTGTAGTGGAGTAGCCTCAGAGGAAAGTTGAGCGTCCAGAGAAGAAGTAGTAGCAGCCATCCTGTGAGAAACATAAAAATAACATATATGGATGAATAAGAGTCCAAAATATGCATTTTTCTTCATTTTTCGATGAACACAAAGTATGTTCATGAAAATGGTGAAATCCTTTATACTTAGAGTAGATTAGATACCAAAATTCACAAAAGAAATGTGTTTTGGTATTAAAGAGAACTTCTATTTTGATGAAAAGATATCAAAATAGGAGTTTATGACTGTTTCTTAAAAGAAATAAGAAAAATCATGTTAAACAGTTTTAACAAAAAATCTTTGAAGATTTTGGGAAAACTAAGATCAAACGAAGTGATCTTAGGGTTTTTGGAAAAACGTTTATCAAAATAAGTTGTTTTTAGAGAAAGAATACCAACTTAGATTGTAGAAAGAATAAAGAACAAAGGAAACTTACGTTGATCTTGTTAAAAGAAGTGATAAGTGTGTGTTCTTGGTGTTCTTGAGGATGAAGATCCTTGCTTTTTCTTGCTTTGAATGCTTTGAGAGTATTATGTGAGCGTAAAGAGTGAAAAGGATTACGAATGAGGTTTTTATACCTCGTGGTAGGAGAGAGAAAAAGGATGAGAGAGAAAAGAGCGGCTAAATTCAAACGTTATGATGAAAAAGAAGCTCGACGCGCGTTCACGCGCCTGACACACGTAGTGGGGAACAGGAAACGTCCCATTACGTGTCAGTGCAGATGAAAGGTTTGTTTTATTAGAAAAACTAAAAACCACCTTTTCAGGGGATGATTCCAATTTGGTGAAAGATATGATTTATGGGAATCAGAGTACTTATCAGATAAGTACTGTTTTGGGAAAATCCTCTTATCACATTTAATGCGATAAGGTTTCAGTAGCAGAGGGAAGAAATACTTACCTGAGAATCATCAGTATTCGGATATTGAACAAAGATTTTGTAAGTACTGAATAGAGTCATCCTCTGAAGAAGAGTTATTCAGGAGTTGTTAATAAAAGAGGTCCTGAGAGAATATAAGGACTTTAACAACTGTTTGTCCTGAGAACTTCTATTCTTCAGGATTTAACATCCCAAGTTCACTGAGGAGCATATTAAAACGCGTCACATCCAGTGGTTTGGTAAAGAGGTCAGCAAGCTGATATTCAGTAGGGACAAAATGGAGTTCAATATCACCATTCATCACATGATCCCTGATGAAGTGATATCTCACTTCAATGTGCTTTGTCTTAGAGTGTAAGACAGGATTGTTAGCAATGGCTATTGCTGAAGTGTTGTCACAGTAGATAGGAATTTTGGAGAGTTGTATGTCATAGTCCTGAAGTTGATTTCTCAGCCACAGGACCTGAGCACAACATATTCCTGCTGCAACATATTCAGCTTCAGCAGTTGATGTGGACACAGAGTTCTGCTTCTTGCTAGTCCAACTCACCAACTTGCCACCTAATAGGTGACAGCCACCAGTAGTGCTTTTCCTGTCGATCTTACATCCTGCAAAGTCACTATCAGAATAAGCTGTTAGATCGAACCCTGAGTCCTTGGAGTACCAAAGACCCATGTTAGGAGTTCCCTTCAGGTATCTGAAGATCCGCTTTACAGCGGTCAGATGGGATTCTTTGGGTTCAGCCTGATAACGAGCACAGAGACATGTAGAATACATGATATCAGGACGACTCGCTGTAAGATACAGCAATGAGCCAATCATTCCTCTATAGAGAGTCACATCAACAGGTTTCCCTTTGGAATCCTTGTCAAGAGACAGAGGAGGAGCCATTGGAGTCTTCATCGGTGTACAGGATGTGAGATCAAATTTCTTCAGCATCTCATGTACATATTTACCTTGATTGATGAAAATTCCCTTTTCAGATTGCTTGATCTGAAGTCCTAAAAAGAATGTTAGTTCGCCCATCATAGACATTTTATATTCAGATTTCATGAGCAACTCAAACTTTTCGCAGAGTTTGGGATTTGTGGATCCAAAGATAATGTCATCGACATATATCTGGACAAGAAGGATATGCTTAGGATATTTCTTCAGAAATAAAGTGCTATCAATCTTTCCACGAACAAAACCTTTAGAGAGAAGAAAGGTTGAGAGGGTATCATACCAGGCACGAGGAGCCTGTTTTAACCCATAGAGAGCCTTGTTTAACTTGTAGACGTGATCAGGGAACTTAGGATCTACAAAGCCAGGAGGCTGAGCCACATAGACCTCTTCATTAAGTTTTCCATTCAGAAAGGCATTTTTAATGTCCATCTGATAAACTTTGAAGTTCATATGTGCTGCAAAAGCTAGGAAGAGTCGAATTGCTTCGAGCCTAGCAACAGGAGCAAAAGTTTCATCGTAATCAATGCCCTCTTCCTGCCTGTATCCCTGAGCCACAAGGCGAGCCTTGTTTCGAATGATTGTACCAATCTCATCAAGTTTATTTCGAAAAATCCACTTGGAACCAATGATTGTACGTTTTCGAGGCCTAGGGACGAGAAGCCAGACATTGTTTCTGATGAACTCTGCTAGCTCTTCCTGCATGGCTGAGACCCAGGCAGGATCACGCAAAGCATCATCTATTTCTTTAGGTTCATTTTCAGAGATAAAATTTACATAAAGACAGACGTTACCAGCTTGACGTCTAGTTTTCACACCAGAAGAAGGATTTCCAAGAACTTGATCAATGGGATGATCTTTGGTCCATCGGAGAGCAGGTGGTTGATACACCTGTCCTGAAGTAGATGCTTCATTGGATGATGGATCAGGAAGAAGATTTGTAGGAGAGGGTTCACTAACAGTGGTTTGAGAGAAGTCTTCACTGTTAGTAGGTTGATCAGGTTCAGGTGGTGTGATTTGAGAGAGAGGGGTGGCATTTATGAGAGGTGGAGTGGTTGTATCAGAAGGTGGTATTGGATTTTCTTCAAAACCATCAGGAAGGTCTTGAGGAGAAGGATCAGCAATAGGAGGTTCAGGGACTTGAAAGAAAGAGTCAGCCCACTGATTGATTTCAGTATTATCATTTGGGTGAGGAAAGGTAGGACCCGATTCATCAAACTTGACATGAATCGTTTCCTCAATGGTTTGTCTTCGTTTGTTGAACACACGGTAAGTTTTAGAAATGGATGAGTATCCGAGGAAAATTCCATCGTCAGATTTGGAATCAAACTTTCCAAGAAGATCTTTGTTGTTCAGGATGTAGCAGACACAACCAAAGATATGGAGATGTTTGATTGAAGGTTTCCTGTTACGAAAGAGTTCGTAAGCTGTTCTTCTGAAACGCTTGACAATCAGAGATCTGTTCTGAGTGTAACAAACAGTATTTACAGCTTCAGCCCAGAACTGAGTGGCAAGGTTGGCTTCACTCAGCATAGATCTAGCAGCTTCGATCAGCGTCCTGTTTCGTCTTTCAGCAACACCATTTTGCTGAGGAGTTCTTACAGAGGAGAAGTTTTGGGAGATACCTTTCTGTTCAAAGAAAGATTCCAGGGTACTGTTTTTGAACTCAGTCCCATGGTCACTTCTTATTGAACGAACAGTAAGGTTGTTGAGTTTTTCCATCTTCCTGACGAACAGGATGATTTCTTCAGGAGCATCACTCTTGGCACGTAGGAAGAAAACCCAAGTATATCTGGAATATTCATCTACGATCACCAGAGTATATTTCTTTCCACCAATGGATTGGACATTAACAGGTCCAAAGAGATCCATGTGGAGAAGTTGTAGAGGAGAGCTGATGGAGGAAATCTGCTTGGACTTGAAGCTAGCCCTGGTCTGTTTTCCTTTCTCACATGCTGAACAAAGATATTCCTTTGTGTAGCGATAGTCAGGAAGACCAATGACCAGGTCGTTGATGCAGAGTTGATTCAGCGTCTTGAAGTTGAGATGAGAGAGACGCTTGTGCCAGAGCCAATTCATATCAGTGGAAGCACGTGATACGAAACAGAAGTTATCAGTGGAAGTATTCATATTGATGATGTAGATATCTGCATGTCTAACACCATTGAGAATGACTTCCTTTTTCCTGTTCTTGACTTTGCACTTTTTCTTAGAGAAAGAAACTTTGTGATTCTTATCACACAGTTGACTGATGCTCAGAAGATTATGCATCAGGCCTTCAACATAAGCAACTCTTTTGAAGGTAGTTACTCCGTTGGTCAGAGTGCCGTACCCTCGGGTTTGGCCTCTACCGTTTCCGCCAAAGGTCACAGCAGGACCTCTTTCTTCACGGTAGTTAGTGAGGACAGATTTAGAACCAGTCATGTGTCGAGAGCATCCACTGTCCAAGTACCAGATGCCCTTATCCTGTAAAATACAGAGTTTAAGTTTTCTTTGGTACCCATAGAACTATGGATCCAGAAGTATCAGTAGGACTGGTTGAATCAGTGTCAGCCTTTACTGAAGTATCAGTATGGGAGGCTGGAGTCTTAACTGAGGGAACAGTCTTGACAACCTTCTTTCCTTTGACTGATTTCTCAGTCTTGGGAATCTTCTTTACCTTAGCTGATTTTTCAGCTTTGGTAGCATCAGGACACTTACTCGCAATATGGTCATTTAATCCACAATGATAGCATTTGCGATATTGAAAGCGTTTAGTGTGGTCCAGAAAGTTTTTGAACTTTAGGTGAGCAGGACCTGCACCAAGTATGCCTTTAGCATTGGACATTGGAGGAATTGGTTTCTTCTCCTGTGTCTTTTGCTTCAGGTCAATCTTCAGTCTAGGAGCAGGACTCTGAGAAAGAGACTTAGTTCCAGAGACTGAAGGACCACCACCCAGAACTTTGTTCTTGGGTTTAGGACCCTTGGTCTTTGAAGGTGTTTCAGTTTTGGATTTATCCTTAACTGTATTCTTTTTGCTCTTAGGAGCACCTTCAGGGTGAGTGTTAGAAGAAGAAGAAGAAGGGGTGTTTTCAGAGGCATTAGGAAGAGGAATAGAAGAAACAAATTTTCCAAATTTGAGCATGGAACTATCAGACTTAGTTTCTTCTTTCTTGAAACCACGAAAGAATCCAAGACCTCTCTTGCTTTTATCAGGCCTCCCTGAAGCTAATATTTCATCAACTTTTTCAGAGGCGTCACTCCATCCTTTGATGGTGACTTTTTCAGCATTTAATTGGGCAAGGGCCTTCTCTTTGGCAGCAAGAGCCATTTCTCTTTCAATACAAAGAGTTTTGTTTACGGTGACCTGATCCTTATAATTTTCTTCTACAATGGTAAGCTGTTTTAATTTTTCTTGACATTCTTTGAGTTGTCCTCTAAGGTCAATATTCATTTTTTCAGCAGATGTTTTACCATTAAGGGCTTTGTAAAGGTCAAGAGTGACCAGGTCTAACTGTGTTAAGCTTTCAAGAGGGATGAGAGGAATAGGTACCTGACTGGAAGAATCAGTCGCAGAGGTGGAAGCTTCAGGAGTTGTGGAAGAAGAAGCTTCAGGATCCTGAGGAGGAATCTCTTCAGGAACCTCTTCTATCTTAGCCATGAGAGCTAAGGTAGGTTCCTCAATAATGGCCATGAGAGCCACTTGAGTATCTTCCTCATCAGACGAGTCATCAGAGGAGACATCATCCCAATCGCAGTCTTCTGCGATTAAACCTTTGCCTTTGCGCTGAGTTTTCATCTTTTTGTACTTTTCTTTCAGGCGTTGGTATTTGGGGTTCTTGGAAGAAGATTTTGCAGAGGAGGGAGCAAACTGACTTTTTCTGTACCTGCAATCATTAGCAAAGTGTCCTTTGCCCGATGGTCTTCAGATCAATCAGAAGACAGTTGAATCTCTGATGTAGCTGGGAGAGAGTTTCATCCTTCTGATGAATAAAGCTTTCGTACTGACGAACCAAGAAAATCTTTCTTGATTCCATGAGTACGGCAGTACCTTCATATTGAACACAGAGAGTGTCCCATATCTCCTTAGCAGAGCGAAGGTGACAGACAGAATGAAAGACGTCATCAGGGAGAGACATGGCAATGAGAGACCTAGCCTTGGTGTCAATGTTGACCAGGCGTCTATCTTCATCATTCCAGTCAGTTACGGGCTTTACCAGCTGTCTTTCAGGAACAGCAGGTTGACCAGCAGCAGCAGCAATGGGGTGGACGGTTTGTGTAGGCACATGTGGTCCGTTTTCCAGAAAATAAGGAATCTGGGGATCAGAACCAGAGAGGAAAAGTTCCATCCTGGTTTTCCAAAGAGAGAAGTTGTCTTTGTTAAACCGAGGAGGCTTTCCAGCAGAGCCGGTATCAAAGTAGTTATCCTTAGCTTGAAGAGCCATAGAATAAGAAGAGAGGATCACAAGATTTTTCTTAAGAAGAAAATGAGAGCTTGTATCTGCTCTGATACCACTTGTTGGTCCCAAGTAGGTGACCTTCAAGTAAGGATAGTGTTTGGGATTATAGAAGGGGGGGTTGAATATAATCACACAAATTTCTCACTTTTAAATTCTTGTTTTATAAACAATATGAATTTACAGATTGTTGCGGAAATAGAAAAGACAATTAGTCTAAACTAAACAATCTAAGTTCTTTCACTATGCACTAAGTGAGAAGAGAATAAAGAAAGAAGATAGAGGGATAAAGAGAGAAAGGACTTGAGTAGAATTAGGATGAAGAAGAAGTGTGGAGAACATCTCTTCACGTCCTATTTATACTCCATGCATTAAATGCATGCAGACCTACTATTGTGACGTGTCACAATGTGAATGGTCTGTTGTACTATTTACTATAAACAAATACTCTTTGCATGGTGTGCAAAAGAGGATGTTTGTAAACAGTTGCCTTATGGTCTGATAAGTACGGAGGGAACAGTAAAGTAACTGCCCTTATGTACTATTGTGTCAGAAAAGGCGTGTAATCCTTTTGTGCATTAGACTAAGACATTGTTCTAATCCTTCAGGATCAGGATACTGATCAGTGACTAGAGTCCTGAAACTGGGGACGTTCAGGGTCACATGTATCCTGATGAATCTTCAGGATGTCATACGATAGTGAACAGACTGCTATCACTGAGTTCCGTCTTCAGATCACGAGTATGCTGTTCCTGTCATCAGCTATTTCTTCGACGTCGCTGATGGTTCTTTTTGTATGATCTTAATGTCTTCAGGAGGAGGTCTTCACTTCAGTGGACAGGATCAGTAGACCGCAGAACAGACTCGTTAGTCTCCTGATCCTGATCCTGATCTATAAAGTTAAGTTACAGCATAAGTAACATGGAATAACACTGAACAGACTCAGTGATAATTCCTCAAGCTATAACAGAAGTAAAAACCTATTCACTAAGTAAAGAATCAGGATCATTATCATTTCATCAGGTCTTAGGAGAGCTGGATCAACAGTTCCCAAACCAAGTATCTCAGGTCTAAGGATAACCTATCAAGTCAATGCTTGTGACTGAGGCTCCATGAAGCAGACTTGATAACTGGTCACTTCCAATACCCAAACACTCTGATGAGTATCTATAAATACTTGGTCACATCACTTGTGCTTTTATTCTTTTCTTTGAATAAATCATCAAGTATTTATAATAGCGTTAAACTCCCTATTGAAATTCCCATTTCAATAAGTGGCTACGGAATTTTAGATTTCATACAAGTCTTTGTAAGAATCATGGATACATTTAAATATGCGAAAAATAGCTAATTTGGAACAATCATGAAAATAAAACCTCCATTTATTTCCAACACACTGTGAAATAAAACTTTACATGATTACATTGTTTCAAAATTAAACTATAGTAATAATTAATAAACTAAGAACTAGCTACTGGCTTCCAGGTACTGCATCCCAATGGAATTCGCATGTGCCTCATGCTTCACCCTTGCTAGTGGCTTTGTCAGCGGATCTGCGACATTATCCTCTGTTGGAATCTTGCATATTCTCACATCGCCTCTTCCAATGATCTCTCGGATAAGGTGATATTTCCTGAGCACGTGTCTTGACTTGTGATACTCTCTCGGTTCCTTTGCTTGCGCCACGGCTCCAGAGTTATCACAGATTATATCAATCGGTCTAGAGATACTGGCAACCACTCTTAGATCCGATAGAAAATTCCTTAGCCAGACAGCTTCCTTTGCCGCATCAGATGCTGCAATGTACTCTGCTTCTGTAGTTGAATCTGCAATCGTGTCCTGCTTCGAGCTCTTCCATGAGATCGCACCTCCGTTTAGGGTAAAGACATACCCTGACTGTGACCTGAAGTCATCTCTGTCGGTCTGGAAACTAGCGTCAGAGTATCCGGTGACACTAATTTCATCCTCAGATCCTCCAAAGACCAAGAACATTTCTTTCGTTCTTCTCAGATATTTAAGAATGTTCTTGACAGCCACCCAATGAGGTTCACCCGGATTCTGTTGGTATCTGCTCGTAACACTTACTGAGTAAGCAACATCGGGCCTAGTACACAGCATGGCATACATAATCGATCCAATTGCAGAAGCATATGGGACTGATTTCATCTTGTCCTGATCTTGACTAGAAACAGGACACTGTGTTTTACTTAACACTATGCCATGTTGCATCGGGATAAATCCTTTCTTGGATTCATCCATCCTGAATTTCTTCAGGATTTTATCGATATACGTACTTTGACTAAGTCCGATAAGCCGCTTGGATCTATTCCTATAGATCTTTATACCGAGTATATAAGCGGCTTCTCCAAGGTCCTTCATCTGGAAACATTTGCTTAACCAACCTTTTACACTCTGTAAAGTTGGTACATCGTTTCCTATGAGCAGAATGTCATCTACATACAAGACCAAGAAGGTTACTATGCTCCCACTGAACTTAGTGTAGACACACGGCTCGAACTCACTTTTGGTAAAACCAAACTCTTTGATTCGCTCATCAAAGTGTAAGTTCCAGCTTCGAGATGCTTGCTTTAATCCATAAATGGATTTTAGCAGTTTACACACTTTATTAGGATTCTTAGGATCTTCAAACCCCTCTGGTTGTTCCATATAGACGTCTTCTGTTAACTTTTCATTCAGAAAGGCTGTCTTGACGTCCATTTGCCAAATCTCGTAGTTAAAGTACGCTGAGATGGCCATTAGAATCCTAATTGACTTTAACATGGCCACTGGTGAAAAGGTTTCATCATAGTCGATACCATGAGTTTGCGTGAACCCTTTTGCGACCAGTCTGGCCTTGAAAGTGTGTACATTCCCATCCATGTCGGTTTTCTTCTTGAAAACCCATTTGCGCCCAACAGCTCTACAGTGTTGTGGCAAATCAGTCAACTCCCAAACTTGGTTGTCGTACATGGATTGCATCTCGGCCTTCATGGCTTCCTGCCATTGTTCAGACTCACTGCCTGACACAGCTTCTCCATAGGATGTTGGTTCATTCAAGTCTCCACTGTCCTGAGAGACTAGAAACCCAAGATACCTATCTGGTTCTTGTCTTACCCTACTGGATCTGCGAAGGTCCTGTGTTTGCACTTCCTCAATCGGCTCTGATTGAGGTTCAACATTGCTATGTTGAATTTCTGGCTCAACAATCGGTGCGGTGTTTTCTTCGTCTACTACCTGTAGATCTACATCCTTTCTGGTGTTCTCTAAACTGAGAAACTTTTCTTCCAGAAATTTTCCATTTCGAGCAACAAAAACTTTGTTCTCTTCAGGGTTGTAGAAGTAATATCCCACGGTGGTCTTGGGATATCCAACGAAGAAACACTTGTCGGATTTGGGCCTGAGTTTTTCTGAGGTGGGTCGTTTGACGTAAACCTCACAACCCCAAATTTTTAGAAAAGATATGTTGGGTTTCTTACCCTTCCATAGTTCATATGGAGTCTTTTCTACCGACTTTGTTGGCGCTCTGTTCAGTGTGTGTGCTGCTGTTTCGAGCGCATGTCCCCAGAATGACATTGGTAGCGTAGAGTGACACATCATCGTTCGTACCATATCAAGCAAAGTATGATTTCTCCTTTCTGATACACCGTTCATCTGAGGTGTATACGGAGGTGTAAGTTGGGATACAATCCCACACTCCATCAAATGATTGTCAAACTCATCACTAAGATATTCGCCACCACGATCCGACCGCAAGAACTTGATCCTCTTGTCAAGTTGATTCTGTACTTCATTCTGAAATTCCTTGAATCTTTCAAAGCTTTCAGATTTATGTCTCATAAGGTAGACATAACCATACCTACTGAAATCGTCAGTAAAGGTAATGAAGTACCGGTATCCTCCTCTTGCCACATGACTGAAAAGTCCACACACATCTGTGTGGATTATTTCAAGCAAGTCAGTAGCCCTTTCATTTTCATTGTTGAAAGGTTGCTTTGTCATTTTGCCAGATAAACAAGACTCGCAATTATCAAAAGGTTTATAATCGAAATTGCCAAGAAAACCTCCTTTTAGGAGTAGTTCAACGCGTTTCTTGTTTATGTGGCCCAAACGACAATGCCAGAGGTAAGTCTGATCCTCAATGTCTTTGGATCGTTTACTTATATGATAGATTTCACTACTATTATCTTGTAGATTTACTGTATATAGACCATTTACAGGTGTTGCTTTAAAATAGAAAATATTATTTTTAAAGACATAAATCATTTTATAATCATATTTGTAATGAAACCTTGGTCTACTAACAAATCAAAAGACAATACATTCTTAATCATATTTGGAATATAATAACAATTATCCAGTTCCAAAACTAGACCCGAGGGTAAAGTAAGACTATAAGATCCCACGGCTTCAGCAATCAACGGAGTGCCTTCGCCAACTCGTAGGTTCGAACGGTCCTTCCTCAAAGTCTTTCTTCTAGTGAATCCCTGTAAATGATTACAAATGTGGTTACCAATGCCTGTATCAATTACCCATGATTCATAAGAAGTGATTAAGCAATCTATCATAAAGATACCTGGAGCATCGGGTAAACCGATCTCTATCTGGTCGATATTCATCAAGTGCTCGCAAAAATCCTTGCTACCGCATTCTGGGCAACTCAGATCTCCCAGCTCATTAATTAAGTCAGTATCCATGAGATCAGCAGGTGCAGGTACTGGCTCTAAACTGGCCAGAATATCTTCATGAACTTTATCCACGTCGTTCTTTGGTTCCTTCATGTAGACACTAGCTGTGTCCTGAACTTCTTTTGTGAGGGAAAACCACATGAGATACACTAACTCTTCCTGAGTCATCTTGTACCCCAAACGTGATAAACATTTAAAGAGCCTTCTTATTTCAATGAGATGGTCTTTAACTGACTGACCCTTTTTCAGCTTCAGGGAGAATATTTCTTGCATGATCAAAAGCTTACCCGTATGCTTGTAGAGACCTAACTGGTTCTCCACATTTTTCACAACCTCGTAACAGAATTTGTCTCTTAAATCTCCCGTGAACTCGGGTGACATAGAGAAAATTAGAATGGACATTACATCCGATTCATCTGCCATGAATCTAAAATACTCAGCAAATTCCTCTTCAGGGGCATTGCTCTTAGGTCGTGACATAGGCTTATTGATCACATAAAGCTTACCCTGGGCACTCAAAACATTCTGTAAATGTAACTTCCAAACTGGAAAGTTCTGGCCCATAAGCTTCCACTTGCCCATAATAAGGCGAAGTGATTCCTCAGGTGAATAAAACGGAATGCTAATTGGAGACATCTACAGAAGAATATAAATTCCAATTTAGTTTATAATTATAAAATTCTAATAAATTATTACCCTTAAAATAAATTTATTAGACTAGAATCCATATTTCACATGTGTTGAGAAGCATGTGATCATGTCAAACCAACTCATGCGATTTATGGTAGGTAAAACTATACCAATCGTATTTTAATTCGAAAATACGACTTCTAGATCGTCGGGACATCGGATATATAATCCGTGCATATTTAGTCCCTCTAGTGCATTTTGGCCCGGTACCACCCGGTGAATAAATAATTACCAAAATAGATTGCACCACCCGGGACCTGGACAAACTCTGGCCGGTACCACCCGGTGATAATTCGCAGAGTTTTATCACCCTCCAGTTTCGGTTTGAACACGGGCGTTCATAGTGTGTGCACTTACAACCCCCTATGTACCTTATACCGGAGGTGCCCCTAAAGTGGGTTGCACTTACTAATCTATGATTTTACAAGGGTCATAAATGCCAGTTTTTCAAAAACCTTAATTTTAAAACTGATTCGAAAAGCACTATGTATTCGAACCTCTAGGTTTTTATAAAATTATCTCATTAGATTTTAAAACTCCGTTTTATCACAATTACGCAATTAAAACCAAACCACGCAATTATATACAAAACTTAAAAACTACTGTGTCATAGCTTTTACCCTTAAAACTATTGTCAGTTAAGTGAGCCAACACTAAACTGACGGTCTTTAACCTAAGTGACAAGCAATACACAAGGCATGAAGGTAAAACGCTCCCACTGGCTCCGACATCCTTGGTTGTGCCTCCAAACTCCGTCTTTAAGGTTTTCTCCGTCTTCGGCGTAAATTAAAATTATATAAAACAAAATTACAATAAAAGGGTTGTAAATGGCACGCAGGCCTCCCTTACCAAGACAGAGTACAATAACAATAATATAAAGACGAAACACAAACACTGGTCTAGGGCTTGGCTATGACACTCGCAACTAACAGTTTAAACAAAACAGTTAAACTAAAATATATACAGTTACGATAAACCAGAATTATAAAACCTAACTGATTTTATAATTACTTAAAATTGATTTTAATTTTATAAGATAAAAGTAAAAATTAATTTTATCTGGGGTTTTAGCCTATCGGGCAAAACGACCCTATCCACACGAAAAACTTATCCGATATCATCACCGATAGCAACAAAATAACAAACGGTTACCATTGTTACTACCGGTGATCAACGACAACGTAGCCGAAGCTACCATTGCCGCCGATCGTCGGCAATCTTCCCGAAACCGCCACCGGCGGCAGCAGCGATAACCAAGGTTACCACCGCCGCCACCGCTAGGCCGATCGACGACAACAGCAGCCGAGGCTGCCATCGCCGCCGTGGCCGACGGCTCCATTACCAACAATAAACGCCGTCACCACCGTTCGGTGGTGCGGTTTGCGATCGCGGAAACAATCAGCCACCGCCACCGCCTTGGCTCGGCCTTAGGGCAGCCGGCGTGTGGCCTGGTGGTTCGTGGCTTATCCGGCGACAAACGGCCAAAGCCGTTGCCACCACTACGCCGCCGTCACCACCGCTGGGCAACAACAGCGCCACCACCATTCGGTGGTTTGGCGATTCGCATAACCGATCACTGCCGCCGCCCTGGCGTGGCCGTAAGGCAGCCGGCGGCTTGGCGGGACAAACAACCACGCTACCGCCATCGATCCGCCACTAGGGGCTATCGACCGGCGGTCTGATCTCGTCGGCGACAGCAGCGGCTTTAACGCCACCACCATCGCCTTGTGCGATCGAAAGACACGGCCACCGCCGCCGCCTAGCGAGGCAGCCGGCGGTCTTGGTGGTTTTGCGGTGCAACCGCCGGCGGACAGCGGCGCTAAAGCCACCGTTGCCACCACCACGGCCTTTAATCGATCCGGTGGTTCGATTCGGCTAACTGCCGTCGTTCCACCGTCGATTAACACGGTTTGTGTGATAAACGATAAAAATCCAATTTTTAATATAAACTGATAAAAATCGAATTTTTTAACAAAACCATAATCCAAATAACAGTTTATCGCAAACAACAATTTAATCCTGATCTGTAGGTTTAAGAAGTGGCTCTGATACCACTGTTGGAGAACCGTAGGCACTAACGGTGCGCAGCGGATAACAAAAACGATTCCCAAAACCCGGACCCATCTTAAACCATAACAGATACAATCAAAGTGGGTTTGACGGTTTACCTTTTGGCGAATAGACTTCCGGAAAGCTGGCAGGGGGTACACCGCTACTGACACCACGCGAGAGGGTTGCTAGACCACCGTGACTGATCGGAAAAATTCCGATCGATGTGTGAGAGATGGAGAAGTCGACGGCTTCAGAGAGATAGAGAGAGCGAGAGGTTTTTCGTAAGATTGTTCAACTGATTATCAAACCCCTAACCCTTTATTTATAGGTTAGAATAAGGTAATGATCTAAGATAATTACAATTCCTTTTATAATTATCTTTTAATCAATTCCATAATTAATTAATTAATCAATTAATTAATTTACTGATTGATTAAAACTAATAAATAATTATTAACTAATAATTATTCATTTCTCTCTTCTCATTTATCTCTTACACACAAATTCTCAATTAGGTGTGCAGCGGTGTGACCTACTAGTGTCTTATAACGTTGGACACGGTAACCCTGTTACTGTCTCGCACATAATCCTAACACGGAAACCACCGCGGCTACACCACAGCTGGTGGTGGCTGCCGCCGTCGCACCCAAAGCCAACCGCACCACAGCTAGTGGTGGCGGCGATGGCTGTCGACCGCACCACAGAGCCGTGGTGACGGCGGCTGTCAAAATAAACAACCACCACACAGCCGTGTGGTGGCGACGGGATTGTGATCCGATCACCGAAGCCGAAAAATGGCGATGGTGGTGGTGCTCGACTAACAACGCCGGCAGGCGGCGGTGGTGGTGGCGATTGCCACTGCTGCTGTCTTGCCCCAAAATCTACCGCCACGCCACCGCTTGTGGTAGTGGCGGCGATCGTGTTGATAATCGAACATCGCGGCATCGGCTGTGGCCGAAGAAAAACCACCGCACCACCGTTTGTGGTGGCGTGGTAATCGACTAACCCGCGGAGGCAATGGTGGTGTTGGTTTGTTGTTTACGTCGGAGGCGGTGGCAGTGGTAGCAACTATTGCTGCTGTTGTGCTCCTAATCGAACCGCTACACCACCGTTTGTGGTGGTGGCGGCGATGGCGTGTTCTTAGTTACACAAAACACCGGCGAAAGGCGGCGGTGGTGTTTCGTTCGTTACGCGACCACGGCGGCAGCGGTGGTGTTAAACCGCTGCTATTGCCGGTGGTTTAACGGTGATCGATGGTGATGTTACCACGGCAGTGGTGGTGGCACTAAGCCACTGCCATCGTTAGTTGGATTTGTGGCAACGTGTTTTTTTTTCAGATCAAAACCAGAACGGTTAAACTTTAGCCGATAAGGGTTTGTTCTAAACCAGATAAGGTTTAAAACCCTAGGGATTGTTTTTGTTAATTGTTAAATTAATTGTTTAATTTAATCAAATTAATTCTGTTTAATTAAATAAAATCTAGTCAAGTTTTGTTGTCATGGTCAAACCCTTTGACCCTTGGTTGCGTTTTTTATGTATTAATTACGGGAGGCCTGCGTGCCATTTACAACCCGATCTTTGTAATGTAATATTAAATTTGTAAATAAATCGAGAATTGAAGACGGAGCCAAGAAGACAACCATGGAACTTGGAGCCAGTGGGAGCGCCGAGAAGTTTTGTCCCTTAGGAATAAAAGACTGTCGTTTTGTGTTGGCTCACGAAACGACAATAGTTAAGGGTTTTTGACTATGACATATTTCATTGCGTGGTTGTTTATATTTATCAGTTATGATTGCGTGGTTGTTTTAGTTACGTAATTTTAGATATAAACAATTTTAAAAGTCTTTAAAAGTAAAATTGGATACAAATACAGTTTGTGTTTGGATCCAAAGTTTTGAAAAACTGGCATTTTTGACCCTTCTTCAAATCATAGATTAGTAAGTGCAACCCACTTTAGGGACACCTCTGGTGTAAGGTACATAGGGCGTTGTAAGTGCACACACTATGAACGCCCGTGTTCAAACCGAAACTAGAGGGTGATAAAACTCTGCGAATTATCTCCGGGTGGTACCGGCCAGAGTTTGTCCAGGTCCCGGGTGGTGCAGTCTATTTTGGTAATTATTTATTCACTGGGTGGTACCAGGCCAAAATGCACTAGAGGGACTAAATATGCACGGATTATATATCCGATGTCCCGGCGATCTAGAAGTCGTATTTTCGAATTAAAATACGATTGGTATAGTTTTACCTACCATAAATCACATGAGTCGGTTTGACATGATCACATGCTTCCCGACACATGTGAAATATGGATTCTAGTCTAATAAATTTATTTTAAGGGTAATAATTTATTAGAATTTATATAATAAACTAAATTTGGAATTTGTTCTTAATTTGTAGATGTCAAAATCTGTAATTCCGTTTTATACCCTGAGGAATCCCTAAGACTCATCAACTCAAAATGGAAGCTTACAGGCCAAAATTTTCCAGTTTGGAAAATGCACCTTGATAATATCTTGCGTGCACAGGGTAAGCTGTATGTTCTGGAAAAACCTGTTTCACGACCAGAGAGTAATTCTCCCGAGAGGGATTTTACTCAGTACTTTAAATATCTGGAAGATGAATCGGATGTAATGTCCATTCTGATTTTCTCAACATCACCCGAGTTCACGGGAGATTTAAGAGTTAAATCATGTTACCAGGTTGTGAAAGATATAGAGAACCAGTTAGGTCTCTATAAGCACACAGGAAAACTTCTGATCATGCAAGAGATCTTTTCACTGAAGCTGAAAAGTGGTCAGTCAGTTAAAGACCATCTTATTGAAATGAGAAGGCTCTTTAAATGTTTATCACGTTTGGGGTACAAGATGACTCAGGAAGAGCTAGTGTACCTCATGTGGTTTTCCCTCACGAAAGAGATTCAAGACACAGCTAGTGCCTATATGAAGGAACCAAAGAAAGATGTGGATAAAGTTCATGAAGATATTCTGGCCAGTCTAGAGCCAATACCTGAACCTGCAGATCTCATGGACACTGATGTGATTGATGAGCTGGGAGATCTGAGTTGCCCAGAATGCGGCAGTGAGGATATTTGCGAGCACTCGATGAATATCGACCAGATAGAGATCGATTTACCCGATGCTCCAGGTATCTTTATGATAGATTGCTTAATCACTTCTTATGAATCATGGGTAATTGATACAGGCAGTGGTAACCACATTTGTAATCATTTACAGGGATTCACTAGAAGAAAGACTCTGAGGAAGGACCGTTCGAACCTACGAGTTGGCGAAGGCACTCCGCTGATAGCTGAAGCTGTAGGATCTTATAGTCTTAGTTTACCCTCGGGTCTAGTTTTGGAACTGGATAATTGTTATTATATTCCAAATATGATTAAGAATGTTTTGTCTTTTGATTTATTAGTAGACCAAGGATTTTATTATAAATATGATTATAAAATGATTTCAGTCTTTAAAGACAATACTTTCTATTTTAAAGCAACACCCGTGAATGGTCTATATACAGTAAATCTACAAGACAACAGTAGTGAAATCTATCATATAAGTAAACGATCAAAGACATTGAGGATCAGACTTACCTCTGGCATTGTCGTTTGGGCCACACAAACAAGAAACGCGTTGAACTACTCCTGAAAGGAGGTTTTCTTGGAACATTCAATTACAAACCTTTTGATAATTGCGAGTCTTGTTTATCTGGCAAAATGACAAAGCAACCTTTCAACAAAAAAAATGAAAGGGCTACTGACTTATTAGAAATAATTCACACAGATGTGTGTGGACCATTTAGTCATGTAGCAAAAGGAGGATACCGGTACTTCATTACCTTTACTGACGATTTCAGTAGGTATGGTTATGTCTATCTTATGAGACATAAATCTGAAAGCTTTGAAAGATTCAAAGAATTTCAGAATGAAGTACAGAATCAACTTGACAGAAAGATCAAGTTTTTACGGTCGGATCGCGGAGGCGTATATCTCAGTGACGAGTTTGACAATCATCTGATGGAGTGTGGGATTGTATCCCAACTCACACCTCCGTATACACCACAGATGAATGGTGTGTCAGAAAGGAGAAATCGTACTTTACTTGATATGGTACGAACGATGATGTGTCACTCGTCGCTGCCAATGTTAGGATTGTGTGCGAGACAGTAACAGGGTTACCGTGTCCAATGTTATAAGACACTAGTAGGTCACACCGCTGCACACCAAAATGAGAACGTTTGGATTACATAAGAAATAATTAATTGATTATTAATTATTTAATGAGAGAGAATTAAAATAAATAGTTAGTTAAACTATTTATTCATAATTAATTAATTAGATGAATTAATTAATTATTTATGGAAATTATTTGAGATAATTACCAAAGAATTTTATATGGAATAAAACTCTGCTAGGTTTATCCATATAAATAAAGAGTTAAGGGTTTATCAGAAATACAATTCAGTTTTTAATCCTACAACTCAGAAAAACTCTCTCTCTCTCTCTCTCACTCAAAACCGGCGCCGATTTCCAAGAGGAGGTTCGCGTTCGTTTTTCGGGTAATCCTTGGTGGTGGTCTAGCAACTATCTCAATCGGTGTCAGTAGCGGTGTATCCCCTACAAGCTTTCCGGAAAACTAATCGCATAAGGTAAACCATCAAACCTCGCTAAATTGTATCTGATAAGGTTTAAGTTGGGTCCAAGTTTGGGAATCGTTTTGTTATCCGCTGCGCACCGTTAGTGCCTACGGTTCCCAACAGAGGTAGGCGGCGAGTGGAGGTGGGCGGTGATGAAGGTGGGTAGTAAAGGTAGGGTGGTGATGAAGATAGGGTTTGTTGGAGTCGTGAGGTTAAAAGGATGAAATCCTTTAATTTATTATTTTCTTTATATTTCATTAATATATAACAAGGTTAATTATATATTTGGTCCTTGTTATATTTTTTAAAAATAAATACATAAGTGAAATGACTAAAATGCCCATCATGTGCCTTACACATGATGGATCTAGCGGAGCAAAAACGGAGGGAGTCCATTTCAGGGACCCATTTTGTTAAAAATGCATAACACAAGCACTTGTCTCGTAATTATTTCATTTAGGGACCTAGAATGTTAAAACTACTAGACCACAGGGACCAAATATGTAATGTACTATAACTATAATTAATATATAGAGTAAATTACACGATTTGTCTCTGTGGTTTGCTCAAAATCTGGATTTGGTCCCTCGATAGAAATAACTCATTTTTTCGTCCCTGTGGTTATCATTTCGTTTCACGCTGGGTCCCTGACCCTAACGCCGTCCAATACACTGTTGTTAGGTCGAACACGTGCGTTGCACATGATGGGTAAAATCATCTTTTTAGTTTTCCCTCCCTTTTGAATATTCCAGTTGTAATCATTAGGGCCGACTTACGAGACCTCTTTCAACTTCACGTCTATTATACTTCAAAACCCTTAATTCTTCTTTCTAATACCAACAAGGATCGATTACTCTCTAATCAAGCAAGAAGGTTACGATCAAGAAAATGTGGCAAGTTCGTAGCAATCATGATACTAGTGATTATCTTGAAGTTTATGGTAAGAAAATCATATCTCGAATGAAAAACCTTGGATTTTAAATGTTTGTTAGGGTTTTTGATATTGATTAAAACTACTTTTTTACATATATGTATCCAACATTGGTTACTTTGAAGATCTATCATGGAAGGTTCTTCACAAAGAAACCTGGCAGGGAGTATGTGCAAGGTAGAATGAATTACGTAGACTTGGTTGATACAGACGAGTTCTCAGTTCATGAGCTTGAAGCAATGGTCGAAACATTAGGGTATCAAACATGTATCCCCACCTTTTACCATTTTAATGTTCCTGGTTTAAGCTTAGATTGTGGTTTACAAGCTTTAGGTAATGATGATGATGTTAGAAGTTTTTTGAAACACGTTGGGTCTAGCAAAGTTTTTTCAATATATGTTGAACATCGGAAACCAACTGTGGATACGTATTTGAGAAGTCCTAGGGCAGTGGGTAGTAGTAACAATGATAATTGAAGAACTACCAATGGAACCATCAACAGAGTACAATCGGTGCAAGAACAAAGTAGTAAAAGGTCAACATGCAAAGAGTAAAAAGAAACTTTTTCTGGAATGGGTTGATCACAATGAACCTATTGGGGTTGATCAAAATGATGCTGAGGGGGTTGATCACAATGAACCTGTTAACATAACAAGTATTGGACGGCGTTAGGGTCAAGGACCCAGCGTGAAACGAAATGATAACCACAGGGACGAAAAAAGGAGTTATTTCCATCGAGGGAGCAAATCCAGATTTTGAGCAAACCATAAGGACCAACCGTGTAATTTACTCTAATATATAATGTATAACTAAATTTAGTTTATAATTTATAATTAATTTTAATTACTATAACTACTATATAAAGTATAATTAAATTAAATTTATAATTTATAATTTATAATTAATTTTAATTACTATAATTTAATATTTATTAATAATAAAATAAGTATTAATAATTAACATTTATTTTTAATTAATATTAATAAAGGGTATAATTGGAAAAAGAAGTAAAAAAATTACTCATAAGCTACTCCGGTTAACACTTCTATAACATTGCTTATAAGTTAATTTATGTCCATCCAAACATGTAGCATAAAATAAGCTAGTTTATTTTTGCCCAACATAGCCTAAGAATGTTTGTTATACCGGCTTCAATATCGAGAAATTGCCTTTACTAGCCAAACCAGCCAACCTAATTGGTTTTTTAGCCATTTTTCTCCCACTTTACCTGAACATTATGGCATCGGTAAAGTTTAGGTTTGTTTTTTAGGACCTAGCTAAAAAACATTAAATAAATAAACTTGATCAATTTCTCTTTAAAAAAATTCTACGGACCTTGGTCCGCGAAAATACAGACCCAAATCCAGATATAATTTTTCTGTACAAATCTGATCTTTTTGTTTTTTGTGTTCTTTAGCTAGGTCCGTAAAAGATAGGGCCATAATTTATGGACCTAGTAACATTTTGATAAAGTGTGGGAGAGAATAATAGTAGATAGTTTAACTAATAAAGGCACTTTACCTTCAATATCCCATATCGACAAATAAAAAACAAATTCATATGAAAAAAATCCAAACGATTGCTTGTGTTTTTGGAGTTTAATTCTATAATGCAACCAAAGAAACCTTTATTAGAAGAGTGACTTACAGTTGTGGTCCTCATGGTTTGCTTAAATTTTGAATTTGGTTCCTAAAGTGAATTATCTACGTTGGTGGTCCTTAACTTTATAATTTTCTTTCACTCATAATCCCTCTTATTTAACACTATTTGTTTCATCAATCATATTGTGTTAAAAGAAGGAATAAATCAATCTTTTAATATAAATAGAAAATAATTTCATATTTCATCCCATTTTCCATCATTAAACCCTTCTTTTAATGCTACCCTTTGCCATCGTCTTCACCATTAACACCGACGATGCCACCACCAGAAATCCCTTCACTTATTTCAAGGTAACACCTGTATATGTTTTCTTGTAGACATGGCAGCTTGAAAAGTTAGGGACACCAGAAAAAAGTAGTTTACTATTGAAGATATCTCTATTGAACGTGAGACATCGTTAAACCAAGATGTCTTTATTGAATCCGGCTCCTTAAATCATTTTAAGACATGTAAAGAAAATGGTCTAAACGATACTATTGCCTTTTTTATTCTTAAGCGGGAAAAATGGAAATGCGCCTACTACCGAGGATGTTGTGAGAAACCATGTTTCTAATGTAAAGGGTAGATTTTCTTTTTCATTGTTTGTAAAACTAGAAGATCCAAAGGGGTGGATATGGACCCCTTTTCAGCAAATCCAAAATGCGAGTTAGAGAATAAATATTGTATCCAAGATCACATATTATAAAGACATTGGTGAAGTTAAAGCTTGAGGTCAAAGTCAAAGAAAGAAGGCTTAATAGTCAAAGTCAAGTCTATGTAGTGTGTTAGTTGATGTAATAATCAGTCTAAGAAAGGTAATTTTGTTTGGAAAGTCAAAGGATCTACTGAAAAAGTAGATAAACCAAAGTCTTTTGTTTCAAATCTAAAAGTTCAAAAGAGCAATGGTTTAAAAGATACACCTTTTGTTAAGCCTAGATTGATTTATTCTCGAAGCCATTTTGTTAGGCTTTCTAAAAGGAAATCATATAGTTCTGATTGGAAAACAAATGACTTTGTTAGAGAAGATTATGTTGGTAAATTTGGTATTTATATCATTTCATCTTATAAATCAACCGCACTAACAAGTATGGACCTAAGTTCAAGTAGGTACCCAAATCTGTTAGATTGGATTTTGCAGGTTGTTATGTGTTTTAAAATCATGATTCAAGGGAGAGAGGTTGCAAACTATGAATGGTTTCTGAATACTTCAGTTCAAGACCCGTAGATAATACTATAAGTATACTTCTAAACTCTTAGTTTAGAACTCAAACTTAAATGACTTACTGTGGTATTCATCAAGAGAAACTTACTTGTGTTTGTTTCTTTCTGATTCTAAATCATTTCAAGAATTACCACGTGTTATACATTTCATGACATAGTTATTTCCACGTCTCAAATATTCGTTGATATTATTCGGTGGAAATACACTCGGTTAAAATCAATTTATATTCAAAGAATGTTATTTCAGGTCAATGATTCATTTCCTATTCAGAATATTAATTATGTCTTGTTCTTCACAATTAAACTTTCTAATCGTTGGTTATATTTTGTTCCAAACACAGTGATTATAGAGTTTATCTGTTTAGCAATTGAATTTTGTATCTTGGATTTCATGATCATTAGTATTGGCGTCTGAACAAAATAGTTTGTTTGAAATGTACATATTATGTCAAAGATATATCACAAACATACCACATTCTAATATGACTATACTCAAAGTTTCAAAGAATATCATTTCATGATGTTAAATATGTGTGATAGGATATAGAAGTTTCTATGATCAATTTAGAGTTGGTGGATCTACCCAAGAAAACACATCCCTAGGATAGAAATAGTTTGTGAGGGAGTGAATCAGGTAAAAGGCATTGAGAGTTTTAGTGTAGGGAGAGTTAAAAGAAAATGGTGAGTCTGAGACATGATAAAAAAAATAAAGATCCCTACCAAACCGAGTTAGATATCCAGTTACCACAAAATCTATTCATTCTAGCTCTTTGGAAATGGATATTAAAACAAACATGGACCAAGTGTCGATAACTCGTGTCATCCCACCAAGCTACTCAAATTTCTCTTAAAAGATGTTTGTTTCAATTCTCACGGAGATTGATCATATCATCTATCTAATCTTCACTCCGAAGTTTTTGATATAGAAAAATGAAGACATTCTCTCTTGTCTTCGTACTTCATATTCTATTCACAAGAGTCTATCTTTTTTTCAAACCTGCGTCCCAGGTTGAATCAATATTTGAGCCTAACTGTTAAAATGATATTTCTTTGACACTTGCACGAGTCTTTGTGATTCCAATTGCATATCCTTATGATATTGTTGGAAAAGTCTGAGAACTTTTTTTTATAACTTTAATTCAATGATGACTAGCAGTTCTATTAGTGCTACCCCGCTACCAACACTGAAAATAGGCCACATAAGTTTATAAATTTTTGTGTTAATAGTTGTTGAATGTGCTTCTATGTTAGCCAATTACCAATTATTTGAGGGAGGAAACTTGATCAGAACAACATATATTTTCTAGGGGAGTAAATAGTTTGAGGGGACAAACTAGCGATGAATGAGATATCTTTTCGAAGGGGAGTAATCAGTTTGTATAACTGTAGACAATATGGTTAATAGAGCTTATTAAATTATGTCTTTGATTATTCATGATGCTTTGGATTCTCCTTATCATCATAAGGGGAATAAATCATATCAAAGACATATGCTGATGCGGTAAATATTATATATAAAAAGCGACACAAGTTTTAACCTCTAAAGCCTAACCACAATTACCACATTCACATGCAAGGGTACCTGATCGCGAGTAATATAGTTTAGGAAAGTCCAGGTATCGTTCTTACCACTGGGAACGGTTAAGCTAAATGTCAACTAAAGCTATAATTAATTAATCTAGAAAATTGGGGGGTTTTGCTTTTGGAAAATTTTTTGAAATATAAAAGACAAATAAATAATAAACCTAACCAAGAAGTGGAAAACTGATGAACAAACATACATTGGAGATAACTGAATTCATTATGGTTTACTTTTCATAAGATATAGATTAATGATTGCTGTCAGAATTTAAGCACATAGCACCCAAGCATGAATATCTAAAATTGTAAACCAGGTTGGTCTTCCTAGTCCTAATACATAGACAGATTGTCAGGCAGTCCAGTACCAGTCACCCAATTCTATCACTATTGCACGGAATTCTACTATCTAGCTGCTCTCGGTCTGAGCTAACCACCTAACACAACTCTCCGTGTTACCGAAGTGAAGGTCAAGAAAGGTTGGTTAACCTAATGGAGTCTATCTATCTAGGTCAAACAGATACACCCAACCAACGAGTTCAAATAACCGTACAATACGAATCAAACCGGAATCAAAGATAACATTCAACAAACCATTCATCTATTTAATAAAATAAAAATCCAAAGTATTCAAACCACAATGAAAACAGAAAAGGAATCAGTACATAGACACACTAATCATAAATGCGTAAACAAACCGACTACAGACCGGTAGATTTGTCACGTCTAACTACTGACCTAATTAACTAAAAGAATTATATGAAATTTTCTGCATACCCAAACTGAATGACCCAAGGCTCTTATTTATAAAAACCCCGTCAAACCCGTTTCGCATTCGCGAAACGGAACCTTCGCGGAGCGAAAACATGCTACGATCCAAACCCTAATCTTCTGGAAGCTTCCGAGAGAGAAAATCCAACATTCACGGCGCGAGCTTCTCCTTCGCGGCGCAAGTAGTCTTCTCACGGCGCGAGCCACCTCCTTCGCGGTGCGAGGATTACAAATCCAGCTTCCGAGATATTTCCAGAATATTCCATTTCCTTATTCTGCTGAAGGTTTGTCTTTTGGAGGAAGTCATCTGTCTTAGGGAGCAAGAAAGCAGTCTTAGGAGCCAAGAAAAGTCCATATTTCCAAAGTCTGCACAAAAGTCTTCTTTTTGACGTTTTTTACCCTCTTTTTATACTTTTACGCACAAGCACCTCCAAAACCTACAAGATTAGGATTTACACCTTGTTAAGTCAAACATTATTAGAAATACTCTCAAATTGAATACAAAAGTGGAGAATTAACACGAGTAAAATATTTATAATTTTGGAGTTATCAAAATTCTCACACTTAAGATTTGCTTGTCCTCGATAAAACATCTGATAAAATAAGAAAAGTAACGACAAAATTATCCTCCATCTATGATTATGCTTTGAAAGAACAAGGATAGTCGCAAGAAATCAAACACAATTCAGACACCAATCAAAGCCTCACAAGTTATCAAAGTCATGCTCAACCTTTTACCCTCACAAAGTATGTATCAAGTGTATCTCTCAAGGGGTAATATGTGTTAGGAATTATGTGCAGAGTTGACAAACCAAGTGATTACACATCCAATGTTACAAGACACTTGAGGGTCACACCTGTGAGGACCTATAAGTCGAACAAGTCAGTAGAAACCCCGAAATGGAGAGTTAGGATTTATAATAGTGTATTATAAATCAGTTGGGTAATTTCAGTCAGAATTACCAAAGTTGGAGGGTTATTAATTAATTAGGATATTATATATTTATTAAGATAAATAAATATATAATAGTTAATTAATAAAGATTTTATATATTAGACAAATATATAAATTATAATTATCGTATGCAAATTCTTTTCCAGCTAATTAAATAAGGAAAGGATTCGAGATAATTATCATAAGGAAACTGGATTCCATACAAACTGTATTTTTCCTCCATATAAATAAAGCCTATGGGTTAAGGAAAAAAATATAAGCTTTCAATTAAGAAAAACCAGTTCTCAGTTTCCTCTCTCTCCTCTCTCTCTCTACCGGCGCCGAGTAACCCCTCCCCCCCGGGTCGGATTTCGTTTTGTGTGTTCGGGTTTCATACAGTTCTACTAGAGGAACGTTCGCTGGTCGATCATTGGTGGATTATAACTCAAGCAATCCAGGTAAATTAATCTAACCTAATCCTTTAGGTTTAGAGCTACAAACGATTAAGATCATTAGGCTTTAATGGGTTTTTTAAGCTTTTATCGCTTCCGCATGTTTTGATCGAAACAGCGAGTTTCTGATCACGTGGGTTTAAACAGTTTGTTTTAAACCTACGAGATATATCGAACCAGCGAGGTTTTGATAGATCTGAGATAATCCTTGAATCAGTTTGATCCGAGGATACCCACAAAAACCCAACAGTGGTATCAGAGCCATTGTTAAATCGTTTGTAGCTGTTTATCAGTATATCAGTTTATCTGTTATGTATGTGATCCGTTAAAATTAATTCTTACGTATCAAGTTTAAAATCTGATATAAAAATTTGATTTTTATTTATCGTACAAAAACTCTACACCCATCATAGTTGAACCGACGATCGGCGGTGGAACGACGGCAGTAGGCCGACCGGACCGCCAGGCCGATCGCCGGCTACGGGATCACAACACACGAACGCCGCCCGCACCACAGCTCGTGGTGGCGGCGCCGGCTGCTGCTATTCAACCACCAGACCACGCCACCAATCAGGTAGCGGTGGCCGAACCACCTTCGAAAACAGCAAAAGCCGCCGCACCTATCGGCGACGAACGCCCGGCCAAACCACCAGACAGGTGGTGGCGGCGATTTCGTGATGGCCAAGCCAAGACCACCAGTTACGGTGGTGGCAACGGCTATTCGATCGCTGGCCGAGAGCGATGATCGCAATTGAAATCAAAAGCCACTGTGGTGGCAATTGATTGAACCAACCACCGAAGCCGGAAACGGCGACGGTGGTGATGTTTTTGGAACAGCCGCGGATAGTGGCGATGGTGGTCCGCTGTTTGATCGCCACAGCGGCGGCAAGCGATGGCGGTGGCGTTTGCCGTCGTTATTAAATCGGTGGGGGCGACGACGCCGATGCGTCGATCGTCGCCGCCGTGAGCGCCGTAGTCAACGACAATGGTGGTGGCTGCTGCAGCGGCGGTGTAGGTGACTATAGTCTGAATAATCGCGACCAAACCAAGCCGAAAAGGCTTTGGTGGTTGTGATCGTACCACCGTGGTGATGGCGGCCGATTGCTGCTGTTACACCGGTGATGGCGGCGGTTCTGGCCATACACGCCGACCGCACCACTCGTTTTGGTGGTGAACGGCAACCACCAGAAACCGCAGTCGCGGTGGTGGTTACGGCAAATGGAGGTGATGACCAAATCAATTTCAAGCGAGACACGCATCCGACTATGGTTCGATCGCGGCTAGACCGCAGCTACACCACCAGCGTGTGGGTGGCGACGTCTCACGATGACCAAAACCACCGTATTCGGTGGTGGTGAACATTGGTTATTGGTCATGGGTCAAACCTAGGGTTTTTCCGTTTTTGGGCCTAGTTGTGTTATCAGACCCAAAGGCCCAAGTCCTTTGGACCAAGTTATGGCCCAAGAAGGGTTTTTCAGTTTTGTTATTTTATCCGAATTAATCTTTTATAATTTTATATAATGTTTCATCAAACCAGTTATTTTAACCAGCCTGGTCAAACAAGTTTAGTATTATGTCTTGACCAGCGAATCAAACACGATACGTTTTTTAAAGTTTACACTTTTTTAAATAATATTTTGTTTGAAAAAATCCGGTTTGATATTTTTGGATAAAAGGAACTTTTAAAAGGTAACAAAACTATTTTTAGTTTTGACTTATAAAACAGTTGTTTTATGAATCAATTTAAAACCAAGTTTTGCAATAATTGAGACAAGATAATTTTAGCGGATCCAGTTTTATTTTCTCGTAATTATAAATTTGCTTTTGTTGCATATATACATATAATTGCGTGATTGCTTGAGTTTTATATATGCATCTCAGTTTGAGTTTGTACATATCTATTATAGTATTTGCCAACCTAGACCCTTGACATGTCGACGGGGAGGCCTGCGTGCCATTTACAACCCCTTATGTAATAATGACCCTAGGATAGAATTTTTCCTTTCTTTTGGGATGACGAGGCCAGTGGGAGCTATTGAGATTCTTCATCTTACCGGAATACTAACAAGCATGGCGAAGCCAGTGGGAGCTACGCGAAGTTTTGAAGTTGTAGAAAAACTAGGTCATTATTGGTCCCTAGGAACAAAATTGGCAAATCCTATAATTGACTGTTTTACAATTGCGTAGTTGTTATAATTATCTGTGTGCATGATTAACTACGTAGTAGATACTAATAACTGTTAGTTTATTAGATATGTTTTAAAAAAAGGAAATTTTTAAAACAAGAAGAAAATAGGTTTTATTAATTTTTCAATCAAAAACCTTTAAAGTGAAGCTTTTTAATAAAACCTGGTGTATTGTTATAAAAGAGCAAAGTTGACAGAACAGTTAACTTTTGACAGACCGAAAGGGTTATTGAAACAGGTAGTTTCAATCAACCAGTACACTTTAAATCAGTTGATTTCAATCAGCCGATATTTTAAACAGTTGGTTTAAAATAACATGAATATTTAAAACAGTTAGTTTAGAATATTAATTACTCTTTATAACAACGTATAGATGATTGTTTTATATAAAAGGTTAAGTTGATAAAAACAGTTAGTTTTAGTCAACTAGGTGTGCTATTAAAACAGCTAGTTTTAATTAGCAAGTGATTTTAGAACAGTTAGTTTTAAAATTACATGTATGTTTCAAACCGTTAGTTTAAAACATAAGTAGCCTTTATAAACAATCAGTTTTTCAAAATCCTGGAAATAAAGTTTTTCAAAACCCCGAAAATCATAGATCAGTAGTGCAACCCATCTAGGGGCACCTTCGGCGTAAAGTACATAGGCGTTGTAAGTGATCACACATTCGACGTCTGTGTTCAAACTGAAGCTGAAGGGGTTACATAACTCTGTGAATTATCTCCAGGTGGTACCGGCCAGAGTATAGTGATCAGGTCCCCAAAATGGTGAGATCTGTTTTGGTACTATAATGTTCACCGGGTGGTACCGGGCCAAAAAGCACTTAGAGGGACTAAAACATGCACAGGTAGTTGCCACAGTCCCGAAAAGATCTAGGAGTCATGTCAGTTGGACATGATTGGTAAAAGTCCTTACCTACCGAAATAAATACGGTTCTGGTGGAGCAAGAACATTACGCACATCAGGACGTATGAAATAAGGATCCTAGTCCAATAAATTGATCATTTAAGGGTTTATTGATATTTTATTGGAAATTAGTCTATTTACAGTTGCTAAGACCAAAAAGTTTTATTTTGTGTAGATGGCAAGCACTGTTACCAGCACTAACAATCTTTCCCTCCGCTCTATCCTAGAGAAGGATAAGTTGACCGGCCCTAACTTTCTTGACTGGGAGCGCAATCTGATGATTGTGCTCAGACATGAAAGAAAGTGGTATGTGCTTGAAGAGCCACTTGGGGAGGCACCTCCGGCAAACGCTCCGGCTGCTGCCAGAAATGCCCACAAGAAGCACTCAGATGATCTCCTTGATGTTGCCTGTCTGATGTTAGCAACAATGAGCCCAGATCTGCAAGCAGGGCTCATAAATACAAATGCTTACGACATGATCCGCCAGCTGAGGGACATGTTTCAGACTCAGGCTCGTACAGAGCGCTACGATGCCACCAAAGCATTCAATGAGTGCAAAATGGTAAAAGGAACATCAGTAAGTGACCATGTCATGAAAATGAAGCGGCACTTAGATCATCTGGAGAGGCTGGGTCATCCTGTTCCGTTGCAGCTAGCAACTGACACCATACTTAATTCACTGTCAGAAGACTACAGGCCCTTTGTAGTCAACTACAACATGAACAACATGGAGAAAACAATAGCAGAATTACACTCCATGCTTAAGACAGCTGAATTAAATATGGGGAACAAGAACAAGACAAAGGATGTCTTGATGGTAAAAGACGGAGGGGTTAAAAAGAAAAATGGGCATGCTAGCACCAGCAAGGGAAAAGGACCAGTTCAGGCCATCCAGAGTGCACCCAAGAAAAGCAAGGGCAAGGGCAAGGGCAAGAAGGTTAAGCCAAACAAAGCTAGGACCGAGAATCGCTGCTTCATATGCAATGAGATCGGTCATTGGAGGCAAAAACTGCCCTAAGCGTCATGAAGCAGGTATGTAGACCTCAGAAAATTTATGATTGCTTTTGTCACTTCTTACTTGTTAGCTTACAAGTATACTGATACCTAGAGCAAATGATTATTGCAGGAAATCAGAAATGAAGTGAAGTGCCCAGGAGTTGCCGAGGATCTTAAGTACGAGATGATTTAAAGTCAAGACATTTTTGAATTTATAGTTTTAAAACAGTTATTTTGGGGGTTTATGTTTTAAACAGTTCTTGGATAATTATGATTTATATAATTTCATGGTTTTATTTTTCAAAAGTTATTGTCTTGACATAGAAATATCTGTATGTGCTTGATATTTTTATATCTGATCCTAGTTGATGCCTATTATAATTACTTTAATGAAATTGAAGTAATTTGTATAAAAACTATCAAAACACACGAGATTCTATAGAAATGTGTTTTGAGAATAAAACATTTATGAATAACAGTTTTGTGATCCGAAAATAGAGAATTTAAGATATTAACACAGATAGTGTTAATAACAGCATTTATAAAACTAGAAAGATTCCAAGTTCTGGAATTAGGATTTGAACAAATCCAGATAAGTTTTATAAAAGGAAATTCTCAGAATTAACTAATCAAGTTTGATCAAGTTTTATTCAAATGTTTTAAAAAGAGAATTTAGGATATTAACTCAGATAGCGTTAATAACAGTATTTATGAAACTAGAAAGATTCCAAGGTTTGGAATTAGGATTTGACCAAATCCAGTTGAGTTTCATAAAAGGGAAATTCTCAAAGTCCATTACTTGAAATTAGGATTGACTAAATCAAAGTTTTGACCAAGTCAATAGTAAATTTTGAGTAATAGTTAGTTTTTATGCAAGTAAGTGGGAGCCCAATTTATTCTCTATCTAGTCTGAGATAAAAGAATAAAAGATATAATTATTGATATATCTCGGAATTCATAAATCCAGGTAGGATAAGAATTCATAAGATATAATTTACCCCTTTTAGTTAAAAGGATAAAAGTTTCAAGACCCATGAAACAAAGGTCGTGACTGACTTAAAAATCAATAATTATAGTGTTGGATTAAAATATATGTAGCATTCCAGTAGATTTGCCAGGATTGCAAATGGAATCGGATTTCTGGTAGAAATCATTCATCTACACAGCAACTAAGGAAAGTTGCAGTTTTACATATTCAGGAACTGGAAGTTAGTCCAGGTCTCCAAGTTCATAGAATATGATAAAAGTCTAATTATTGTTTTAAGAGGTGTTTGCAAAACGATGATTAGCAGACACAAGTAAACAAACTCGTGTTTTTGGTTATCACTTTGATTAAAATGGTAAACTTTAATCAAAGGGTTTAAAATTGAAGGAAGGTGATACTTCATTTTAGATCAGTATTTAACAAATGTTAAATAGATAAAATGAAAGTTACTAAAGAAAAGACATTCAAACTTGTTATTATTACAGCGTGTAATATGGACTATACAAGATTGATTTCTTTATCACTTTCACATTTTGCATGTTTTAATTAATCCAGGAATGAAACTAGTTTCCAGTTTTCATTCAAAATCTGTCCGTGACAACTTATCATTGTGGGAACATGATAAGGCGTTAAAGTCATTGTGAACTTTTTAGGTAGTTATGATCAGTTGCTGAGTAACAGCTACAAGTGTTGTAGACTAAAAGTTGCACAGATATTTGATAGAGTAGCAAATATCGGACGTGATCCGCGGTTGAGATTACTTCTTGGAAACAGTCATAAGTAAATCTCACAGTGGTTGTCCCTATCACCTGAGGTATCTGATTTGATATCATGAGGACTACTGAATTCTTAGTGCACTCAACCGCTACGCCGTAACAGGGTAGCTATAAAGGGTGTAACTAGATTCAGCGGAAGCCGTGGTGTCAAAGGCAGATATGCAAGATGGGATTTGCACCTCTTCTCAGAAGAGAGATATTTCTGGGCCCATCTTGACTGACTAAGTATACTGATGAAGTGCATGGCCATGCCCAAACGAACTGATTAGTTCTTTGTCGTTTACCTATCAGTGAAAGTCAGATAATCAAGAGAACAGAATCTTGAGTATTTAGAGTTGACACTTTCCAAGCTCATACTCATAGATGAAATATCGCGATGCAAAGGGAAAAGCCAAGATATACCCAATCAATGAACAGCAGTTTCATAGATACCAATTCCCCACGGAATGTTTATATCACCATATCTGGGTATAAGAGTTCTTGTAACCTGGTCAGCCTAAGTGCCTGTCTAGGGGCCTCCTTGGGTTCGTATAATCAAAGGTGGTATTGCCAACTTGCACAAGTGGGAGTCTGTTAGGAATTATGTGCAGAGTTGACAAACCAAGTGATTACACATCCAATGTTACAAGACACTTGAGGGTCACACCTGTGAGGACCTATAAGTCGAACAAGTCAGTAGAAACCCCGAAATGGAGAGTTAGGATTTATAATAGTGTATTATAAATCAGTTGGGTAATTTCAGTCAGAATTACCAAAGTTGGAGGGTTATTAATTAATTAGGATATTATATATTTATTAAGATAAATAAATATATAATAGTTAATTAATAAAGATTTTATATATTAGATAAATATATAAATTATAATTATCGTATGCAAATTCTTTTCCAGCTAATTAAATAAGGAAAGGATTCGAGATAATTATCATAAGGAAACTGGATTCCATACAAACTGTATTTTTCCTCCATATAAATAAAGCCTATGGGTTAAGGAAAAAAATATAAGCTTTCAATTAAGAAAAACCAGTTCTCAGTTTCCTCTCTCTCCTCTCTCTCTCTACCGGCGCCGAGTAACCCCTCCCCCCCGGGTCGGATTTCGTTTTGTGTGTTCGGGTTTCATACAGTTCTACTAGAGGAACGTTCGCTGGTCGATCATTGGTGGATTATAACTCAAGCAATCCAGGTAAATTAATCTAACCTAATCCTTTAGGTTTAGAGCTACAAACGATTAAGATCATTAGGCTTTAATGGGTTTTTTAAGCTTTTATCGCTTCCGCATGTTTTGATCGAAACAGCGAGTTTCTGATCACGTGGGTTTAAACAGTTTGTTTTAAACCTACGAGATATATCGAACCAGCGAGGTTTTGATAGATCTGAGACAATCCTTGAATCAGTTTGATCCGAGGATACCCACAAAAACCCAACAATATGTTATATATAGTGATCACACTGATACTCGACATCTTACCAAACGCATAGGCTTGTCACCAAATCTCATCTCCACCACTGAAAAGTTGTCAACCGTCAAGAGGACTTTAGGGTTGTAATGTTAGGCTAAGGGTAAAGGGTAGGATAAAGGATATATATAAGTGACTAAGGGTTGTAGCAAAAACCTGAAAACCAATCAGTTTAAGATTCCAAATTAATCATCTGACTTTTGAGACTTTTAGAGCTCGGGATACTATCACTTTCATTTTTTATATCGGCCTAAGCATATTGCTTATTTGGGGCTCAATATTTTCCTTTTCTTTTAAGCACATCGACTCTCTTAATTTTCTTTTCTTTTTTTGAGTCGGTTTTTTTTACTTTTCTCTTTTTTCACTCTTTTTTTTTCAAGCTCCAAACTTTTCTCAATCCCTTTCTCTATTTGTCAGATTTCATAAAATGGACCAAAAACATGAAAAGCTCCCAAATTTAAGCTACGGCCAAAAGATAGATAAAAAGAATAGGCTAAGGGATATATGGTAAATTGGGTAAATAAATGAAAGGCTAAAGCTCAAAAGGGGTTTCAACTTTAAAGAGACAAAGTACTATAGGTGAGTACTTATAGAATAAGGGCTAAGGCAAATTAGATAACCTTATAATGAGATTATCTAACGGAAACGAAAGCTAAAAACTGGGTTTGAAACGAAGGCCTCTATCAGTGCAATGGTGGCATACTTTCCTTATGTGGTCTCGACAAGCATTCAAAGTGACAAGTTCTACTTGGTTCAAAGTCGGTATCCTCACGAAATGAATAAAATATATGCAATAAAGGCATAATCTCTCATGGAAAGGGTAAGGATCACTCATGGCAATTAGCATACACATGACTTTTTCAAACTCATAAAAACTCCAAAAAGTGTCCTCCTAAATGCAAGACTCTTTTAACTTCCACAAAATTTTTTGAAAAGATCATAGATTTCGAAAAATTTATGCCATATATTTCAAATCATACCAGATAAGCAATTTAGCACAATAAGAACAAACAAGCAAAAGTTTACTTAACCCCCTTCCCATACTTAAAAATTGCAGTATCCTCAATGCAATAACAATTAAAGCATGTATGCGGAAAGGTAAAAAGATAAAGAACGAATACTACCTAGGTTAAGGAAACTGAAGCTCCGATGAACAATTGATATCCAATTCGTACAACTGATTCGAGAGTCTACACACCAAATCTGAAAAAACTAAAAACAAAAACAAACAAACTAAAAAGAAAAATAAAAATAAAAATAAAAAGATAGATAGTACGGTACAACCAAATCGAATCAATAATATCCATAACAAATCATCGAACCAAATAATCAATGGGGTCCACTGAAATGGTCCCACCACTGATCATAACTCTCGTAACTTGGAGGACTCGGGTCATGTGGGTGCCACACACCATACTGCAGTGGTGGTGATGGTCGGAACTCAGGGTTTGTGAAGAAATCCATCATCGACTGGTTTTGCCAGTCGAGCGATCTGTGAATCTGAACATCATGGTATTGCGTACGTGACGAGAGACCCTGAAAAGCTGTATACGCGTCCCAGTCGGGCGGCATCTGATATGATCCCGAGGGTCCTACCTCGTCATGCTGCTGCTGCTGTTGTGGCTCATGTATCTCATGATCCTCCGGCTCTACTCTCATACCAATCCAAACCCAAGAACTCCCAGCTCCTCTCTCTATCACTCTCATCCCCTTCAACTGATGCTGATCTATACGGCCTAACTCTCCCAAACAAGTCAAAGAGGTTGTCACCTGTGGCGTCAAAATACCATGGGAAGAAGCTAGGTGGGTGATGTATTGACCACCTAAAAGTCCACTCGAGGTCCGGAATCATCTAGCTCCCGTGAGAAAGTTTGCTATGATATATGCTAGACGGGTGTGGCGGTCTCGGCTCACTAACTGATGAAGTAACCACGGCTCAAAATCCCCTATTTTGTCCTGACTGGACTTCCTCTGGTTCAGTGTATAGGCTATCATCCTATGTAGGACTCTATGCTCCGGGTTTACTAGGCCACCAAACTTGGTGTTAGACCGTCGTACGGTCCGTGACCAAGCTGGCTCCATAACTCGCTATAGTCCAAATCCTCCGGTGGAGCTAGGGCGCACTGTCCTATATAGTACTCAAAGTAATCCGTACCTACCATCCCAGCAGTGTAAAGTCCAAGGGATACAGCGAACTGCGCTAAAGACTGCCTAAACCATCGACCACCCAAACGGTAGTGAATACAAGACTGTCTCACACTCTCTCTCCCCCACTCCTCATCAAAGGAATAGGTCGCAATAAACTCCAAAGTCAACTCACGGTACACAGGCTCACGAAGATCTAAGGTGGTCTTCCAAGCCATACTACTAAGCTCACCCTCGGGCCCATTCGAAACTCTCTCAAAGTACCTCAGAATGTGTCCTGCCGCCTGGATACCTTGCAGAAAATCCCAGTCCAACGTTCGGCCGATCTAAATGTGGCTACCTTTGATCACCTCAAGATCCTTGGTTAGCTCTTGCCAGTCGTGCTGCGGATGCGGCCCAAAGTGTAGGAACTCGTGCTCGCCTGATGCAGTCCTAAGGTTCATGCGGTGACGCTACAAGTACACACATCAGAAAGTTAATGCACATACTTGATAGAAATGAAGGAATCCTTCCCACACTTAGTTATCAACCACAACTTTATTAAATTACTAAAGAAATGGAAACCTACAAAAAATTTTAAAAGCCAAGAAATTTTGACCAAATAGGTTCCCACACTTAGAATTTAATCTATCCCCTTACAAAATATAAAATTAAGCAAAAAGGATAATATCAATCGTTTAACAAGTCATGCAAAAATTGGCCACAAACATAACTTGCCGAAACGACTTGACAAAAGTGCGGTTAATTACTTAGTGCAAGATGAAAATGCTATTTAAGCACATATCAAGAAAATATACTTCCAAGAATAATTGCCAAAAAAGAATAACCCAATCTTTCCACACTTAGCGTTTGACCGTGTTTTCCACTTTGAAGACCAATGGGAACCCATTTTTAAAAATAATTTCCTATTTGATTTGGGGTTCCCACACTTAGAGTCTTGCAAAATTTGGCGTTTTAAAGATAGGCATAAAATGACGCCAAAAACTTGAGTTTTAAAACGAGGTGAAAAACTTCAAGATTCTATATATATAAACAAAAAAATGCTTACGGTCAAAACACCGAAAAGTGGAACGATAAAGTTTCAAAACAAACCAAGGCAACAATTCAAGAAATCGACAACGAGCACATCAAAAACCAAAGATTCATGTCTTTCGCCAAAAACAAAGACTACATCTTCTCGTTTAATAATTGACCATAATTTTTATAAACACGAAAGTAATAAGAACCCTTTTTCAAAATTGTGTATATTTTAAGGTTTTTCGCAAAGTGGGTTCCCACACTTAAAAATTTTACCATCTAGTTTTTCAAAACACTTTGTACCAAAAACTTGTTTAGATGGTAAAATAAACTTCAAGCACCCTTTTTTAAAAACTTGTTTATTTAGAAAAAAAAAATTGTTAGTGCTTGGAAGCTTGAAAAAAGGTCAATGTACCAACGAGGAAGATGACATCTTGAACATGCAAAACATGGCTAAAAACATGAAGGCAAGCAATAATATTTAACAATTACGCACACGAGTAATTTTCCCAACAATTACCATCAAAAACTTGCAATTCCAAATTGGGAAAAAGAACAAAAGAAAGCTTGCAACAATGGAGTTCATCAAAAACCTTTGTAGATTCAACAATTAAACCACAAGATTTAACAATTAAGCACAAGAATCACTCATCACTACTTTATAGAACAAAATTGGGGAAAAACCAAGAGAGCATTCAACAATGCAGTTCATCATCAACAACAATAATACATGGGAAATCATCAAAAATAACATGCTAGTAAGTTAAACAACCTATAACATGCAAAAATTAAGCACACACAATTTGGGTTCCCCCACCCATCACACAATTCACAACAAAAAGCTCAATTTGGGGGAAAACCACCATGGATGCAACCTTAAAATACAAAATTGGAGAAGGAAAAGAAGAAATCATACCTTAGAAGCCATGGATTTGAAGAAAATCGAACCTAAGAGAGCAAAGAACTGAAAATCGAGGGCTAGAGAGGAGTTTTCGCGGCGCGAAGACCATTTTCCAAAATTTCAATTTTGGTCCCTGCACTCTCTCGTGGCGCGAAACTTAATTCTTCGCGTTAGCAAAGAGACTTCTGTTCGAGGTTCGAAAATTTTTTCACTCAAAAATCGATTTGGTTGACTCTATTGACTCAAACTTAACTAAAACTGAAAGAAAAACTGAAAAACGACAAAACACGGGTTGCCTCCCGAGAAGCGCTTGTTTTTGTCTTGAGTCTCGAGCCTCACTCCGAATTTAAGCAACCTCGATTGAAACAAAACACCCTTCACTTGCAATTAAGCAAGGGTGATAGTAGCGGTACATACCTGGGCTTACTGACTTACCTTTGTATGATCCACCAGGTAGAGTTGTGCACCACTTATCATACCGGTTCTCATCATGTCTCCTTGCAGAATGAACGTCGGATTTGCGCGAGTTTGGTCTTAGATCCTTTAAATGTGTCGTTAGGGATGTTGGGTTAACCAATTGCTTTTGACAACTGGCTTCCCAAAAAGGATCTTGTGCCAATACTCCTTGAACTATGCGTGGGTTACCCTGTGAAAACAATAACACGTTGTTAGACTCATCCTTATCAATCAATGGAGGACTTACCGTTTGTTGAGGAGGGGTTTGATCCGATGATGATTCTTCGGGTAGATCATCTTGCATTAAAGCTCCGAGTCCATCTAGGCAATCATCATCAAAGTATTCTTCGGTTGCATTAACCTGCAATGAAATTTCTTCGTCAGAATCGTCAAAATCAGACCATGGTGGAAGTACCTCATGTTGAATCCATGAATCCTCTATTGGTGGCGCAAGCTTTTCGATAACGGTTTGATCCATGGAATTTATCTTTATTGTCGGAGGCTCTTCGATTGGTTGTTTGTCATTTGGTCGGGCATCTTCTTGTAATGAAAGTTTAGAACCATTCCCAAACCAAGTATCTTCCACCTCCATCTTTGAGTGCGAATCCTGTCCAAGTAAAAAATTTTCGTTAGAATCATTGCTAATTTCAAAACTTGGACAACTTACTTGTGGCTGAATGGTAGATTTAGTCAGCCATTCGGATTTCTCCATCGATTCTCGCATTCTTTCCGATTCCTCCCTCATCTTACGCATAGAATCTGCAAATGAGTCGAAATTCCTTAGGCGGTCCTCCCAATCTTGTTCTTTTGATTCCCAAGGAGGCTGATCATTCGGTTCCCAATAATTTGACGTTTGCCATCCGTTCTCGTATGATCCCCATCTTTCATTACAACGCTTGGCCATCTCCCACATTTCATTTCTCATATGTTGATCCATATCTGCAAAAGAAACAAAACAAATACCCGGCGTAGCACGAAATATAAAAGATAAAATAAACAAACTAGAAAGCAAATAACTTAATCGGGAATAGATTCCCAATCAAGGATCGATTAATCAACTAAACTTCAGTATTCACCTAAGCAACCGTTCCCCGGCAACGGCGCCAAAAAACTTGATGCGGTAAATATTATATATAAAAAGTGACACAAGTTTTAACCTCTAAAGCCTAACCACAATTACCACATTCACATGCAAGCGTACCTGATCGCGAGTAATATAGTTTTGGAAAGTCCAGGTATCATTCTTACCACTGGGAACGGTTAAGCTAGATGTCAACTAAAGCTATAATTAATTAATCTAGAAAATTGAGGGGTTTTGCTTTTGGAAAAGTATTTTGAAAGATAAAAGACAAATAAATAATAAACCTAACCAAGAAGTGGAAAACTGATGAACAAACATACATTGGAGATAACTGAATTAATTATGGTTTACTTTTCATAAGATATAGATTAATGATTGCTGTCAGAATTTAAGCACATAGCACCCAAGCATGAATATCTAAGATTGTAAACCAGGTTGGTCTTTCTAGTCCTAATACATAGACTGATTGTCAGGCAGTCCAGTACCAGTCACCCAATTCTATCACTATTGCACGGAATTCTACTATCTA
The DNA here is from genome assembly GCA_030169165.1 of Centaurea solstitialis. Classification (NCBI taxonomy): domain Eukaryota; kingdom Viridiplantae; phylum Streptophyta; class Magnoliopsida; order Asterales; family Asteraceae; genus Centaurea; species Centaurea solstitialis. The sequence goes on from CM058043.1 coordinate 47,587,230, forward strand.
GCTTCTCTCGGTCTGAGCTAACCACCTAACACAACTATCCGTGTTACCAAAGTGAAGGTCAAGAAAGGTTGATTAACCTAACGGAGTCTATCTATCTAGGTAAAACAGATACACCCAACCAACGAGTTCAAATAACCGTACAATACGAATCAAACCGGAATCAAAGATAACATTCAACAAACCATTCATCTATTTAATAAAATAAAAATCCAAAGTATTCAAACCACAATGAAAACAGAAAAGGAATCAGTACATAGACACACTAATCATAAATGCGTAAACAAACCGACTAAAGACCGGTAGATTTGTCGCGGCATTCCCTCGAATCTCCTCCGTAGTCGTCACATCGAGCCTCCGGCTTCTTGGGTTGGAAACCCTAAGCGGCTCCCATCTAACTACTGACCTAATTAACTAAAAGAATTATATGAAATTTTCTGCATACCCAAACTGAATGACCCAAGGCTCTTATTTATAAAAACCCCGTCAGACCCGTTTCTCGTTCGCGAAACGGCACCTTCGCGGAGCGAAAACATGCTACGATCCAATCCCTAATCTTCTAGAAGCTTCCGAGAGAGAAAACCCAACATTCGTGGCGCGAGTAGTCTTCTCGCGGCGCGAGCCACCTTCTTCGCGGCGCGAGGATTACAAATCTAGCTTCCGAGATATTTCCAGGATATTCCATTTCCTTATTCTGCTGAAGATTTGTCTTTTGGAGGAAGTCATCTGTCTTAGGGAGCAAGAAAGCAGTCTTAGGAGCCAAGAAAAGTCCATATTTCCAAAGTCTGCACAAAAGTCTCCTTTTTGACGCTTTTTACCCTCTTTTTATACTTTTACGCACAAGCACCTCCAAAACCTACAAGATTAGGATTTACACCTTTTTAAGTCAAACAGTATCAAAAATACTCTCAAATTGAATACAAAAGTGGGGAATTAACACGAGTAAAATATGTATAATTTTGGAGTTATCATATGCAAAGACATGAAGAAGATATATGAGTTATGTTGAAAGAAGAGATACGAGTTGATTGAAGAGTTTAAGATGTTGGTTAGATTAAGTATCGATGGTGTTAATTGTGATGGAAGTACTGATGTTGCGGAAGAAATTATTAAAGTATCAAGATTCAAAGATGAAAACCATTTGAAGGAAATGTATGAAAATGTATGAAGTATGAGTTAAGGGGGAGCAAGGAAATGTTAAGGGGGAGTTAAACAGAAATCTAAACATCAATCGTTTGGATCTGAGGTTGAAAAGCCTTTTGATTTAAAGATTGTTATCGATTTGTAAAGGATAACGAAGGACAAACATAATTTGTTGAAAATAAGAAAGCTAATAGAAAGGATTTATGTCATATGAAGGTGATAAGCGTACTACACATATTACCAAAGCTCATAACCTAAAAATATTTGATGTTGATTGATTCAAGGAGGATTTTGAATTTGATGGAGATTATTTCAAGATGAAGACTTTATTCTGAAGATGATACTTGGTAAAAGGGGAGATTGTTCTTAAAGACTATATCTGGTTGAATGTGTTTGCTTGACTTCAAGACAGAAGATTGTCAAAGTCGGACTACGTGTGATCTTGAATACAAAGAGAAGATTGTTAGAGCATAAATATTATATCCAATATCACATATTATAAAGACATTGATGAAGTCAAAGCTAGAGGTCAAAGTCAAAGAAAGAAGACTTAATAGTCAAACTCAAGTCTATGTAATGTGTTAGTGGATGTAATGGTCAAAGGTATATAGAGGGTTAGAAGTTAGAATTAGTTAAGTACTTCATTATATACATTCATATAGAGGCATTCTAGAAAGAGAATCTAGAGAGATAAAGTAGATCTTGTAATTATTTCATGATGAATGAAGAATTCCTTATTTGATCTATTGTTACTAGTACAAATCTTGTTCTAACTAAATGATCTCCAGAGAGGTTACTTGCCAAATAATTAACCTATCTATAGTTATACTGCAGGATCTAGAATTTACAAGATGATTACTACAAATGGACCAAGTCTAATCATATGGTATCAGATTATGATGACAAGTTGCCTAGTATAATTGATTGTGCTTTGGATTTTCTAAAGGTGCGTTTTGTATGTTGGACAGGTTGGGACAGGACAGGACAGAACAGCCCTGTCCCATGTTTAGCACATCCTTATGCTGGACTAAGTAGAACTAACTGGAACATACATGGGACACGTGTGTCCTTGCCTACCCCATGGAACTCAATGGAACAAGAAAATTTTGACAAAATTACCCTTTGATTTTATAACATGATTCTTTTCTCATAGCTTCCTTCAACCTTTTGCTCTCTTCGATCTACTGCTCATCGGTGACCGACTCACCGGCGACCTGCTGCTCTCCGACTATTGGCTCACCAACGACCACCATGACTGCTTGCTTGATTTGCGTAGACCGCCGCCACTGCTCTCACGTCGACCTCTCTGGCTCGTCGTCGACCCCTACCACTCGTCGCCGTCGACCACCACCACTCATCGCCGTCGACCACCACCACTGCTCGCCGTCATGCACCGCTACTTGCTTTTCTGTGAAGAAGATAACTTGCAACCAACAACCTCTTTCCCATAGCCACAACCTGCAACCTCAAGTACGATTTATGGCTTCGATTTTTAAAATCGATTGATAAAAGCGTCTCTCTCAAACTCGGTCGTTTTGTAAAATCGATTGATAAACTCGTGTCTCTTAAACTCGGTCGATTTGTAAAATCAATTGTAAAACTTGGTCGATTTGCACTCGAATTTTTCCTTCAAATCGTCTCTCTTACTAGGTCGATTTGAAATATAGATTGATAAAATGGATTTTAGATTCTGCTAAGGGTCGATTGATAAAGAAGCCGATTACAAGAACCTTCGATTTATAAACTCAGTTTGGTCGATTGAAAATGAAGTTGGTGGTTATCGATTTTAGCATTAGATTAATCTAGCTTTTTTGTAAGTGTGGTTTGTTTTAGCAATGGATTTATATGTTGGGTTTTATACAAAATAAGTTTCCAAAAACTTAAAATTAGACAACGGAAGCATTTTATAAATAATGTATAACAATAAACATTTTATTTCCCACCAAGGATCATCTTGCAAAACCATGGAAAGATTAAAACATCTAAATGAGATATAAAGAGATACAACCTTTGTAGACTTTGAACCCTCTCGGTTTTGGGGTGTTGATGTAGATGGCAAGAACCCAAAGTAGAATTCCTCTATATGTATCCACCAAGCAAGAGTAAGACACTTCAAGATGCTAGTCTTCACTTGTATTATAAGCTTCTTAAGCCATTAAGCACTTATTCCAAAATAAGTCTTAAGGAGATATACTTATATCTTCTACAAAACTATGATGTTCTTCATAAGAACAAAGATGAGAGAAAAGCTAGTGGAATGGAAGATTTGAAATGATTTGGATGATTTGGATGAATTGGATGATTACATAAAATGAGCCATTATACACTTTATGTATTCTAACTTTCATGGTCCATACTTTCTTACAACCACCATGACATGTATCCATACATAGTGTAAGAGAAGTATGGAGTATCATGATGTAGTCCAACAACTTCATTATAATATATATAAAGCAAAAAGACAAAACCAATTTTATGATTTATACTTTATATATAATATGTACATAATTATTTAATCATACTATATGATTCAATAACTAGTTACTCTTTAAAATTATTATTTTCATAAAATAATAATCCTCCACTTAAATTCAAGAATGATAGTATTTATTAGTAATCAATATTCTAATAGATAATATGTACACAACATATAAAACATACCTTATGAGTTATTAGTTGATTTCTATCTTGATGTTATTATTTTCATAAAATAATAATTCTCCAATTATATACAAGAGTTGATTATGTTTATTAATAATCAAATTACTTAATAAATAATCAATTAGTGTCAACTTGCTATTAGGTGTGACCCTATAGGATCATATGTTATTAGCAAATATTATTACACAATGAATCTTGAGCATAAGGATCCTTCAATCTCCCACTTGCACAAGGCTCATTGTGCATTGATATAGACAGTGGTCAACGTCTAGCAACGCATTACTGCCCCTAATAACACACGACGAGGTGCCATTCATCAACATCCAATTCCATTTAGCTCAAAGCTACAACTGATGTATAAGGTAAGTTATCAGTTATCCCTTTGTTTCAGACATCATGTTGAACATGAGATACGGATCGCAATCAATCTCATTCAGTGTTCAACTTTTGTTCAGGCCTTAAATGTCTAACTCTCAACAAATAAGAGGAACAAATTCCTTCAGATTACATACGCCTCTTGGATAGTTTACACTACACCCAATAATGGTCCTTATAACTGCCTGGTCAAAGAACAGCGTTAGACCATATCAAAGTATAGCATTCCCCATCCTCAAGTCCCAAATATGCATCTAAGGTCTAAGGATACAAAGATAGTACCTTTTATCAAGTATCATTCATGATAGCGATCCATGCAATGATCTTGAAGCGGGTCATGTCCAATACTTGTTCCTTAGCAAGTACCTATGAATCTTGGTTGCAACCCTTTGCCTACTATCATCTTATGATAGTCAACCAATCCAATTCACACTAGTCTTACTTCATATTTGTTCCCACAAATATGATCGACTATGGACCTTTTAGAATAACTTGATTATTCATGGATTAAACATGTTAATATAGAACACAATAAGTATTATTGAATAGATCATATCCCAATATATCTAAACCATATAATAGTTGTTGCTATAATGTTCTAATATCCGAATACTAAATCCAAATCAAATCCCATTTCTAGAATATCGAAGTCCTATTGCTCAAGTACGACCATTCGTATTTAGCCTCTGGAAGGGCTTCGAGAATGGTTTCAACTTAATTCTGATTTGTATGAATTTTGCGAATACATTTATCTTTATTCCAAGTATAGATAAATTTCTAGATGATATGATTGTCTTACTGATGTGACTTAGAGTCCTTAGCTAGAGTAAGTATACTCTTGATGTCACATAAAACTTCTAGGTGATCCTTGAATGGAAGGACTCAGCCTAATATATAATGAACTCATTCATTCAATCATATTAAATTGCAGTCTTCCAAAGTAGCAATGTATTCTTACTTTGTAGATTGTATAACTATGTTTTACTTGGAGTTCCTTCCAATAAAACTTATTCTTCATTCGTAATGAAGTCACAACGCAATTTTAATTTATAATTATCTGATCATTATCTAGTTCTTCGTAAGTACTTTTGTAATGTTCTTTATAGTCATCTAATGACCTTCACATATTCACTACTGGTGTCGTTGCTAACGCTTGAAGTATTATAATACATCTGGTCTTATGCATATCATGGCTTAATGGATTCTATTTGCGAGGAGAATAGAATATCATCCATTCTTATTAGCTTAAACTTTATGCTAGGATTTTGAGACGGGCTCAAAATAATGCCATTTGACTTAACAAGAATATTTTCTAAGAGTCTTGTATCTTGATCTCTTTCAAGATCTAGTCATAATATGTATTAAGACTTAACATTTGATCTGATCTATCTCTATACATTTTGCTTTCCAAGAATGTGTTTCCTAAGTCTTTCATTTTAGAATTACTTATCGAGTCAAGATCAAAAATCTTGCATAGTCGAAATGTGATTCCTTATGATTAAGTATGTCTCATACATACAAGATTAGGAATGTCACCATGCTCCCACTTGTTCCTTGTAAACACAATTGTCATTCTCAGTTTTCAATGAAATCATACAATGTGATTTACTTATGAAAAACAAAAATTCTATTTAAGATGTTTGCCTTTAATCCTTAAATGGATTACTAAAGTTTATACACTTTTATTAGGATATCTTAGATTAAGAAAACCTCCAGGCTAAACTGTATAGACATCTTCAATAAGGTGTCTATTAAGAGAAGCGGTTTTCTTGAAATCTATTTGTCATATCTCATAATCATAATATGCAGTTATGGTAAATTATATCCCGCTTGATCTAATCATGGGTGTATTGATTTATATCCATGTTTATATTCTTTCTGAAAGAATTAATTACTCCTTCAAGTCTTACTGTATGGAGGAAGATCAATCAAGCCCATACTTGATTATCATACATGGATTCATCTCACTATTCATGACTCGAAGTCATTTGTCGATTCGAAATCTGACATAGCATTCAGGTAACTGATGGGTTTCATGAGAAACGATCAGAAAACTTTTGTCTACTTTAAATCCATATTTCTCGGGGTTTGACAAATTTACCAGATTAGCTAACAAATTGTGTTTCTGAATAACTATTATTCATGTTCAACAATTTCTTGTTGATAACTAGTGCCAACTTCTGCTACATCAAGCTGTGGTTCTTGATCTATTTCAAGTTCCATATGCCTCCCACTTGCTTTATCTATTAGAAACTTTCTTTCTAATAACTTGGCATTCAGAGTAATAAAAGATATTATCCTTAGTGAGTTTGTATAAGCAATAACCTAAACAACCTTTTAGGGTATTCTACAAATATGTACTTTTAGTTGGTGTTGTATTCAAAATACAGGCGATGTTGATAAGAGCATAAGCTGGAAATAATAAAGGATGAACTGAATACCAAGTCTTTTGATGGTCCTACTGGAAAATTTCTTAACTTCATATTGAAATAACTTTGAACATTTCAATAATTTCACTTTTATCATATAAAATATAATTATAACGAGTATAGTTGTTAATGAAGTTCAATTGGTATCTCGTATTATATCTAGACATTACTTTTGTAACAACATAATACATCGCTATGTATTATTCCTAACAAAAATTCTCTTTCTCTACCAATTAGAGAAAATAGCATTAATTATCTATTATAAATAAGATTCACATATGTCAAATAAACTAAAATTATTTGCCCTCAAGAATCCTTTCCTTGAAGTTGGAATATGTTTATCTTATTTGCATAACAAAAATAATAATGTCATATATAATTTTAGATTCAAAACATTTTGAGTCTAACGATTTTGCTTATAGAACTGTTGTTTAGACGAATATTGATATTTACTTCACAATCTTATTAAGAGATCTAATTCTCGAAATATGAAAAATCATTTTAGAATATGAATATGATCGTTATGAAAAACGATTAAGTAATAATCAATTATCTAATCATACAACTGAGATATATAATTAGTCAAACTAAATTAAAACATTACATTGTTCAAAACAATTATAGTTTTATAATACAAGTCATTATGTTCAAAACATAAATAATAAGTTCCAAAAGTGCTAGTTCGCAACACTTGCTTCCTTGCACGTATGGCATTACAACTTCCTTGTTCTCAGTTGTTTACTCTTCTCGAACATCTGTAACACATTTACAAATATCAGTTTAACACTTAGTATCAAGTACTTGAGTGTTATTTGAAAAGTATAAGTTCTATCATATAAATACCTGGATTGCTGGTCTAACCAGACTTTCTCAACTCAGTGAGATAAGAGGAGCAGTTCCTCTTCCAGTGTCCTATTTCTCCGCAATAGAAACAGGAACCATTTTTAGGTGCTTTCTTGGTTTTTCGTCTTTTGGACTTTTCCTTATTTTGAACCATGGGTCTTTTAGAGCACACAGTGTAACTCCTATCGACCTTGTCAGCATCCAATGTTTCAACAGGTTTGAAGCATTTGATAATGAGTTGTTGGTATATCTGAGTCATTTGACAATACATCTTATATGCATCATCAGTATCAAAGATCTTCTGAAGATCGGGGATGACAGTTCCCATTATGATTTCAGATACATCTTCAGCATCACATTTATGCTTCCACCAAACATCATGATCAGTCCGACTGGTCAGTGGAGGTTGTTCAGGAACAGGAACTTTTAGGACATATAATTTCTCATCGTTCTTGAGAAAAGCTTTCAAAGCATGATTCCAATCGTGGAAATTAATTCCATCGAATGTCACGGTTTCTCGTAAATCGTGAAGGGATAGATAGTGAATAGGAATGAGGTTGCGTTTTGATTTCATCTACAAAATATTAACAAAATTCATTTAGCATTTTCAATATTTATATCTTTAATAATTAATACCCTTTATGTTTCTAAAACATTAATTATTAAAGTCTAAGATCCAAGTTGCAAAACAAATAAATGACCAGTGACTCACTATTATCCCATTTATTTAATCCAACAAGGTAGATAACGATTATCAATTATATTCCAATATATAATTCTTAGCATTATGAGATCGCTAACAACTTTTGTTAATAGACATGATTCGATCTCATCTATGCCTCGGACCTCTCTTGGTTGGGTGACTCACCATGCAACGAAAAGAGTTCCGATCAAGTCATCCAATTAGAGAAACTTGTATAATCGGCTTATAACTGTTATAGGAATCGCGAATACACTTCGGCCAACAAAAGATAACACAAGTAGTTAGGTGACTCACCATAACCAACAAGTTTATGCAAATGAAGTGCGAATGTTTCTATAGTTGGACGGCATAGACTTGTGTTTTGAAGAAGGGTCTTTTAAATGTTTTAATATTATAGTTTTAAAACATATGATAATATGATCTCATAGTTATTGCATGCATCCAATAAACCATGGTACCCTTTTAAAATCTCATTTTATGGTATGATTCTTATATAAAATCCTATTTTATATCTCGACGCGTTCAAATTAATATCTTATATTAAAATTTGTCGTTTGAGCACTAAAGAACCATTTAGCAAACCTTTTAATAAAACCTCCTTTTATAATATAAGGTTTGAAGTTTGGATAAGTTTCTAAAATCCCAATTTTAAACTTATAAATTTTAGATGTCAAAATTTGTCCTAATAGAGTGTTATACGAAAAAACTCATTTTATGTAAAACAGTTTTACACACATCTTATGTTTAAAAGACAAATTTCATAAAACCAAACTTCATGTGATCATTTTATGTTTAAAACATTATCTAGTATATAAAATCCTATTCAACATACAAGCATAATATAAACATAAAACAACCATCACATGCAAAAAAATATATGTGCATAAACCAACCAGATCTAGTGACATTTTGTGAGCCATCACAAAAATATCAAGTCCATTCCTAAGGGACAAGGTTGACCATAAAAAACTTCATGTTGTTCTTCATGCTCCCACTTGCTCCAACACCTTGTAACAAGTTTGATTTCTCCCAAAATCATATACATGAATGTTGATCTTCAAAATGGCCACCATCTTCAATCTTGTTACAATTTTTATGAAAAAAACTAATCTATTACTTACAAAATAAACAAGATGAAAACTATCTATTTAAATATTACATACCATATGAATAAATAAATATTACAACCATTTCAATCAAATCAACACAACATCACAAATGGTCCATGGCTAGTTTATGCACTAAAAACATATATACATATAAAACAACACATTGTTTTTCTAAGACAACTTTTGTGACAAAAATGCATGTAAACTTTTGTCACACATAAAATAACCATTATAAACAAAACAAAGTTGTCAAAGAAAATATGTATGATATTTTCTTATAAAAGAAAACCATCCATGTTTTCCAAAAACAAAGATTATCCAAATAATCTAAAAATCTAACCAAGCTTGCAAGATGGCTCTGATACCAATTGTTGGGTTTTATACAAAATAAGTTTCCAAAAACTTAAAATTAGACAACGGAAGCATTTTATAAATAATGTATAACAATAAACATTTTATTTCCCACCAAGGATCATCTTGCAAAACCATGGAAAGATTAAAACATCTAAATGAGATATAAAGAGATACAACCTTTGTAGACTTTGAACCCTCTCGGTTTTGGGGTGTTGATGTAGATGGCAAGAACCCAAAGTAGAATTCCTCTATATGTATCCACCAAGCAAGAGTAAGACACTTCAAGATGCTAGTCTTCACTTGTATTATAAGCTTCTTAAGCCATTAAGCACTTATTCCAAAATAAGTCTTAAGGAGATATACTTATATCTTCTACAAAACTATGATGTTCTTCATAAGAACAAAGATGAGAGAAAAGCTAGTGGAATGGAAGATTTGAAATGATTTGGATGATTTGGATGAATTGGATGATTACATAAAATGAGCCATTATACACTTTATGTATTCTAACTTTCATGGTCCATACTTTCTTACAACCACCATGACATGTATCCATACATAGTGTAAGAGAAGTATGGAGTATCATGATGTAGTCCAACAACTTCATTATAATATATATAAAGCAAAAAGACAAAACCAATTTTATGATTTATACTTTATATATAATATGTACATAATTATTTAATCATACTATATGATTCAATAACTAGTTACTCTTTAAAATTATTATTTTCATAAAATAATAATCCTCCACTTAAATTCAAGAATGATAGTATTTATTAGTAATCAATATTCTAATAGATAATATGTACACAACATATAAAACATACCTTATGAGTTATTAGTTGATTTCTATCTTGATGTTATTATTTTCATAAAATAATAATTCTCCAATTATATACAAGAGTTGATTATGTTTATTAATAATCAAATTACTTAATAAATAATCAATTAGTGTCAACTTGCTATTAGGTGTGACCCTATAGGATCATATGTTATTAGCAAATATTATTACACAATGAATCTTGAGCATAAGGATCCTTCATTATAATGCTTTTTATTTAATCTTACTTATGGATTTTTTATGCTGGTTTTTGTTTAATCTTGCTTATGGATTTATAATGCAGATAGTCATGGATTAATCTTGCTTTTATATAACCGTGGTTTGTTTTATATCAAGGGTAAAATGGTCATTTTAACCTGTTATGTTTTGTCCTGTCTTGTCCTGTTATGTTTTACCAAATGCTGAATACCTGTTCTGTTCTGTCATGTCCTGTCCTGTCATGTCCCGTCTGCGTACCAAACGCACCCTAAAGGATCAAAACATTTCGCCTGAAGATCTTAATGAGAAGACAAAATGTTATGGCAGTTCACAGAAGATATCCTCTTTTCCTTCCTCAAATTGGTCTTTATTTGGCTCTTTTGATAGCGATAATACTTCATTTGGCATTCCGTCAGAACCAATATTCTTCGATGGAAAACGATCGAATCGAAAATGAGCTCTTGATAATTGTCTATTTTGGGTACATGTTGACAAGTGCACTACCGACCACCACGTTAGAATCTAAATCAAGTTTAATGATAGAGCAATAGGTCTGTTTACCCCACTCAATGGCCGGTAGATCACCACAAATGTTCAAAACACTCTAATACGAGCTTGGTGAGGGTAAGATATTTTGCATGATAACGGAATTAAGGAGTTAGGGATGACAAAAAAACCTGAAACCTGAAATAAATGGGACGGGTTTGGGGACGATTAATGTGGACGGGAATGGGGATGGGGAAAACCCGCTTATTTTAAACGGGGACGGGGGAACCAATCATCGACCCGATTACCCGATTATATCCTCGAATATTTCTCCAATTGTATCCCCAAATATATCCTGATTATATCCCTAAATTTATTTTTATTATATGATTGTTTAGTAGACAATATATTATATAGCTAAATAGTTTTTATGTTTGGATGCATTTAAACAATATATATATATATATATATATCTAAACTGTTACTATTTTGGATGCATTTCGACTTTAGGACTTTAATTTTCTTTCGGATATGTTTAGAGAATGGATTCAAGAATGTTATGTAATTTAGTATATCATTTCCCGAGACTTGTGGATTTGTAGTAAAGTTTAAACGATGACGGGGATCCCCGCGGTGAAACCCGTTTAATTAACCGTTTATACTAAATGGGGATACTCGTTTCCCCACGGGTTTCCCCGGTTACCCGATGAAGATCCCCGTTTAAATCCCCAAGGGTTTTTAAGCGGGGACGGGAACAATATTTTTAAACGAGGACGAGGACGGGGACGGGGGATATTTTTGTGGAAGGAAGTAGAAATAGAGTGAACTTACTCCCCAAGACACAAATCTTGCTCCTTAAGAAATCCTTTGGTTTAGATTTGGAAGGTGGATCAGATAAAATCTGGCCCATGCTTATCAGATAGGCTTGCGCCACTAACATTCTCTCATTTGTTCATCGTTCGATACGTGCAATTCACAAAAAAGATCAATGGCCATGTTGTCGGTACCTCGTTGAAGGAAACCCCTGATGAGTGTGGTCCAAGCGATCAAGTGAGGTGTGTCGGCCTCGTAAAACACTCGTCGAGCCGAGCTCAAATTGCCTCATTTCATATACAAATTAACCAAACCAGTCACAACAAACTGGTCTAGATTTTCGATAAACTGGTAATTTTCGTGCAGCTAAAGTAGAGCTTCGAGAGTGATGGCAATGGCAAATTAGTTGTTGGCGATGCTCTTATAGTAGAAAACTCCAAATATAGAGAATTATCTAAAACTTAATAAACCATATTACTTTTTTTATAAGAGACTTGTTGGATTGTAAAAATAAAAAAAAAAGTTTTAAATAATTCTCTATATTTGAAGGTTTTTGTATAAGAGCAACTCAATAAACCATATTACTTTATTTTTAATGTAAAATGATATATAATTGAATCCTTATTGGTAGAATAAATAAAAAAAAGTTTCTCTTTCCTCCTTTTAAAGTTTTAGATAATTCTCTATATTTAGAGTTTCCTGTATAAGAGCATCTCCAATAGCAAGCTTATAAGCTAACTTTTTGAAACGCTACTTTGGGTAGCTTTTTGGGAGTTTTTTGTAACTTTTTCCAATTATATACTTATTAATATTAATTATTAAATTTGAAAATAGTCTTTTTGGTCATTTTTACATACTCAAAAGCTAGTTTTTGCCAAACGTCATTTGTTCATAAGCTAGCTTATCAGCTAGTTTGCCAAACATAGTTGCCTTAAAAGAATGAGATAGAGAGAGGGAGAGAGAGAGAGAGAGAGAGAGAGAGAGAGAGGGAGATATGAGCTTTTTTATTCATCCCACGGATAATATCATTTTACATTAAAAAAAATCAAAAAGTTTTCTGAGATCATAAAATTAGTGAATATTTAATTATATAATTGATGATGAAATCTTTAAAATAGTGAATTTGCTAGAGTTGAATATAATTTATTTTAAGGATTTTGGTTGTTAGTTCTTTATTTTAAAGAAGTTATAGAGAATATGTTGAAAATGTTCTATTTCTCTATTTTAGAGAACAAGATAGAAAAGTTGTTGGAGGCAATATAGAGTATAATAGAAAATCAAAAGTGAAAATCTTTAAATAAAATTACATTTTACTCCAATAGATTCTCTGCTTTATAGACTTCAACGATAATTATATTATTAAAATTTTATATAGTTTTATCATTCAAGCGTTGTTATCGGCTACAAACCACACAGTTTAAACAAATTATGTAAACCAATTCGATCCATAGATTAATTTCATCTACGGCTCTAATTGATTGATGGCAAATGGATAAATAAAGTGATTTATTGATTTTATTTAAAAAGAATTAATAAGCATGTAAGGGCAATTAGGTCAAGAAAAAAGGAATTTCAAATTCTATCTCATGTGACGTCAAGGGAATCATACCTCTAATTTTTCTCCAACTTGATAAACATGGTTAATAGTGAATAATTTGTTTAATTTAAGATGGATACTTTTCCATTAATTGATTATGCATTCACTATATTTATTTGTCATGTTGTTATCGAATTACGAATTTGTAAATGAATTCTTCAAAAATTATATGCATTCATGAATAATTTATTTTATTCATGATTACAGATTCATTTGGATAATATAAAAATATATAAGAAATTGTTACTTGTTAGATTAATTGTCCACATGATTCATGATAACTACAATTCATTATATTCATGTGTGGTGTTATTACGGAATCACGAATTTGTAAATGAATTCATCAAGAGTTATAGCATTCATGATTAAGATTATCACCATGATGAAGAAATCACTAAAAAATTTCTTTCCGACATTATTAAGAGTAAAATATTTTGATTTTTATAAAATTTGATTTTGGTTGAGATTATCACCATGATGAAGAAATCACTAAAAAGTAAGGATTCTCTAAAATAAATAGCATATATTTGGCGATTATCACATTTATTATATTGCCCCTATTAATATTTTTACTAATATTAATAAATACATTTAAACAAAATAAATCTAGTGGTGCAAAAGTGGTTTGAGTTTGCACTTTAATGATATTTTAATGTTATTGATAGAAATAAGTAAAATAATAACTTCTCTTACCTCCTATCATGTTTTAGAAAATTCTCTTAACTTGCAATTTTTGTTGTTTTCTTCAATTTATAAGATACTTAGGATGCATTTTTGTTGTGAATTTTTTTCCCAGCTTTTCAACGAAAATGCAAAATTAAAAAATGTGTTTGGTTCATTCAGTTTTCAAAAAAATTTCAAGAATTTTTTTTAACTTAATTATATGTAAATTAGAAAAATGATTTTAGTAGTTTTCCAAAAAATTTTAAATACATTTGCTAATTTTTTAAAATGGAACATGAAAACTCCACCATTTCAACCAAACGTATTTTCTGAAAAATTCATAGACTTAACTTCATTTTCTGAAAACGTTTTTTCTAGAAAAATAAAAACAGTTTTCCGCAACCAAACGTGCCCTTAAACTTTCTATTTTATAGAAGCTATTGATGATGCTCTTAAAAACCAACATGCCTGTTAGATCTAGAAAGTTAATTAATGGGTTCGAAAATTCGATTAAACACAAACATGCTCTATCATTGATGTGATATACTTATGGTGTGTTTGGTTGTGGAAAATTTCCAGTTTTTCCAGAAAATTTTTTTTAAGGAAAATGAAAATTTAGAAAAACGTGTTTGGTTCATTCAGTTTTCAAAAGTTTTCCAAGAAAATAAATTTTTCTATTTTTTAATTTCTATGTAAGTTAGAAAACAGATTTTAATAGTTTTCCAAAATTTTCTAAATGTGTTTTCTAACTTTCCTAAAATGAAAAGTCCATTATTTCAACCAAACACATTTTCTAAAGTTTTTATAGAAAGTTGAAAATGAAAACTCAACTCTTTTTATAAAAACATTTTCGAAAAAAATGAAAACAGTTTTCAACAACCAAACACACCCTTAATAGTTAACTATGACGGTTATACATGGTAAGACAGTTCAATGAATGGTTATCTGAAGCAACCTTGGTTTAGAAAAATAAGCAAGGGCTTGAAACTGTCATAATCATATTTGAGGGACTATTTTGTAATTTAGTCAACCAAAAACTCTCACAAGTCAATTAGTCAGCCTTCATAGCGTCATTCGGGAACTTGCCGCGAAAGTGCATACGTAAAGAAGGTTATATATAGAAATAGAATAAAGAGTTTGTTAGGGCAATGGCTAGGAAACCCCAAAAAATATCCACATATTGTCAATTTTAACCCTAAAGTTTAATGTTTGTTCTTTTGGACCTTGTACTTAATCTTAATATAATATCTAGCATCCATTAAAAAAATTGTCAACTTTTTTGTTACTATGTTTGTCATAAGGTTGGTCTAGAACAAATATAGAAGATACAGTTGATCATAAGGAAAGATGCGTCTTTCCTAGCATAGGTTTGTGCATTAAGGCTGCTTTCAGTTAAAGCAAGTTCGGGAATACTCAGACTCTGAGTATGATACCATCATGTGAAGCATCTCCATCGTTCTATTGCCACAGTCAATCATACGTATCAAAATAGATGTTTGGGCACATCATGACATATTTAGACCATTAAGCGTTATCACTTTAGCACCTTTTGTCTCTTGATTCTGACAACTTCAGTTATGTCATATGCCTTTTATGAATTACTTGGTTGACGCTTCCTAATACACATATTGTCATATTAGCTATTTTAGTCTTAACATGTAAGCAAATAATAAAACCATGCATCATCATGTTGCAAAGCTTAATCCCACTTTAACCATCAAAGATCTATGAATATACTAAAATACTTGTGTAATGCTCTATATTGAGTTTTTAACAACTACTAAGCATTTCTAGAAACTTTTCTTCGCCAATTACAACATTTTATATCCATAACTAGAAATTAGATGTCATTGAAGAAGTGTGCTAGAAACGGATCCGAATTAACATTCATTTGAGTCAAATATAATGATACACAAAGAGCCTCAAGCGAGCTCCAAATATTAGCTACTATTGTAAGGCCAACAAGCTTCGGTAAGGCAACAAGTTGAAATTCTAAATCATGAAGAGAGATCTTTATAGATGGAAGTAGTTTACTAAATTTCTCTTGACGGAACGTAAAAGACATTAATATTTATCAAAAACTTCGATATCTAATGACAAAGATAGTTAAACTACGAAATCACATACGTTATTGTCTCTTGTTTCCTAAGTTACAGTTGATTCATTAATCCCACCTCATCATGCTACTACTTACTAGGTTTGGTTTCGCTTTACCTATTAGTGCCTTTGTGGATTCTTCTAAATTACTAGTTTAAACATTTAAGATACAATTGATTTATGCATCTTACCTCATCATGTTATTAGGTTTGGTTTCACTTTACCCCTTGGTGCCTTCGTAGATTCTTTTAGATTACTTATGTTAGCCTTTTGGTGTAGTGCTTAATCAACTAGCCATTTTAACAACTTTAATTTCCTAGATTGCTACTTTTTGCATAAGAATTGGTGTTCTATCGACGTCAATGAACCTTTTAGGAAACCTAAAAATGAACCAGGGTTTTCAGGATATTCATTTGAGTCGGAACAATGATATATAAGATGGGTATCGATTTCTTTTCTAGATTTGGAAAGTAGTCAAGTTACTATAACATCACATGATTATATTAAAGAGAGAATTCCGAATAGGAAAGACGATTAAACTAACTTTTTCTTAGAAAACCTAGCAGGAGTTAACATTGGTCGTCTTTTCATTATTTGGAAAATGGGAAACAGTTAAACTACAGAAGACTAGTCGACACCGCCTCTTTCATTAGGATACTATTACCTAGGTTCCTAAACTTAGAGACTTTTGAGAAGCTCTTTCAGTTGCCGCCTAAACCGCTGACTAGAACTTCTAGGGCAATGATACGTAAAGTAGTATCTAGAATTACTATACAAAAACATATAAAAGATCGCCACCCTCATTGAGGCGAGTAGATCTACACTACGATTAAGATCAAATCTTACAAAGTCATCACGTTCCATCATGCATCCATACGAACGACCAGGAATCCTTAAAAAACATCTTATTATATCGTCCGACGTCAGCCCTAATAAAACATGATTTACACCTCTAAGATCAGGGTACATGCTCGTTAGATACCTCGCTCAGTGTCGTTATAGACCCTTAAGCATTCATTTATACGATCGGATCATAAACCTAAACAGGAAAACGATACAACTGAACAACAAAACGATACAAACCGAACAGATTTAAGAAACTTAGGAGAACTACAAGGTCTAATTAAATGAATGAGATGAAAGTTGGAGGGGCCAATATTCATTTGAGAGTATATAGCGGATCTTGCCCTTGGATGGTTTTGCCCGGTTAAGAGAAAGACGAGCAAATGCAAAAAGTCAAAATGTCAACTTTTTGACCTAGCTCCCAAGATATTTCTTGGATCTTCTTGAATCTAATAATCAATCTTCTTCATTTCAATTTTTGGGATCAGATCTCAACAGCTTTAGGTTTAATCAGGTAAGAATTCGTTTCCATATGCACAGATTTCGTTCTTGTGTTCTTTATATTAGATTTGATCTCATCAATTTCCGATCCCCCTTTTCAGATTCTGGCTGGATTGATCGAAGAACGGAGTTGTAACCTAATTTCTCAGAAAAAGGTATCTTTTTTCTTTAGTTTCATCTGAAATTGAAAACTAATTTCGATTTGTCCAATTTTGATTTGTGGTTAGAAGGAGTTTTTAATTATATTGTGTATACATCTAAAACCTAATTTTGTGCAAGGGTTGAAATTTTGATCTAAACCTTGATTCTGGTTCCAATTCTAAGCATCAAATCTTAGAACAATCTCTTTGTTTGAAAGGTGTATCTAAAAGAACAAATGAAAGGTGGCTATTGTGGTTTCAATTTAGGGTTTTTTCAAATGCATAGTTGAAATTATGAGGTTTGAATATTTGATCTTGACTTTTTTTTTTCTTTTTTTCTTGTTGAAAACTATTAGAGTCTGATCAAGTTTGAAGTTGAGATCTCTATTCCATTTATAAAGCAAAATCTTTTAACAATCATGATGCTGTTTCCAAAATACTAATTGGAAGTCTCTTTGAATTTTAATGATCATTTTTTGGGAATTGAAATATTTGAGGTTTCTTTGGTTTTAGTTGATTCATTCAATCTTATTTTATAGCTTAAGATGTAGTGTTTTATTTGTAGGAATCGTTATTCATCGTCAGTGAATATGGGATATCTTAATTCAATCCCGGGTCAACCGAATGGGGATTCCCCAGTTAGCGGTGGTGGACTCAGTCAAGATTCGAAATTCAGCTACGGGTTTGCAAGCTCTCCTGGAAAGAGATCTTCAATGGAAGATTTCTATGAGGCAAGAATCGACGGTGTGGATGGTGAGACGGTCGGCCTCTTTGGAGTCTTTGATGGCCACGGTGGTGCTAGGGCTGCGGAATACGTCAAACAACATCTGTTTACTAATCTCATCAAACACCCAAAGTTCATATCTGATACTAAAGCAGCCATATCTGATGCTTACAGTCACACAGACACCGAGTTTCTGAAATCCGAGAACAATCAGAACAGGGATGCCGGATCAACTGCTTCCACCGCCATCCTTGTTGGCGACCGTTTACTGGTCGCAAACGTTGGAGACTCGAGGGCTGTTATCTGCAGGGGTGGTAAAGCCTTTGCTGTTTCCCGTGACCACAAGCCCGACCAAAGCGATGAGCGACAACGTATCGAGGATGCCGGCGGTTTCGTGATGTGGGCCGGAACTTGGAGGGTTGGTGGCGTTCTTGCCGTTTCTCGTGCTTTTGGTGATAAGCTGTTGAAGCAGTATGTGGTGGCTGATCCGGAGATCCAAGAGGAGAAGGTGGACAACTCGCTCGAGTTTCTGATCCTGGCAAGTGATGGACTTTGGGATGTTGTGACAAATGATGAGGCCGTTGCAATGGTTAAGCCGATCCAGAGCCCAGAAGAGGCATCCAAGAGGCTGATGCAGGAAGCTTCTCAGAGAGGTAGTGCTGATAACATTACAGTAGTTGTTGTCCGTTTCTTGGACAACCAAGGGGGGTGCTTCCCTAGCGGCAGTTCTACTTCCCATTGAAATGGGAGGGTGGCTGCTGGCCGTGTGCACTAATAGAGAACATAGCTCTCTTGGGTTTTATAGATATCGCGTTTTTTTTCTGACAAAGTTTCTACTGTTTAATTTTCTGTTACTGCATTTTCAAAAGTCTGTAGTTGTTTAAGTTTGTTGTTAAGTTAAGTTCTGTGTGCGTTGAAAAAACAATAAAATGTACAAGTACTTTTTTTATTTAAAGCCAATTTGTGTAATTTGGAAGTGTGCAAAGTATGTTGTCTAATTTGTGTGATGATCATATGGAAATATTTATCTTCTGACCTTATGCCTCTAGGAAACTCATGCCATGGCTACATAAAAGCTTAATTGTGCTCTTAAGAGTTATTGTGCAGTGTAAAGTCTCTAAATTCTGCCCCAATTACCAAGGTTTTTGAGATTGGAAGTTAGTGGCTACGTGCTTACTAGGTAAGAGTCACCATTCTCATTTGTCTTACCTTACCCGGTAAGATTGTTAGTAAACATTGTCATCTCTGACTAAGCACGGATGGAATTCCTTAGTGATCTTTGGTTCGTAGAATTGGGATGAGAAATTGCTTAGTGGTCTATTGATCTTTGGTTCGCGGAATGAACTTGATGGAATTACTATGAATTCCACAATAGGGAATTCATCATTCCTGGGCTTAAGTGAGGGAACCAAATTCCTACCAACCAAATGTATGGTCAAATTCCGTTCCAATTCTTTTAAAGTCAAATTCTTTCAATGGATTCTAATTCTATTTAATTCCATTTCGCATACCAAACGCTACTAAATGTTTATGTAATCTTCAAACTGTTGATATATTTGAGTCTCGTACATTTACATTGATCTTTGTCTAGGCATTAGGAATTGTTGTTTTCACCCAAAAAACATGTTTATATGTAATTTCTGGGATTGGAAGTCGTGATTGAGCTAAACATACAAATTTCATGGATTCAAATCTTGGATCTACATATTATACACAAATTAAGTTCACATTATTCAAGGTATTTTGGATGACCGAAGATGTTTCAAGCGGAATCGGTTACACCCATTTGGTGGAATTGGTTTTAGTGTTGTGTGGTTTGCAGGATTTAAAAGGTTTGATGGAATTGGAATGGTAAATTTATTTGACTAAATTCCTTGATAACGTTTGATTTGCGGAATGAAGTGATTGGATTCTTCTGATTTCCATGATTGAGGAAATTGATATTCATTGGGTGCATGTGATGGATTTCAATTCAATTTCTTTCCAAATGTAAAACAATTTATAATTTGGTTTTATAAAATCAAAAATAACCTTTTGTATCCAATTTAACTACCAACCCCAACCACCTTCAACGCCCCCTCCCCCCCAATTGGGGGCACTCCTACCACCAACTTTGGCGTCGTTACCACCACCTTCAGTTAATATTATCATTCCACTGCCACCCACCCCCACCCCCACCCCCACCCCCACTCCCGTAATCACCAAGCCATTATTGTTCATGTACCAACCGCATCCACCCACCCTCACCCGGATGCACCACCCAACACCACACCACTATAATAGTCGTCACTGCAACCCCACCCCTAACACATGCACATTCCAATCATTTTGCAATATTCCATTTCAATTTTTGTCAATACAACACTCAATCAGATTGTCTTCCAGTGCTGTGACGGACTGGTTATCGCTCGGGGGGTTTATAGCACCTTAACCGAGTTCGAGCTTTCCCGTGCACATACCTGATGACATTTAAATGTTTAGCCCCCAAAATTGCCGGGGATTAGTCGGGCTTTGGCCCGGACACCCTAAAGAAAACACTGAATCAGATTTCATCAAATTTCATTATAATTTTTTCAAAATTAAATTCCTTTGATGAATTTTAATTCCACCAAATTCCTTTTTTTGAATCAAACACCTACTTAATTGTTTGAAGTACTGAGTTTTTGAGGACGTTGGAAAAGGTGGTCGAAGATGGAGGCTAGAGAGGCGGATTCAACGTTGTCAGTTGATGGTAGGGTTGGGTGGGTTATATTATATTAAAGGATAAAAATGTTAAAGGACCAAATGGCTTCACATGCTCTTCATTTATGGAGACATAACTGACCTCTTTTAGTAGTCGGGGACCAAAAACACAACCAACCTCTTCTTGCAACCATTTATCTAACAGTTGGAGGGACAAAAAATGAAACAAAGTACAAAGCACATATAGGTATGGTTTGTATTCCACCTTTCTTAAACATCAAAACTTAAATTTAAGTCCTTTCCGCCCCCCCCCCCCCCCCCCCCCCCAAAAAAAAAAAAAAAAAAAAAAAAAAAACTTATATTTTTGCTTCAATATGCTTTTATGGCCTTTTTGTTACACAGAGGTGGGTGGCCCCTCCGATAAAAAGGGATATTTTTTGAATTTTAATTTTTTGAAAAGACAATAAACGATGAGTGATAGACCCATATGGTCTTTCCTTTGGTGGTCGGCATGAAAATTCTAATAATGTCATCCCAGTTGTCCGGGACAAGAGGAAGGTTCAGCATGCACTTAAGCCCATTCCAAACCTCACTGGGAAACCGGCACTTGAAGAGGTGGCGATGAGAATCAGACCCATTGTCCGTGATGAACAGACTCGAAGTGAAAATATATTGATTCTCATAAACCAAAGCAGGTAGATGATCTTTTATTCGGTGCACAATAATCTTTCTCATGCATTTATACAAGACATTGCAACAAGCAATCAGCGTAAATCAGTAACTCTAGAGGGGTGGCCTTCGTCATATCCTTCAATTTTTCTTAAGCTTTCTTCCCACTAGTTGTCGAGACATGGGTATCCTGTTTTTGAATTTCCACATGAGCATTCACTGACGAAGCATTGGCATTTTGCTTACTCTTGTGGGTTTGGCTTGGAAACCTTCACTATCATTACCAACATTTTTTTCCCAGAGGAGCATGCTCTTTTTAAGAGTTAGTAGAGCAGTCATTTTTAACAATAGCATGTATGCAAGAGATATCATTATGACCAAAAACATGCATATAGAGCACCTAGAAGGTTTCCAATCATACTCAACACGTAGAGATTGCAAAGTCATAGAAAATGTCTCTGGGTCCGGCATACGAACCTTAACGATGTTCATCCACTCATGCCTATAAGAAATTTTAAGGACCTGGGCATAAGCAGATTTACCCGCAAGGGCTTGCCTATTTTTCTAGCTATGAGGCAAAGGCCCTCGACATTCCAAGCATCATACGATATATTATGAATTTTAACCCATAAATGGTCGTATTAAGGTTTTGACCGGGCCTCCATCTTTGGATAAAAATAGGGATATTTTTAAAAGTTTATGGGCCATTATCTACAGCATGTTTTAAGCCATTTTCATCGTTATATTAAACAAAGAAATTCTATGGCCATTTGCAAAACATCTTCCATCCCAAATTGCGACCAAAGTTTAGAAACATAATAACGCACAACGGGAAAGGGGAGACCTTTGCCTATAAAGTAACCGCACAAACTTTTGCATAGGCAGTTAGTCTCACGGCTTTTTTAACAACCAAAACTGGTATGTTAATGGGAATGTCAACATCCTTAATTAAGTTCGAAACAAACCCGCTAATAACATTAGCCTAAGAGTTCGGTATAAAAGGATTATTTTTTCATTCCAAACCATATTCGAATTAGTATGAGTATTATTATGAGAGAAAATATTTGTTGATTTTCTTGGACAATGTGATCACTATGGTCTTTTGGAATATCAAAATGAAGGTTAGCATGGAGGCATGGAAGGCCATGGGTTTTGGAGTAAAAAGAGGGGAAGGAAGTTTGGATATACTAATTTTGGGGGTGGGTTATACATATATTTAAAAACATTAGGGAGAAGGTGAAGAAAGCTTAGCTTGGGCCATGAGGTGGCTTGCCAAGAATAGATGGTAGCCCATCATTTGACTTGATTCTATAAAGAAAGATAACTTTAGAAACAAGTGGGCTTAGGGACCCGGACTCCACGTCCATTCCTAAAATATTGGTCTTAATTCAATCCCGGGTGATGGAATTCAATTCTATTCCCTTCAAAATTTTCAAAATGGAATTCTATTCCCATCACCGGCCACCGCCTCCGGCCACTTCCTTCGGCCACGGCCGCCACCACCACCACTGCCACCGCCACTGCCTTCGACCACCGCCACCGCCACCTCCACCGCCCTTGCCTCCGGCCACCTCCTCCGGCCAATGCCACCTAGTCCCACCACCCCCGCCTTCGGCCACCGCTACCGCCTCCGGCCACCGTCACCGCCTTCGGCCACCGCCACCGCCTCCGGCCACCTCCACCTCCACCGCCTCTGGCCACCTCCACTGACCACCACTGTCGTTCAACATAAAATGGTATTTTTGTCATTTTTCAGCATTCCATTCCAATTTCTTTGCAAACCAAACAAGCATATTTCAATTTTTTTTGACATATTACATTCCATTCCTGTCAACCAAACGCTTGTTCAAACCTGATAACATTTCATTCCAACTCCTTTGAGATTCCAATTCCTTTGACATATTTTATTCCTTCAGAAATCATTCTGTGAACCAAACGCCCCCTTATTAACAGGTTTTGTTATAATTTTTTTAAAATAGAAAATGAAAGTTAAAAAATTAATTTTAAAAGCACTCCAAAAACACGTAATAAACTTCTAAAATACTAAAACTTACTTATAAAGCTCAGAACGTTTTTTTAACTAAAAGAAACGGATAAAAAACACAAAATTGGCTATTTTAGACAAAATATTTATATGAAAAGAGATATAAATTCATAGTTATCAGTTGACCTTGAATTTTAAACATAAAATTCAGTTATTTATGTATAATTTAATATAATCGAATAATTGATACATATTTTGCGCTGCAACGCGCGCGGGTACGTATCTAGTTGGTTGTAAAAAAGGGTATTAAATCTAGGGCAAAAGTAGCATTTAGAATTCGCAGAATCAAAGACGTGTGAGATCGAAAAATTGCCTCATTGTGGTCTTATCTTCACATTTCAATTATTATAAACAGAGAGAAGGATCGAAATTTGAAACCCTCACACAAGTATATACCTCGAGCCTAGGGTTTCAATTTTATATCCAAAATTCAAGTTTTTAAAACTAGAATACATAAGATTAGATCCAAATGATGAAGAAAACTAAATTACAATTGATTGATTGAAGATATAAATGCAAATAAACGAGAGATGAAAGGGGAAGAAAAAGAAGACGGGTGTGGTGTGGTCTCAGATCTCGAAAAATCAAATTTCCAGCCAGATCTGCAATACCCAAAAAGTTGGAGACGAAGGAGGAAGAAGAAGAAGAAGACGAGTGATGGTGGAGCTGGACGATGAGTCATTAATGATGGCGATGGGAGATGGAGGTGAACTTGCTGGTGGATATGAAGTCGTCGGTGGATATGAAGACGGTAGGATATATATATATATATATATATATTTGTTGTTCATTATTCCCATTTTGTATAGTATTTTATACCCACTTTGCTCTCTTTCTTTATCTTTGGACTAAAATGTTTTTAAAGGTTTTGATAAACCCAAAATGATCAAGTTTGATGAAAGACTGCCCAATTCCAAACAAAACAGTCCAAATCCAGATAGCAGTCCAAAAGTGTTCAAGCTGCCCAATAATTCAAGTGTAAGACTACAGCAGAAGACCCCTCTGTGGTGACACTTTCACCACTGAGGGGGAGAATTTTAGAGAAGATATTGTGCTGGCTGCTAAGAAGACAAAGCTTCAAATTGGCATGTGGGCACATGGCCAAAAATCCTCAATCATTAGAATTATATCTGGGAGGCTTCTCATTGGTTGAAAAGTAACCTATGGATTATATCCATGGGTCAAAAGCACTATAAAAGAAGCCATCGGTTCCTTCAACAATTTACACCTGCAACTTCCTTTCTTCCTCTTTCTTCACCAGAATACTTCATTGGAGCTTTTTCTTGGTGTTCTTTCTTCCTCATCTCTTTTAAATGCTTTCTTTAGTTTAACTCTCTTAAGCTTTCTTAATTAGTCTTTAGAGTTAACTGCTTTATTTTAATTCACGTACTGTAATTTCTTTTCCATCTTTAAGCATCATGCAAGTAGTTTTTAAATCAACTTTCGTTATGACTTCTATTTTAGGCTAAAACCCTTAATGGGTGTGGGCGTAGGTCTATCTTAAGACCATGTAGACAGCACTTGGGTGTTGTCGTTATTTTTGGTTCTTAAGATTGGTCCCGTTAAATCGAAGCTTTATCTCAACGTTGATAAGCTGATCACTTTGATGTGTTAGTTTTAGATCTTGACCCAGAGATGGGCGGATTCGAAATACGATTTACGGGATGCACAAAGGTTCGAGAGAATCTTTGATAACCACGCAGAGATGCAGATTCTGTATGGTTTTCTAAGGTTCAGTAAGCCGGTCGGGATTTATATCACAAGGAGACTTGGCTGTAAATCCCTATACTCGGTGGAACGAGATTTGTGTTAAAATCTACTTAGTAAAACCGGCAATCTTACAATTTGATAGCAACAACAACTTCATAGAAACTTCACGTTATGTTTTGTAAAAACGTAGTTTCGAGAGATTTGGGTTTTTATAAATAATCTCGTAACGTGAAGTTTCTAAACTTGTGTACTACCTCATTTTAAGTAAAAACTTGCATCCACACCCTCTTCTTTCTTTATTAATCAAAAGTCATCATCTTTAGCATTTCATTACCATCAAACTCATTTTTTACTACAAAACCCACCAAGCACTAGAAGTTCATGAAAGTCTCGAGTTCTCTATAAAATCTAAGTCCCTGTGGAAACGAACATTTGGTATACTCTCACTTTATTACTTATAGCGATCCCATAGTCGGTGTATACTTGCATCCTCACTGTGGTGATATTGTGGCCACATAGTGGCAGGGACAGTTTTCCGCTATCAAGTTTTTGGCGCCGCTGCCGGGGATTTGGCTTTAATTTTAAACTCTGAGACACTTCATTCGAGCTTGAGTTGCTTGCCTTTATTATAGCACTTTCCGCGTTTGTATGCCACGGCTACAACACGATGAACTTATACCTCTCAACCCGGAGATAGAACGTACTATCAAAAGACGTCGTAGAGGTAGAACTGGTCGTAACCGAAACATGGCTGCAAATCCGCCACCACAAGTGGAAACCACCATAACCATCGCTGATAATAAGGACCGAGGAATACGTGACTATGCATAACCCGAATTTGGACAATTACAATCAGATATTTTGAAACCACCCATGGATGCAATGGTACATTTTGAACCAAAGCCGGTAATGTTTCAAATGATATAGGCTATAGGTCAATTTGCGGGATTAGCATCGGAAGATCCGCACTCTCATTTAAAATCATTTTTAGAAATGACAGATCATTTTCGTATTCGAGGGATAACAACCGAACACTTACGCTTGACACTTTTTTCTTACACATTAAAGGATCAAGCTAAGGTTTGGTTAAATTCCCAACCACCTCATTCAATTGACAGTTGGACAAGTTTGGCGGAAAAGTTCTTAAAAAAATATTATCCACCAACAAGAAATGTTAAATTCATAAATGAAATTTTGATGTTTCAACAGTATGAGGATGAGGCAGTTTCGGATGCATGGGAGATATTTAAAGAACTACTTAGGAGATGTCCTCACCATGGAATTCCCCATTGCATCCAAATGGAAACGTTTTACAACAGTCTTACTTTTGCTGCAAAAGGTAATTTAGATGCAACGGCAGGTGGTGCTTTTCTTTCCAAAACATATACTGAAACTGTTGACATTTTGGAAAAGATTGCCAAAAATAACACTGATTGGTCAAACCCACGCGCCTTGGCACCTAAAAGACCATTGGAAATTAATGAGAGTGATGTCATTACCGCATTAAACGCACAAATTTTGGCTTTAACCAACTTGGTGAAAAATAAGTTAATTATTAATGAGAAAAACCAAGTACAAGCTGTTACATCTTCTGAAAATGAAATGCGCGTATTTTGTGGTAATAATCATACTTATGAATATTCTCCGAACAATCCAGCATCAGTCTTGGAAACTATTCTAAAACCAGCCCGTTTTCACCGACGTACAACTCAAACTGGAGAAATCATCCGCATCTTTCATACAAAACTCCAGGACTTTAACCCCCCGGGGCAAGTCAATTTCAAAACCAGCAACAAAATCCACCCGGATTTCATCAAGGTGCACCTCAAAATTATCAAAGTGGGCAATCCTCACAAATGCACCAACAGAGATCTCAAAATGCATCGGATAGCAATGGTTCAATTGAATCTATGCTAAAAGGTTTTATAAATCAAACCAATGCAGCTTTGAGAGGTTTTGAAACCCAACTTGGACAATTTTCAACTGAATTGAGAAACAAACCACCTGGCACTTTGCCAAGTGACACGAAAACCCCTAAGGGTAAGGAACATGTCAAAGCCATGACAATAATCGAGATTGAACCCGAGATAAATTCAAGGAAACAACCATGTCACACCGAAATCAAGCATTCTTTTGATAAAGAGAATTTTCCTGGACTGTTTTCAATTGTTGAGATACCACAGGAACTAGAGTCTGCTCCCAAAACAGCAGCTTTGCCTAGTTCAAAGGCTGCTGAGATTCCAGTTCAAGCTATTCAAAAGGACAACACAGAAACAACTCCACAAAAGTCAAATCCACCAATTATGAATATGAGAGAATTGCCTTTTCCGCAAAGATTGAAAGAAAAAAATGTGGATACTCAGTTTAAGAAGTTTTTGGACATCTTTAAACAACTCCACATTAACATACCTTTGGTAGAAGCTCTCGAGCAAATGCCAAATTATGTTAAATTTTTGAAAGACATTCTTAATAAGAAAAGAAGGTTGAGCGAATTTGAAACTGTGGCTTTAACAAAAGAATGAAGTGCGCTTCTCACAAATAAAATCCCTCCCAAACAAAAAGACCCGGGAAGTTTCACCATCCCGTGTTCCATTGGAGGGAAAGAAGTCGGACATGCTCTTTGTGACTTAGGGGCAAGTGTAAATCTCATGCTCTTGTCGGTTTTTAATAAATTGGAAATTGGTGAAGTTCGGCCAACAACCGTAACTTTACAATTGGCCGATAGATCCATTGTTTTTCCAAAAGGTAAGATTGAGGATATTTTGGTCCAGGTCGATAAATTTATCTTTCCAGCCGACTTTTTAGTTTTGGACTTTGAAGCCGACAGGTTTTGCCCCATCATAGTAGGACGACCATTTCTTGCGACGGGAAGTGCCTTGATCGATGTTCAAAAAGGTGAATTAACCATGCGGGTAAATGACCAACAGGTAACCTTCAATCTGTTCAAAACACTTAAGTATAATGGAGAAGTTGAAGACTGTTCTGCCATTACTCTAAGTGATGATTTGGAAATAAATTCAATCAGGTGTCCCCTCAGTGGTAACAATGTCACCACAGAGGTAGACTGTGTTGATGATTTTGAAAATACAGAGGTTGAAGAGTTAGCTGCTTTTGAACAATTGGATTTTAAAGATAGATCTGCCCAACCACCATCCGTAGAAAAGGCACCCGATTTAGACTTAAAACCTCTTCCTTCTCACCTTAAGTATGCTTATCTCATGGAAGATGATAAATTGCCTGTAATTATTTCCTCTAACTTAAGTTGTGAACAAGAAGAGAAATTAATTAAACTGTTACAAGACCATAAGAAAGCCATCGGGTGGACAATAGCAGACATCAAAGGAATAAGCTCAATACTTTGCCAACACAAGATAATATTGGAAGAAAATAGCATTGGCAAAGTGCAACCTCAAAGACGACTAAATCCGATAATGAAAGAGGTTAAAAAAGAAATCCTTAAATGGCTAGATGCGGGTATTATATACCCCATTTCTAGTAGCGGTTAGGTAAGCCCGGTACAATGTGTACCAAAGAAAGGTGGTACCACGGTAATCACCAATGAAAAAAACGAACTAATCTCAACAAGAACCGTGACCGGGTGGAGAATTTGCATGGACTATAGACAGTTGAACCTCGCCACCAAAAAAGACCATTTCCCATTACCCTTCATAGATCAAATGCTAGATCGTTTAGCCGGAAAGGAATTTTATTGCTTTTTGGACGGATATTCTGGTTAAAACCAAATTTACATTGCACCCGAAGATCAAGAGAAGACCACCTTCACTTGTCCCTTCGGAACTTTTGCCTTTCGGCGAATGCCATTTGGTTTGTGTAACGCTCCCGCAACATTTCAAAGGTGTATGATGTCAATTTTTTCAGACATGATTGAAGATACCATGGAAGTTTTCATGGATGATTTTTCAGTTATTGGCACATCATTTGATAATTGTCTTGAAAATCTTAAAAAAAAAGTTTGGAACGTTGCGGGACACATGATTTGATTTTAAATTGGGAAAAGTGCCATTTTATGGTACAAGAGGGAATTGTTTTGGGTCACCTAATTTCTCGAAGTGGTTTGGAAGTGGATAAAGCTAAATTAGAAGTGATAATGAAATTACCCGAGCCTGGCACGGTTAAAGGCATTAGAAGTTTTTTGGGACATGCAGGACTTTATAGACGGTTCATAAAAGATTTTTCGAAAATTTCAAAACCGCTCTATAGTTTGCTCCATGTTGACCAACCTTTTGACTTCACTTCAGAATGCACAAAAGCTTTTGAAACCTTGAAAAAAGCATTTGTTACGGCACCTATTGTCATTGCTCCTAACTAGACCTTACCTTTTGAGGTAATGTGTGATGCCAGTGAGTGGGCGGTAGGTGCCGTCTTGGGACAAAAAGTCAATAAAATCTTTCACCCCATTTACTATGCAAGTAAGACTCTAATTGATGCTCAATTAAATTACACAACAACAGAAAAAGGGTTACTTGCTGTAGTATTTGCTTTTTACAAATTCCGCTCATATTTGATAGGTACAAAAGTCACCGTTCATACGGATCATTCTGCTATCAAATACCTTTTAAATAAAACTGATGCAAAACCACGACTTATTAGATGGGTTCTTCTTTTGCAAGAGTTTAATATAGAGGTAATTGATAGAAAAGGAACTGATAATCAAGTGGCCGACCACCTTTCAAGAATTGAGGGAATAGTATCAACCGGGGTAATCATGCAATAAAAGATTTTTTTCCCAATGAGCATGTTTTGTCCATTCAACACCATTTTGAATCAAATATTCCATGGTACGCGAATACAGCCAACTACCTTGCTAGTGGGCTTAAGCCATATGGTTTAAATGGACAAAAGTTGAAAAAGTTTCTGTATGATTGCAAACAGTATTTTTGGGACGATCCATTTCTTTTTAAAAATGGAGTGCTGATCAAGTGGTGAGAAAGTGTGTCCCAAATTTTGAGATGAAAAACCTTTTGAAGGATTGTCATGACTCCCTGTATGGTGGCCATTTTGGTGGTCAACGTACGGCCGCAAAAGTCTTACAAAGTGGATTCTTTTGGCCTACACTTTTCAAAGATGATTTTGAGTTCGTCAAGAGTTGTGATGCATGCCAAAGAACAGGGAATTTGTCCCAACGAAATGAAATGCCCTTAAACAATATTTTAGAAGTAGAACTCTTTGACGTTTGGGGTATAGATTTCATGGGACCCTTCCCTATGTCTTTCAATAATCAGTTTATTTTAGTGGCCGTTGACTATATTCCCAAGTGGGTTGAAGCATCAGCATGTCCAAGAAATGATGCCAAGACAGTAATTAATTTCTTACAAAATAACATCTTTTCACATTTTGGAACACCTCGTGCTTTAATTAGCGACGAGGGAACTCATTTCGTAAACAAAATGCTAAGTATTGTTCTTGAAAAATATAACATCAGACATAAGATCTCAACAGCATTCCATCTACAAACTAATGATCTTGCCGAACTGTCAAATCGGGAAATTAAATCAATTCTTAAAAAAGTTGTCAAACCCGATAGGAAAGATTAGTCTCTTAAGTTGGATGACGCACTCTGGGCATACCGAACTGCTTATAAAACACCATTGGGAATGTCACCATATAGACTGGTTTTTGGTAAAGCATGTCACTTACCGTTGGAACTCGAGTATAAGGCTTTTTTGGCAATAAAAGAATTGAACTTTAGTGAGAATGCAAAAGGAGAGAAAAGGAAACTTCAGTTGTGTGAGTTAGAAAAACTGAGATTTCATGCCTATGAGAACGCTAAAATTTACAAGGAAAAAACAAAATTTTGGGACGATCGTAGAATTGTCAATCAAACTTTTGAAAAAGGTCAACAAGTTCTTCTCTTTAACTCACGACTGAAATTGTTTCCTGGAAAGTTAAAATCACGATGGTCGGGTCCGTTCACAATCGCCGAAGTGGAAAATTTTGGAACAGTTAATCTTGTGAATCCACAAGATGGAAGTATTTTTCGAGTAAATGGACACCGGGTTAAACATTTTCTCCCTGAGGGAATGCCTAAAACGGTAATCTAATAACGCTCGAAAGTACTTGAAAGGAGAGATTTGTAAATAAATTTTTAGTAGTATTTTTATTATTATTTGTGTTATACTATAATTTACATATATTTATATAATACATATCTTCTATTTGTATAAGAAGTTAGTAGTATTAATTAGCTAGTAATATATATATATATATATATTATACGTAGATATAACATATAGATATATTTTAAAAAAAAATAGTATATGGTAAAAAATATGTAGATATTATATATCTTCTTAGTATTAGGTTCAAATGAGAGGTGATAAAAAAACTACGAAGTAGAGAAGTGATCATAGTCTTCCATTTTTTGGAATTGGGAAGGGTATCTTGGTAATTATTCCAATTGTTCATGTATGAACCATTTGTATTATTCATATATAAATCATTGTAGTGTGGAGATTCATATAATAATTCATATTTGAATCTTTGTTATACGAACCATCTTTATATGAAGGTTTATATATGAAGTTTCATATATGAATCTTTGTGAATTGAAGATTTATATATGAATCTTTGTAATATTACGCTTTGTTATATAAAGGTTGTTATATGAACATTCAGATATGAATCTTCATACTACAATGATTCATATATGAATAATACGAATGGTTCATATATGAACAATTGGAATAATTACCAAAATACCCTTTCGCTATTCCACAAAACTTATGGTACTCCTTTAATAATCTGTTGCATCAATTAATTAATAATCATTGATCAAATAAATAGAAGGTTATGATCACTTCTCTACTTCATAATTTTTTATCACTTCTCATTTGAACCTCCCTCTATCTTCTTATAGAATTATATATATATATTATCAGATTTGAAAATCTTGGAAGTATCTTCAGAATTGTGAAAAGAAGATAAATTTTTTGGAAGATATGGAAGATCCTTTAATCTGAGATAATCTTTGAGTAATGATTAGATTAGGATCTTGGATTTCAAATTCATATTATAGAGATCTAATTTATAGTAGTATGGTATCTGTAAAATATCTTTGTATTTATAGATATATATAATAAATAAAAAATAGAAGTGTTTTATTTTTATTTTTCAGAGTGTTTAATTTTGAAAAAGTTATAACATGAGGGATGTCTTTGTAATTTTTCACCTCTTGTAAAAATATCTACTAAGCTTTATCTTCCCCAAGAAGACGTTTGGTTTCTCTCTCAAAACAACAAAACCGCCGGCCACCATTTTTCTCTCACAAAAACACCACGGCTGGCCACCATTTTTCTCACACAAAAACACCACCGTCGGCCACTATGGCCCGTACCAAAGGAGCAAATTGCCGGACAACCTCTGCACCCAATATCTCTCTAGCCTTTGCAGCAAGAACCGGCGAAGATTCAACTGTCCGTACACTGGCGACAGGAGGTATGGCTCCAACACAACCACCGCAAACCGCCGCGGTCTCAGCCGCTGATGTCACAACAATTGTTGATACAACCACCGGCGCCATCCCGATCATTCTAACAGGACCGCCGGCGACGGGTGGGTCAAGGGTTCACGAAAACAAACCACATTCCGGCGACGACAACAACTTCCCACTTCACCGATCTGCTAGAATCGCCGGCGGTATTGCTTCAGTCGCCGATCCGATATCATCCAACGATCTTTCTTTCACTCGAGCCATCGCCGGCCTCATGATGGAGCAAACCGCCGGCCTAATTGATGAACTCCTTGATGCATCACCTGAGGTAACTACCACTCCTACCACTATTGCAACCACTTTTGTTCCGGTTGAGAACGAGAATCGTATACATCTCCAAATCCCAGAGATTTTTGTGCAAACCACTTATCTCACAAACACAACTATCCTAACCACAACCTCACTGATTGTCACGACTATAGCCCAGCCTACTACCAGTAACTATGTTAACCCTCACTTTGGGGTTAGGCCTCTTTCCGGATCACCCAGCGGGCCCTTTGGGGATCGATTTCAATCTGAGATGATACTGGAGGTGAGGATTGGGATACTGATTTCTTGATGTTTGGAGACGATGGGCAAAGACCCTCAGTGGATGTTTCATTCCCACTTCAGAATATGGTTGATTTTCCTAGTATGGATGGTTTTCCAAATATAGGCATAATTCAAGTATTTGGCCCTGAAAATCCCCACAGTGGTAACACTGAGGGGGTGGCCTCAACAGCCGCGACAAAAGGTCCGGTGCTTACTGAGGTAAATACTTTGATGCAGCCCCAAACGAGGCGAAAGAGCGCTTGTAGAGAGGGGAAGGCTGCAGTAGTTGAGCTCGATCCGACCAACGATGATGACCCAGAATTTGAACCCGATGACGACCCGGAAGATGCACCGTCGAGACAAAAAGAAAGGCCTTCTCGGTCCCGTTTAGCTAGAGCCAGCTATGAGGAGAAGTTGTGTTTACTAGCTAACCACATAACATTGATGGAAAGAGCATTCGATCATAAGCTTTTCAAGACTCATTGCATATTCCACACCACTTGAAGCCACACAATTGGACCAACATGGTGCCAAATGTTTGTAAGGTTAACAAAACAGCCCTTCGTGAGTTTTATGCTCTAGTTGGATCATCACCGAATGATATCATCAACCTTCGTGGGAAATTGAGATTGACTGGACCGGTGCGGCATTAAACGTCGCACTTGGCCTAGATCCTCCTTTCGTATGTTCATATAGCCAGATGGTGCATGGGTTTTCCAAGGTAACAGATGACCAAATCCTGGTTGTCCTAACATTACCGAGACGCGGGTGGACTACCGACCACAAAAGACAATGCCTCTCCTCGGGAGACTTAAACCAAGAGGCAGCTTTGTGGTTCCAATTTATGAGACACAATGTGGACCCAAATGGTCACGATTCCACCATATCTCACAAGGGATTTTGTTTATTGTATTGTATCTTGATGGTGCAACCAATTGATGTCGGAGCAATTGCTCACGATGCCATTTTGGATGCATCCAAAAGGATCAGTTCACGTCTTGTTTTTCCAGGTCTAATCACCATAATGATGAGCAATGCTGGAGTTCCATTCCACATAACAGATCAGATGGATTTCGGAAAGTCAAAAATCAGTCAGACATCCTAACACGAAGGCCACAATCAAACTCAACTTCGGAAGGTCATTCAACGGCAGCACCACCACCGCCGACTGCTGCCACCACCGCCGCAGCAACCACCACCACTACTGTCCCTCCGGTGACCGCACCGCCGGGGCCCTCGACGTATTATCCGATATCGGGACATGGGTCCAAAGTTTGGATAGAAGTTCTGGCAAATACTCATGAAGAATTGAACATAAAGGTGGACGAAGTGCTTAACCTGCAAAAACAGATCCTTACTAACCAACAACAGCTCACAACCAAGGTGGTGGAGTTAGAGCAGCGAACGGAGTTTTTCTGGGAGTACATACGGGATTGGACGCGTGTTCGCCGTCGTCAACACTTGCGTGATGATCCGTCCTTTGGTGTGCAACTTCCTGTGCACTTTCCAGAAGGTTTGGTCCGCCCACATATGCGTATTCCAACATCCAGAACTGCCTCAACCACTGTGCAGCCACAGCCGGCCACAACCGCCACCACTGTTCTACCACAGTGACGATCATTCGGGGCATCTCAGTCTCCTGCATTTGGGCCTATTTTAGAAACTTGATCCTTTGGGTTTCTCAATACCCATGAAAAACATTTTAATATGTTTTCAAACTTCTTTTGGGGTATTCTAATTATTTGTTTAAAACACTAAAACTCTAATCCGTCTTTTGTGTACATAACGGATATCTACGTACGTTATTATCGTTTAAATATTTTGGATATTGACTTTTGGTGGTTTTATCTGCTTATGTTATAATTTCAGGTTCGTACTAATTCCATGAATCTCATAATCAATGAGCAAAGAGGATGTGGGCCGTCAATTCCGAAAACCAAAAACACATACCTTTGTTGCCAAGCCATATTTTATACAATGAGGGCATTGTCTGTTTGAGATTCAAAGAAGAGTACGGACCATCTCACGGCTAGATAAAACATCAACATCTCTACAATAAGTCTTTTCTTTCTTTCTTTTATCGTTTAATTCTTTTTGTCACTTGAGGCCGAGCAACATCTCAAGTTTGGGGGTATGATAACTCTCTATTTTGAGAGTTATTTGTTGTTCATTATTCCCATTTTGTATAGTATTTTATACCCACTTTGCTCTCTTTCTTTATCTTTGGACTAAAATGTTTTTAAAGGTTTTGATAAACCCAAATTGATCAAGTTTGATGAAAGACAACTCAATTCCAAACAAAACAGTCCAAATCCAGATAGCATTCCAAAAGTGTTCAAGCAGCCCAATAATTCAAGTGTAAGACTACAGCAGAAGACCCCTCTGTGGTGAAACTTTCACCACTGAGGGGGAGGATTTTAGAGAAGATATTGTGCTGGCTGCTGAGAAGACAAAGCTTCAAGTTGGCATATGGGCACATGGCCAAAAATCCTCAATCATTAGAATTATATCTGGGAGGCTTCTCATTGGTTGAAAATTAACCCATGGATTATATCCATGGGTCAAAAGCAGTATAAAAGAAGCCATCTGCTCCTTCAACAATTTACACCTGCAACTTCCTTTCTTCCTCTTTCTTCACCAGAATACTCCATTGGAGCTTTTTCTTGGTGTTCTTTCTTCCTCATTTCTTTTAAATGCTTTATTTAGTTTAACTCTCTTAAGCTTTCTTAATTAGTCTTTAGAGTTAACTGCTTTATTTTAATTCACGTACTGTAATTTCTTTTCCATCTTTAAGCATCATGCAAGTAGTTTTTAAACCAACTTTCGTTATGACTTCTATTTTAGGCTAAAACCCTTAATGGGTGTGGTTGTAAGTCTATCTTAAGACCGTGTAGACAGCACTTGGGTGTTGTCGTTATTTTCGGTTCTTAAGATTGGTCCCGTTAAATCGAAGCTTTATCTCAACGTAGATAAGCTGATCACTTTGATATGTTAATTTTAGATCTTGACCCAGAGATGGGCGGATTCGAAATACGATTTACGGGATGCACAAAGGTTCGAGAGAATCTTTGATAACCACGCAGAGATGCGGGTTCTGTATGATTTTCTAAGGTTCAGTAAGCCGGTCGGGATTTATATCACAAGGAGACTTGGGTGTAAATCCCTATACTCGGTGGAACGAGATTTGTGTTAAAATCTACTTAGTAAAACCGGCAATCTTACGATTTGATAGTAACGACGACTTCATAGCAACTTCATGTTATGTTTTGTAAAAACGTAGTTTCGAGAGATATGGGTTTTTATAAATAATCTTGTAACGTGAAGTTTCTAAACTCGTGTACTACCTCATTTTAAGTAAAAACTTGCATCCACACCCTCTTCTTTCTTTATTAATCAAAAGTCATCATCCTTAGCATTTCATTACCATCAAACTCATTTTTTACTACAAAACCACCAAGCACTAGAAGTTCATGAAAGTCTCGAGTTCTCTATAAAATCTAAGTCCCTGTGGAAACGAACATTTGGTATACTCTCACTTTATTACTTATAGCGATCCAATAGTCGGTGTATACTTGCATCCTCACTGTGGTGATATTGTGGCCACATAGTGGCAGGGACAGTTTCCGCTATCAAGTTTTTGGCGCCGCTGCCGGGGATTTGGCTTTAATTTTAAACTCTGAGACACTTCATTCGAGCCTGAGTTGCTTGCCTTTATTATAGCACTTTCCGCGTTGTATGCCACGGCTACAACACGGTGAACTTATACCTCTCGACCCGGAGATAGAACGTATTGTCAAAAGACGTCGTAAGTAGGAGACAACGAGGGAAGAAGATAAAGACGAGCGATGGTGGAGCTAGGCGGCAACTCGTCGGGGTGGAGGTCGGCGGTGGAGGTGAACTTACCTATTGATATGAAGGTGGTGGGAGGTATATACGAGAGAGTAAATTACATTATTGGTCCCTCGCATATTGTATATTATTATATTTTTATATAGACCAAATTTAATGTTTGGTCCCTCTGGCTTTTAATGGAATATAAAAAGAAAATAAATGACTAAAATACCCTATAACTAACCCACTTAACAGAAAATTTTATCGCAGTTAAAAGTCAGGAACCCAATACGTTATAAAATGTAAACCAAGAGTAAATCGATAGATATTTTCATTTTTGAACTCGAAGTGTTAAAAACACCAAAGCATAGAGACAAAAAAATATAATTTACTCATTTGTTTGTTTGATAATAAGATTATAGCCCAACTTTGAAGACTAGGTTCAAGTTTAATAAACTGTAACATGTGGTTAATTTGGTTTGTAGTCTGAGGGGTTAAACCACCTAAATATGACCACGAACGCCCCTGGTGCAATGTGTGAACGTTGGATCTGTATGACAACAGTGAGTGACAACAGTTTACAGTGCAAACACGACGATTTTCAGTCATCTGCTCTACCAACTGAGTTATCCTGACTATTCCTGAGTCTCATCCTCATTTTTATTTTACTAGATAACTTGGGTCTATGTCAATTGCACGAGTAATCGAAGAATTTCTTGGGAATCCTACGAGAACTGTTTGTTCTTATTTCTAACAGATGGTCAGAACTTCATCTAGGT
This sequence comes from Centaurea solstitialis, assembly GCA_030169165.1. Taxonomy (NCBI): domain Eukaryota; kingdom Viridiplantae; phylum Streptophyta; class Magnoliopsida; order Asterales; family Asteraceae; genus Centaurea; species Centaurea solstitialis. Next base: position 47,625,506 of record CM058043.1, read on the forward strand.
TAGAATCCTACTGAGAGGTCCACTAGAGATCAAAAATTGTTAGAGAAAAACAATATATTTGTTTTCTCAGGCGATCGGAAAATAAAGAAATGATTAATCTATTCAAGATAATTACGTATTTACAAAATATCGTTTTAATTCATCTTAATGGAAGCAGAAGTTCATTTTGGCCGTGGTACTAGGAAATGGAATCCTAAAATGACACCTTATATTCTGCAAAACGTAAAGGTATTCATATTACAAATCTTACTAATACCCATTATGTTAGAATATTCGTGGGATATTTTCTCAAATTTTGCACGTATGTTACATGTTCCTTCTATTTCTCCAAGCAAAGCTCTTCGTATCTCCCCAAGTGGTGAAGAGCCGACCTCGAAGTGCCAAACCTTCCCGTCGATGTGAGCTCTTGGGGAAGATCAGTCTAAAAAATGTGCGAACAACGATTTTTAGCTCCATTTGGTTCTCTATTTTCACATGAAAATATAAGGTCATAAAAAATGTTATGGTGTCTATTTGTTGTCTGCCATTATATATTACGAAAGGGTTAAGTATATGGGAGTGTATCGAACTTGTCACGTTTTATCATTGTATGTACTCAACTTTATAACTTACCGATTAATGTACCGAGCTTGCTAAAATTGCCATTGTATGTATCCAACTTTATCAAAAGCCTACCATTTAATGTATCCAACTTGTCACGAAAGTGTATCCAACTTGTCATGAACTACATACAATGGCAATTTTAGCAAGTTTGGTACATTAATCGGTAAGTTTTAAAGTTGAGTACATACAATGATAAAATTAGTGTGACAAGTTCGATACACTACCATGTACTTACCACTATTACGAAACTACAATGTTACATGTTTTCTTTGATAGAATTTATTTGGAAGAATTTTTCTTCCACCCAGACCGAATTTGGATCCCGTTAGTTTCATTTTCTTAGTTTTAACTTTTAGTTTATTTTTATTATGATTTTGAGAAATGATAATAAAAAGATTCGAACACAAAGCATCGTATATATATAAAAGAATGAACTAGTTAATTAACAAATAAATGATTATTTTATAAAAACCATCCCTACATTACATATATATTTGATATAATCAAATGCTACTCTCTTTTTAAAAAATATCTGGATCCGTCCCTATTAACATTGCATCACACACATGTACACTTGGTTAGCAACTTGATTAATGCCATCTCAAATTTAAGAAAGTAGGGAGCCGTATACTTAAACACTTACCAATACAATTGAACACCATCACCTACCGTATCGGACGATATTTTATTCTCTCAAAACGGTATCCTATGCAACAATTACCCGGTAAGCGCTAGCTTACCGGGTAAGATTTGTAAATCTCACTTACCGGGTAAGACTCTCAGTTCATGTTATCGCTCTTACCGGGTAAGATTCTAATCCTTGTCATATTTATCTCGTAAGGTAAACTGACCCCATAAGCACTTACTGGGTAAGCGTAAAGTAAACGGCACCAGGTCTTCATATATGAATACCAGCCACATAAATCTCATCCACATATTTATTTTTTGTAAACTTGAAGCAGCCACAATAATGGCACCTTCCCACTTGACCTGAAAGTTCTTTGACTGAATTCAATAACTATTATCCAACTAACTAATAACAACTTGATGAAAAAATGGAGGCAATCTTCATCTTCTTCACCTTTTCTTTCCATTCATTGTTAATTACCATTAGGGCAGCAGACACCATAGCTGTGAATCAAACACTTAAAGATGGTGAAACCATTGTTTCACCCCAACAAACCTTCGAGCTCGGGTTCTTCACCCCCGGAAACACCTCCCGAAACCGATACTTAGGCATCTGGTACAAACGGCAAGCCACCGGCACCATCGCATGGGTTGCCAATAGAGAGATTCCGATAAGAAACGACTCGGGCGGCGAGCTCACGCTCCGTTCCGACGGAGTTTTGGTTCTTCGTGACTCGACCACCGACACGATCGTTTGGTCGAGTGATTCATTCCGAACCACCGGAAATTCAAATCCGGTGGCGAGGCTGTCGGATAATGGGAATCTTATCGTCGTTAATGATAACGACGTCCGACCCGAGAATTACATATGGCAGAGTTTTGATCATCCCGGGAATACCTTTTTACCCGGAATGAAGCTTGGAAGGAATCTGGAAAGGGGTATTGTGACAAATGTTACATCATGGAAGAGTGATGATGATCCTTCTCAAGGTACTTTCATGGTGTATTTTGATTTCAATGGATACCCACAAATATTTATAAAAGATGGAGATGTTATTCGGCATAGGCTCGGAATATGGAACGGTATTGGGTATACGGGCATGCCGAATTTAAAGATGAATAATCCCATATTCACATATGAATATGTTTCGAACGAAACAGGTACTTTCGGGGTTTTTAATCTGATAAACCCCTCGGTTCTCACGAGAACAATGTTAAGTCCATCGGGTGATCATGGTTGGTTTAATTGGATCGATAGAACCCACGGATGGCTTCTTTATTTGACACCAGCCGGAGATAATTGCGCCCGTTACGCGTTGTGTGGGGCTTACGGAAGATGTAACATTCAGCAGTTGCAATCTTGTGAATGTATGAAAGGTTTTACGCCTAAAAGGCCTGGCCAATGGGATATATTGGATTGGAGCGATGGGTGTCGAAGGGAGATATCGTTGAATTGCAGTCTTGGAGACGGGTTTCGAATGTATTCGTTAATGAAGTTGCCGGATACTCGGCAATCGTGGTATGATACGAGTATGAGCCTTGAGGAATGCCAGGTGAAGTGCAGAAATGAGTGCAATTGTACGGCTTATACTCAATTGGACATCAAGTATGGCACTGGTTGTTTGTTATGGTATCATGAATTGATTGATATGAGGACATATTCAAATACTGGACAAGATATATACATAAAGATGGCTGCTGCAGAATTAGGTGATTTTATATATGCATAAAAACCAAAAACTGCATAAAAACCAAAAACCAGCTTCGGTTATTTGTATGTATACGTGCATACCGTTCAAATGAAAAGCAGTGTTGTATCCAATTTTTAATTTTTGGGGTTTTTTTGAACCTTTTTATATGTATACAGAGAGAGAGAGAGAGGAGTGTTTACCGGAAAACCTCAAAATAAGGGAAAACCAACGAACACCACCGTAACCCTTCTTTTAGACCATATGCACTTGTGCATACGGGTAATTTGAGTTCTTTTTGGGTTTTTATGCACAAGTGCATTATGCACCTATGCATATCCATGAATACATATTGCAAAATTACCCCTATGCACACCTCGGTAGTAAAGAGAGTTTGAAAGGATCAGATATCCGTACCTTAGGTGATGATCAGTAGTGATGCTCGATCTGGATAATTTAAATTTGATCCACGTCACCTGAGCGCATACCGTCCAGATTGAGGGCAGGTGTGTCTCGGTTTTCCGTTTATTTGAGGTTTTCCGTTTATTTCTAATAACAGTTAGTTATATTCACAGCAAAAGACATGAAGGTTCCCAAAGAAAAGAAACAAGTGGTGGTCATTGCCATCCCTGTAACACTTGGATTGGTGATTCTACTTGGAGTATGTTTGTTGATCATAAGGATGAAGATGAAGCAGAAGCTCAAGAAACAAGGTAACCATTTAATTTGATATGTAACATTTTTTATATATACACTACAAAAAAAAATGGGGTATAGAGGTCACATATATCTTAGGGTTGTTTACGAGATACTTATTCGGTGGGCGCTAACCGGATGTCACTAACCTTACCACACTACAAATAAATTGGATTTATATATAGGATGCAAAAATGTTTAGGCTTTAGGATTTCGGTTCATAGAACCGAAAAATTTCCTATATATCTAAATGTGTTAGGCCTTATGTACCACAAACGGGTAGGGGCAAATTTTCAGTGGGTTCGGTGGGTATGTGGTATACGTCCCTAGCGGATACAATCACACGGTTTCGGTTGAGGGTTTACAAATCCGATGAAACCTCTCTCTCTCTCTCTCTCTCTATTCCTTCTTTGTTTCTCTCTTTTACATTAAAGGTGAAGCTATGAGGGTAGGAAAGTGAAAAGTTGATGTGGCGTTGATATGAGAGTGAATGGTTGAGAGTTCAAACCCTTATGGTACAAAAGGTCTTGCAATAGGTTTGTATGACATTTTACGTGTTTCAACAGGTTTATTAGGATATTTTTAAAATAAAGTATCGTATAGGTAGGTATTTTATTCAACACTATTCGAAAAAATGTCTTACAAACACAAGGGTCTTCTAAAAAGATGGATTGATATTACAATTTTTGAAAGTGTTTGACGGTCTTTTTAAAAGCGTCTTAAAAAAGCTTGTTGAAATGTTTAAAAACATCCACTAACCTATTATAACATGTTTAGATAAGACACTTCATATATACTTTAGTCCTATAAACTTAAGTTCTAAAAAATATTCTACTAGAATGCTTAGATATTTTAGGTGTCCTATGAAACAATTTTTGTTGTTACGTGATACGCAAGGACCGAGAAGTACTAATTACATGATAAGCAAGGGACAGGACTCTTAATTACCCAGTAAGCGTTTACCCCGTAAAATAATGAAGACGCTTCCGAAGTAATGTATCATATTAACTTATTTATATAACATTATTTGAAAAATGTCCTTTAAAAGATTGTTTATAAGTCACTTCTCAAAATTGTCATGTAAAAAAACGATCACACTTCATTTTAAAAGTGTTGTAAAAAAATTATTTCTGGTTCCACCCTGGATGTAACCTCACTTTATTGTATGTAGTGACTGCCAATTAACTTTATATAGGCAGAATCGTCGTTTTAATTGAATCTTTTAGCTTTTGTATTTGCAGTAACTCATGATCCTATTGAACCAAAAGACGTTATCCACGTACCATTGTTCAAGTTGTCTGCGTTGCTAGTTGCAACCGACAACTTCTCATCTAATAACAAGCTTGGCGAGGGAGGTTTCGGACCAGTTTACAAAGTATTATTCAATTTTTGTCTTTTGCTTTCAACATTTATTCATATTACTTTGAGCCTAAAAACATCAACTTCTCAATATGAAGGGTTGTTTACAGGATGGACAAGAAATTGCAGTGAAACGGTTGTCTACTAATTCATCGCAAGGAGTTGAAGAGTTCAAAAACGAAGTAATGTTTATTTCCAATCTTCAACATCGAAATCTTGTCAGGATTCTAGGATGTTGCATTGAAGGGCAAGAACGGATGTTAATTTACGAGTACATGCCTAATAAAGGCCTCGACTTATTTCTTTTTGGTAAGTTCAACTATATATATATATATATATATAGAGAGAGAGAGAGAGAGAGAGAGAGAGAGGGGGGGAAGGTTCATGCGAGAAGCATATCAATTTAAGAAAACGTAAGGAGCAATCTCAACCACTCATCTTTGGTTACGGTAGACGTGATCACGGAGGATTGATGCAATTCATGGGAGGGTAGAGATTATTAAAGGGGGACCGGTCAAAGCCGCCTTTATTGACTGGATGAGTGGTGAGATTGCTTCTCACGTTTTCTTAAAAAGTTATGTTTCTCATTTGAACCCTTATGTTTCTCTCTCTCTCTCTCTCTCTCTCTCTCTCTCTCTCCTCTACATATATATATAGACTTAGATTCGCATGAGACCAGGTTGTTTTCGTGAGACCGGTGAGACCAAGACTTTACACATGAAACTTCACAGCAAAACACTATGAAGATAAAAAATTGAACAATCATAGTGAAAAAGATTGACAAGGTAAAAGAAGTACAAAGCAAGGTGAAAAAAATCCAAACCTTTACAGAAAAACACTATGAAAGTATATATATATATATAGAGAGAGAGAGAGAGAGAGAGGGAGAGAGAGAAAGAGAGAGGGGGAGGGGAGGATCAAAGAAAAACCTTAAATAAATGGAAAACCGAAAAAACACCCTCATAGTCCTGCATTTGGATCGTATGCACTTGTGCATATGCGTAATTTGAGTTTTTTTGGGTTTTTATGCACACATTATGCACCTATGTCCACATGTGCATATTACAAAATTACATGTATGCATACGGTCGAGATGGAGGGCTATGAAGGTGTTCCACAGTTTTCCGTTTATTTGAGATCTTCCCCTAAACCTAGGTTCAAATGAAAACTCATCTTTCATTGCGAAATGTGAGGGCAACCGAGAGTGTTCCATGTGTCACATTCAGTATAAATAATGAGACTGAGTATTCATGTTAAATAATACAACAGTCATCTTAATGTTGTATTATTCACCACGAATAAAACATGAACATTTAGTCTGTTAATTAGACTAAATGTGACACGTCGCACGCTCTCAGCTATCCTCACGTTGGCAATGAAAGATGAGTTCGCAGCCGAACCTATATATATATATATATATATATATAGGGGTGGGTTCAAATGTGAACCACTTTTTGGTTGTGAACGTGAGGAAAACCGAGAGCGCGACATGTGGCGGATGACTAGGCGCCACGTCAGATCCATGGCGGGTGACTAGGCACGATTCATGGGAGGGCATTGAATTAAAGGAGAAGACCACACTCAAAGTCGCCACGTGTCGCGCTCTCGGTTGTCCTCACGTTCACAACCAAAAAGTGGTTTACATTTGAACTTTCCTCTATATATATATATATATATATATATTGTTAGGGTTAGTATAATCATTTGAGACACATAATAACGAATCTAGCCTTTTCTTATAGATGAAACCCTAAGCAAAACACTTGGTTGGTCACAACGATTCCATATAATCAATGGGATTGCTCGAGGTCTACTTTATCTTCATCAAGATTCTCGGTTACGAATCATTCATAGAGATCTCAAAGCTGCCAATGTTTTACTTGATCATGACATGAACCCAAAGATATCAGACTTTGGGCTTGCAAGAAGCTTTGGAGGAAATGAAACCGAAACGAATACAAGAAGAGTGGTGGGAACATAGTAAGAACTTATTATTTCCATATTGATGTTTAATTATTCGTTTTGTATATCACTTCAAGTAAACAACCATCGAATTTTTTTTATGATATGCCATAAACGTCTAATTTGTTAATTTGACTTACAATTGATGTAGCGGATACATGTCACCAGAGTATGCAGGAGATGGGATTTTCTCTGTTAAATCAGACGTATTCAGTTTTGGCGTTTTAGTGTTGGAGATTACTAGTGGGAAGAAAAATAGAGGATTTTCTCATGAAGATCATAACCACAACCTTCTTGGACATGTAAGATAACAAATTATTCGACTTTCAAACGTCAACCCAAATTATTTTTTATCGTAATGTGGACTAACTATTCGATATTTAGGCATGGAGACTTCATAGAGACATGAAGACATTGGAACTAGCCGATGCATTTTTGATCGAAGCATGCCACACATGTGAAGTCTTACTATCGATTCGTGTGGCTTTGCTATGCGTTCAACACAACCCAGAGGATAGACCAAACATGTCTAGCGTGGTAATGATGTTGAGCGGTGACGAGAGTCGGTTGCTAGAACCGAAAGAACCTGGTTTTTATAAAGAAGAAGATAGATTCGGTCCCGAGAATTCATCAAGCATGCAAACACAAAACTCAAACTACGATGTCACAGTTAGACTTATGAAGCCTAGATAAGTTATTATTTTTGAAACTCAAGAGCCCTTATTAGGGTAATAATGTAATATCGATAGTTTTGCAAGTGATAAATTGATATGACCTCTATGTTAGCGAATATTCAAGATACATATTTTCTAAATTAAATAGAGAGATCTAAAATCATGTAAATATGATCTCCGACAATAAAAGGATAAGAAATCTCATCATTCAATTTACAATTTACAGGTGTTCATCAAAACCGTATAATTTTAAACCGTACTATGTGATGTGGTTTGCGATTTTTAGTTTGATAACTACAAATTAAACCGTAATTCTCGATATATTTAATATAATTTTATTTTTATGCACACACAGCCGAGAGCGCGACACGTGCGAGACGTGGCGGCTTAATAAAGGGCTTTGAGGTGTCCCCCCCCCCCCCCTTTAATGCAATGCCCTCCCATGAATCGTGCTAGTCATCCGCCGTGGAACTGACGTGGCGCCTAGTCATCCGTTACGTGTCGCGCTCTCGGTTGTCCTCACGTTCACAACCAAAAAGTGGTTCACATTTGAACCCACCCCTTAACTTGCATCCTTAAAGATCAGTAATCTCCTATATCCTGGTGTACAACTATACATGTATCTGACTTAGACAACAATGTTGAATGAAAAAAGAAAGTAATTACGACTACAATATATAAATTTATAGGTGATAGTTTTGCTTTGTTTGCACCCATGTAAAAAAAAGGAAGGTAATGGTGGAAATGTAGCCGCCTGTTTCGATGCTTCCAGACACAATTCAATAAAATTCGATATAAAATGATTTTGACTACTAAAACCAAACAAAATGCAGAAGTAGGTTTTATGAATTCTCGATCCAAGTAATTAATCTCATAATATGTACATGAGAATTTGAGCAACAAGGCTCTTAGCCATGTATTATTATGTTTGTTTTAATATGTTTAGATTTGGTGCAATTTCCTTTCTGGCCTAGCCTATTAAAACCATGAGTTAATTAGGCCCATGATCACTTATTCTTACCTATTCTATGTAGGGGCAAACCTAGAAAAAGTTTCCAACGCAATTTTTTATAAACTCAATAAATAAGAAATTAAAGCTAAAAACGACTCTAACAAGGTTTGAACCCAAGACCTCCATTTTAAAAAGCAAAGAACTTACCAGTTCTACAAAGGAAGCCTTATGTTTTTAAGGCAGTTTCAAAATATATAAGGTGGCACACAACAAATTAATACGATGGCACCTTTCACGAGCCTTAATTTTTTACACTACGATGGAGGAATGAATCGGTGGCACCTGCCACCGTAACCTTTAAGGTAGGTCCGCCCCTTATTAATTCTATGTGAGCTCGCTCGGAAATCTACTTAATTTCAGTTAAATAAGCTCCAAGATAGTAATTCCTAAAAATTCTCGAACAAAAAGTTGATAGCAATTCCAAGATAGTAAATTGAAGATTGACTAACCTTATGAGATAAATTTCTCCAGATGTCCATGAATCAATAGATAAAACGGCGTGGGAGCTTGAACTAATCTCTGGTTTGTTGTTTTTTCTCGAAACACACAACCTGCAAAGTTATGAAATCCCAAGTTTTGCAATACATATCTCCAAACTGGAAAAGATGGAAAATATTGGGGTGTTGCTATTAAGACACCTATCTATAATTTATAGACCTATTAATTACTTTTTAACTTAATTCTAACCGGTTTTAGAAATACAAATCTCATACACTAATTAAATACACACCTATTAAATATATATATATATATATATTGCTAGTAATCATTAAGTTTTTAGAATTTTTATTTTCTTAACTATAATATTGATAATTAGTTGTTTTTATCTTTTAGTTTTTATTATAAGAATAATTTTAACTAATGATTTTTTATTCTTTACATTTTTTATTTAATTTTATAATGTTTACATATTAAATAATGCAGTTTTATATTTTAAATTTACGCAATTGTTTTTAGTGAATGAACAAATAAAAAATACAAGATTATAACATCTTCAATTTATACATCATTTCGATTTAGAATTGGAACTTAATTTAATGTATTTATATCTTATTATAGAGTATGAACTTAAATTAAAATAGGTCGATTAAATCAATTTTTTAAATAACAAGTATACATATATATATATATATATATTATAACATTCTAATTGTATTTTTAATTGTATAAAATATTTTTAACAGATCTATTATTCTTATATATATATATATATATATATATATTACTGTTGTAACAAAAGTGTAAACTAATAAAAGAATAAAAAGGAATCGATTAGTTAAAATAACAATAATGATAATATTTTTACACAATAATGATAAAAATAATAAAATTACTACTATAAATTAACTAATAATATTTATCTGATGATTATTTAGTGGCATTGGAAATATAAAGTGATATTTATGTTGAAAAAAATAAATAAATTAGATAATGATTAATAGGTAGATAGGTGTCTAGTTAGTAATTAGATAGGTGTCTATATAGAATCACCCAAAAGATTGCCATGTTCACACAAATCGATGAGAAATCAGGAAGAAGAAAAAAACATGATGGAAACCATCATCAAGACGCCAGTCAAGAACAAATTTACAAACACAAATCGTACGTCCAAAAAACATTAGATTCTTATCACTACAATATCAAAAATGTCTTTCTTTTGTAGTAATTACACAAGTGTATCTTCACACTATGTGGCTACTACATTCCAATGTTGTTATACTGTGGCCGAATCTTTGAACAGATTGAAACAATCATCAACACAGCTTTCACTATGGTTAAACCATAATGGGTCAAGAGAAATCTGTCATGTTAATTTCAGTTGATCTTAAATATACATATAGCAAATCTTCCCAGGCATCAAGGAGAATTAGTATCATGCTGACGGTCTCAACCCACTCGTGAGCTATTAACAAGACCTTATCAAACTTTTTCCTTGCTTCGGTTGCAAATGAATAATTGAATGCCGATAAAGTCAGTAAAACCGTAGCCAAAAAATTTTGAAAGGTCTTAAATACAAGGAAGAGCTTATTACTCTATATTTGTAGATATTGATAGCTGGAGAAACCACTGAACAAGTAAGACACAAAGATTCTTTGGACTTCGTGCGAGCTCAAAAAATGCATCAAGAAACCTCATGTTATGATTCGGAACTACAAGATCCAATTTTTCTGTTTCAATAGATTGTCTAGAATTAGCGGTGACTGCAAAATGAGACGGGTGGGGATGGAAATAGTGGCAACTCGACTACGGGGAAATTTAAAGGCGAACTTAGTGGAGAAAAATAGTCCTTCATTTCAGAAATGTTGTTTGTCAATATCGATGGCAGCAGAATGGCAACGGCTGAGTGACATTCATCCATGGCTGTGAAATGTGGTGTTGTGTGGAAAGATGAATTACATGAGTCAGGAGGAATTGGAAGTGGAAATGGATTTGAAAAGCTTACCACAATTGGTTAGTAGAATCATTTATAAGGGTGGATACCAAATGCACACTAATAAATGATTCTACTAACCAAATGAGGCTAGGTTTTCAAACTCATTTCGAATTCTTGATGCATGTAATTCATCTTTCCACACACATCTACATTTTGCCACCATGGATGGCCACCACCCCCACCGTTGACATTCTGTCGTCGCCTGTATCTATCAACGAACAACATTTCTTAAAGGAGAGACTACTTTTATCCTTTAAGTTCGTCGTTACAATTTCTTCGTAGTCAAATTTCCATCCCTCAACCGTCTCATCTTATAAGTGACCGCCGATTCTAGACAATCTATTGAAACAGAAAAATCGGATCTTGTAGTTTCGGATCATAACAGGAGGTTTCTTGATGCAATTTTTGGGCTTGCACAAAGTCCAAAGAATCTTCTGTATTTTACCAGTTCAGTAGCAATCCCAATTATCAATATCTACATATATGGAGTAATAAGTGTTTCCTTACATTTTAAGATCTTTCGGATTTCTTTGGCTACGGTTTTACTAACTTTATCAGTTTTCAATACTTAATTTTGCTACTAAAGCGTGGGCAAAGTTGAGAGGTTCTTGTCGATAGCTCACAAGTGGGTCTATACCGTGGGTACGATATTAGTTCTCCTTGATGTAAAGGATGATTTGCTATATGTATTTTTAAGATCAACTGAAATGAACATGACGATTATCTTAATCCATTGTGGTTTAACCGCAATGGAAGTTGTGTTGATGATTGTTTCAATATGTCCAACGATATGGTCACACTATAACAACATGGAGGGAAGCATCCACAGAGTGTGAAGATACGATTGTGTTACTTTGTTGATGATTGTTTCAATTTGTCCATACACCATTAAATGAGAGGCAAAATGACCATTATACCCCTTTCTTCTATTTTAATATTTTAGTTAATTTAAGAGTATGGAGAACATGAAACCATCTTCGTCTTCTCGATGAAAACCATAAAATCTAAATCAACTTTATTTAAAACCTAAAATCTAAATCAAACTATTTAAGAAAAAACCCTAATGAGAAACGTAAACCACAAGACACAAACTAGACTTGTGTTTTCTATCTTATCTTCTTCCATAGTTGTGTTGAATTTCAAGATCCAAAATCGTCAACGAGGCGAGGAACCACAGGAAAGAACCAGACCTTTGTTCACCATCTTTTTCTTTCAGATACGAAAACGTAAACCACACATCTAAAAAAAGTGCGATCGAACCACAATGGCAAAGGTGCAGATCTTGCGAGTTCCCCGTCCCCTCTTGGATGTTCTCGTCCCTTAATCGAAACCCAGATCTGGAAGAAGACGGTGATGGTTTGCGGGTTTGATTTAAGATATCTTTTGTTGTCTCTGTCACAACCCGGACCTGGCAGAAGATGAATGGTTCGATAACAAATTGCATACTTGAAGGTTTATTTTGTAATGAATGAACTTTAAGGACCAAATCTATAACATTTGACATAATCCGTAATTTACTCTTTCAAATAAAATCAAATACAAAACCCATCCCTCCCCTTCCTCTCTTCATCCACTCCCTCGATTCACAACCCCCCCCCCCCCCAAGTTCAATCACCTTGGACCAAACTAACTAAATGTTACAAAACCACCATTATCACATGCTTCGTAACTATACAAACCATAATCTCCATTTTCTTAGTCATTGACTTATTACCTATTTACTAGAAAGTGCAAAATCAAGGCATAGTCAAATTGCACTCATCTTACGGATGCCTTTGATTGTGCATAATTTTAGCAGTTTATGGTAAGAAGGTATTTAATCAATGACCATGAAAAGGAAAGGAAGGGGTTTGGAGAAAGGTTGGTATAGTCGTGACATATAGATTATGGTGATTCTGTAGCATTTAGCTAGTTCGGTATGAGGTGATTGAAATGGACGAAGAGAGAACCAGAGTGGGAATGACCGATGAGAGAGGGGGAAGGAATTTTTATTTTTGTTTTAATATTTAAAATAAATAAAGACTTGTACACAAATGAGTAATGCAAACAAAGTGAAACGATTGGGGGGGGGGGTTTATAATTTTGGGTTTAGTTCCACAAAATGTATCCAACTTGTCACATTTTGCTATTGTATGTATCCAACTTTAAAAATTACCATTTAATACACTAAAGTTTCAAAAACTACCATTTAGTACATTGTAACCTGCTATCAGAGGTCAACAGCCAGTCACCATCTTCTCCGGCGACTTTTCCGGCAACCACCATCATCTCCGGCGAGTTTCCAGCGACCACCATTTTCTCCGACGACTTTTCCGGCAACCACCATCTTTTTTTCGACAACTTTTCCGGCGCCTTTTCGAACCACCATGTACAGCCCGTTTCCGACGACTTTTCCAACCACCATGCACAGCCTTTTCCGACAACTTTTCCGTCGACGACTTCCCGCCTTCCTTCGACATCGGCTTCGGCGACCTCTGCCCCAATGGCGTCTGTATCTCCGGCGTCAGAACCCGAGGGGAGTGTTATATGATTGTGGGAGTTTGGAAGAAGAGATCGTGGCGTCGGAAAATGGAGGGATCTCGAGGTGGTCTGAAGGTCGCCGGAGAAGATGGGTTCTTGCCGGAAAAAGTCTCGCCGGAAAAAATGGTGGAGTAACCAGTGACTGTGGGTGGTTGCCAAAGTATCGTCGGAAAATATGGTGGAGTAACCGGAAAGTGTCATCGGAAAATGGGTTCTTGCCAAAGGTCGCCAAAGAAAATGAGTTCTTGCCGGGAAAAGTCTCGCCGGAGAAAGTCTCGTCGGAGAAGATGATCGGATGGCCGGAATGACCTGTTAGCTATTCAACAAGTTTCCCAATATACTAAATGGTAGTTTTTGAAACTTTAGTGTATTAAATGGTAATTTTTAAAGTTGGATACATACAATAGCAAAAGGTGACAAGTTGGATATATTTTGGGGGACTAAACCCTATAATTTTTAAATTGGAGTCATTATTGGAAAAGTTTCCCTAAACCACAAAAAAAATTATTGGTATAGTTTATTTCAAAATAAGGAAATAAGGAAAGGTTGCAATTCTCATAGGTAAATTTTTTGATCTCCTAATGGAACATCACATCTTGCAATCTTGAAGTCCAAAAATATTTGATCATGCATTCTGGAATCAAAGGTAGTAAGGTTGGTTAGGATTCATTACTTCGTGTAGATCAAATCTAACATGTCCATTTATTAATCACCTATCCACCAAATTCAAATACGATAAGGTCAATACAACTCTTTGTTTGTTTCTTTAACATAATTCTTCATTTTGATTCTTCTACGAAACGGGACAGACAAAATAAAAATTTGTTGTACAATGTTTGAAACTGGAATGGGACAAAACGCAGTTCTCCCACTAAAACAAGTGGAGCAAAAATCAGAAAGATGATAAGCTTCGTAAAAAACTATGGATGCGTTAGGTTGTGGAAAATTGTTTTCATTTTCCTAGAAATGTTTTCAGAAAACAGAGTTTAGTTTTATTTTCAGTTTTCTATGAAAATTTTAGAAAATGCGTGTGGTTCAAGTCTTGGTGCGTTTACTTCTAGAAAAATTTCTTGTTTTCTAGAAAAAAATTGTACGAAAAATGAAATTTTAGAAAACTCGTTTAGTTAGATTAGTAATCAAAATTTTCCAAAAACCTTTTCATTTTCATTTTCCAAAATTTAGTGTAAATTAGAAAACTACTTTTTATAGTTTTCCAATATTCATTTCAATTACTGTCCCCTTCTCGTCGCAGGCCACCCCCGTTGCCACCGCCGTGACCGACGCCCTGGTCACCGCCGCCGTCACCACCACAGCCGCCGCGTTTGCCACCGCCACCGCGACCATTGCCGCCGCGATTGCCACCGTCGCCACTGCCGGCGCCCTCGAGGCCTCCGTCGCCGCCTCCACCAAGGCCACCGTCGCCGCCACCACCCCCGTCGTCGCCTCCACCAAGGCCACCGTCGCCGCCACCACCTCCGTCGTCGCCTCCACCAAGGCCACTGTCGCCGCCACCAAGACCACCTTCGTCGCCACCACCGCCAAGCCAAGGCCACCGCCGTCGCCTCGCCGCTGCCGAGGCCGCTGCCACCACAGCCGCAACCGCAGCGACGGTGGCAGTGGTGGTGGTCGTGGTGGCGGTGGTGGTGGTGGTGGCCTCGACGGCGGTGGTCGTGGTGGTTGCGGTGGTCGACGGGGGTGGGCGTGGTGCCGGTGGCCGTGGCGACGGCGGCGGTGGCGACGGCGGCGGTGGCGGGGGCCGGCAACGATAAGGGGACGGTGGTCGCGACGGCGGTGGCGGCAGCGGTGGTGACGATGACGGTGGCGGCCGGCGACGAGAAGAGGACGGTGGTTGGGACGGCAGTGGTAGCGGCGGGCAACGAGAAGGGGACGGTAATTGAAAATGAAAATAGAAAATGAAAATGAGAATTGGAAAACTATAATAAATAGTTTTATAATTCAAGTGTAAATTTAAAAATGAAAATTTTGTTTCTTGGAAAAGTTTTTCTATATTAAATCAATTAAAAAGGTGTTTTGATTTTTCATTTTTTTTAGAAATCTTTCTAGAAAAGTGAAAAAATTTCAGAAAGTAAAAATAGCTTTAAATTTTTCATTTTCATGGAAAACTTTTGAAAACTAAATGAACCAAATGTATTTTCTAACTTTCATTTTCCTTGGAAAATATTCTTGGAGAACTAAAAAAATTTTCACAACCAAACACCCCCTAAACAATCCATATCAATTTAAAACCCTAAATCGATGCAGTGAATAGTTGGTAAATCACTAAACAAACCAAAATTAAAACCGTAAAATCAAACAATGAAGCATTAGGTTGATTTTAGCAATAAAAACTATTTTGAAGAAGAAGTTCACACATGCAATGCAACATGTATGGCATGCTTTTTGGGTGCATATTGATTGCATACTAAAAATGTGAGCACGAAAATTAACCGCAAGTTTTTAATTCATGTGCCAACCGTTGGCTGTTGCATTACTTACATAGTCAAAGGTCAAAGTTTCAAAATGTGTGCAACAAACCAAACCATAATTGTATGTCAACCAACCACCCATCATAAATTCTACATGCAACACAGCCTTTGCATTTTAAATAAACCATAAATGGCCATCCAACCTCAACAATCAAATTCCAAACAACCCAAGTTACCAAATATCAAGTCCAAAAAAACTAAGGCTATGTTTGGCAAACTTATGACTGATAAGGTAACTTATGACTGATAAGGTGGTTGATGACTGATAAGATAGCTGGTGAGTAGGCCCGTTCCTACCATTTTTTGGGCCCTGGGCGAGATGCAAAAATGGGCCCCCAATAACTACGAATAATTTTCAATATATTGTTTATATCATAAAAATAACATTGAATTTAAGAAATAGTAATAATTCATATGAAACCGTTTTTCCCGGTATCCTTTTTTTAAACGGCAATTCATTAAAAGCTAGCAAGAGGTTAGCGGAAAAAGAACACGGTTACACCTTATCGAGACAATCACAAGGAAATGTTCTCCACTCTATGATGTTCTTATGACACTCATTTCATCTAAAGATTATCTAGTTCAACGACTTATCGACAACAAGATCGAACATATCTTCTAACCTAGGTAAAGAGTTGTCAAAGATGGATCTTGTGGCGGAAGCACCGGATTGAATAACAATTATCATTTTTCTGGTATTCCTAACACAAGACCAATAAGTCTTTTTAACAACCATCAATCTTACTTAAAAACCTTTAATATAATGTTTTTCATTAATATTTGAAACTTTTTGAGTTGAAACAAACTTTTTTAACAACCATGGATCTTAGAACACAATATTAGGTAATAAGAAGTCAATAATGTAAGGAAATGTGAAGTAGTTTTGAAATCCTAAATATAGATATAACTTAAGTCGTCTTAGTTACAATAAATCTATTATATTTTAACACAAATTAAATTCATGCCGATGAAATATGTAAAAGAGTATGTGGAAGTTGAATAATAGACTTATATCAAGGTTTCTAAGCAAAAAAAAAAGGTTTTTATATATTAATATGAGATAATAAAACTCAGAAACAACAAACAATACTATAATGGAAAGACTAGTTTAACTTTCTACAAATTTTATTGTCCAACATAATTAATTAATACATGTTTGTACTCTTAATATGATGCTAAAATCTTTTTGGGCCCTATTATATATATATATATATATATATATATATATTGTCTTTTTACAATTTTTGTATATTGCTACTATATATAGTATATACTTAAAAAAATTTGGTCCCCCTTTTGCTGTTGGGCCCTGGGCGACCGCCCGGCCCGCCCTCCCCCAGGGACGGCCCTGCTGGTGACTGATAAGATAGCTGATGAATAAGTTACGTTTGGCAAAAACTAGCTGATAAGGTAGCTTATAACTGTAAAAAGACAAAAAAGACATACTTTAAAATTAGTAAAGTAGAAAGTAGAAGGGTATATTTGGAATAAAAAATATAATAAGTGTCATAATTACAATAAGTCATCAAAACGCTACTCAAAGTAGCTTTTCAAAAAGCTAGCTTACAAGCTAACTTATAAGTCAGCTTATGGTTCATCCAAACATGTAACTGGCTTGTGAGGTAACTTATAAGCTAACTTATAAGCTACCTTATTTTTACCAAACGATGCCTAAATACTAAAAATAAGTATTTGGTTCTATTCTGGTTTTTTACCGCTTGCAACTGACCAGAGAACCGGATTAATCACACTCGACTCCAATCCAGTTCCAACTAGTAGGCGTTACCTCTAAATAGTGGATAAAGTTTGTAGAATCTGAACATAAGGTGGTGTTTGTTTTTTTCTGAAAAAACTCTTATTTGCCTATAATGCCTAATTAATTACCTCTTATTTTCATACAACACCATTTTTTGATTTCAATGTCGGTTCTAACCTAGATACACCTAGAATTTGCGAAAACAAAAGGCACAACGATTGTAAATCTATATGTTGACTTTCTAGAACATCTTGAATAGCTTAAATCGGGACTTCAGTGTGTAGATATGATTAAAACTCCACAGCCTCTCAAATATGCAACGTTTTCTTTTTTCCATTTCGTCCTTCAATCATCAATTCTCATTTCAACTAACGTGTTTAAGTTTGAATTTTTTAGTGATAAAATAGACAATTATACATATTTATGCGTTTTTTAGTTTACAAAAAGAAACAACCTTATTGATTCAAATTTCAGACTTCAACACACCTCTTAAAAATCAGAAGTGAAATCAGACTTAGGTTATGTTTGGCAAAGTAGTTGATAAGCTAATTGGTAACTGATAAGCTAGCTATTGACTAATAAGCTAGCTAATTGATGATAAGCTACCTTATTAATAAATTATGTTTGGCAAAAACTAGCTTATTAGTATGTAAAACGACCAAAAAGGGTATCTTGGGGCATAATAATTTATATTAATATGGGTATAATTGGAAAATACTACAAAAAAACTCTTAAAAAGCTACTCCAACTAGCGTTTGAATAAGCTAACTTATATGATAGCTTATGATATATGTTTAGATGAATTAGCTTATAAGCTACCTTATTTTTGCAAAACACGGCCTTAAAAGTCTTCAGCAACTCTTAAAATCAAAACATTACCTAAGACTTCTTAACCAAAGTTCCGCATGTTGTCTAATGTTCCACATTGACATTCAAGAGATAGTCAAGAATTCAAGACTCATTTATTTTCTTGCACTAAAGGATAGGAAATTGTCCAAATTAACCAAATTAGAGAAAATGAAATTTGCCATCTCTCCCAAATTTACAAAAATAAAAATGGATTCCTTAATTTCTATCCCATGATTACGAAATTGGAAGAAAAACATAATCTTTTTTATATCTAAGGCTAATTCTGAAAGTGCAATTCCAATGCATCATAGATTCAAATTTAGTGAAAGATAAATTGGGAAATTGGGGAAGGGATTCCGAGGAATCCATTGGTCCTTTTTTGGATTTAAACTACAATTTCGGGCCGTATGATTTATATAAATATTTAAAATTAATTCCTAGACTTCAATAACTACAATTAATTAATAATTGATATAAGTTAATAATAGTTAAAAATAAATTATAATTAATATATTATATATAATTTAATTTAATTAGTAATTTACAATTGATTTTAATTACCAACTATGTTTAGTTAATTATAGTTATTGAAAATCTAGAGATCACTTTGAAAGTTATTGAAAGTTAATTATAGATAATATATATATATAATTATATTGAATTAAAATTAATATTTATTATTTTTAAATGTTAAACTTATATCAATTATTACATAATTTGTAGTTATTGAAGTGTAGGGATCCATTTCGTATATTTATATAAATCATAAGGGCAGAAATTGTAGTTTAAATCCAAAAAAGAACCAATTCCGCAATTACGGATTCCTCAATTCCCCATCCCGCAATTTCCCCAATTTGACCATCTTTGACTAAGATTTTGTATCCATGATGCATTAGGTGATGACACGTGGTGATTTTGTAATTACCGAATTGCTACTTACGTAATTAGCCTAAAATCTAGAAAAGAAAATACATTTTTCGTCCAATTCTATAATTACAGAATGAAAATTACAAAATCCATAGTTATTTTTGTAAATTTAAAAGAGAAAATGGTTACTTTGGCCAATTTCCCATTTCCCCTAAAAGACTTCTTCAATATATACTTTGGCCAATTTCCCCTAAAAGACTTCTTCAAAATATACTTTTGGTGATCAAGGCTCCTTTTATAGAAACAACACTCAAACATGGCACATACATAGCATCATTTTAGCACACATATCACAAACAATATTATATAATAAGACCAAAATTAACCTTTACCAAAACAAAAACAAAAAAGACTAAAATCTAAGTTGTATCTTATAATTCTTCTTATTCATCTGCAGAATAATGATAAGAGACAAACCAATGAAGTTATTGTTCACTGTTCAGGGTATTTTAGCAAGCAACCATGCATACCCCTCTTTTCTTGGTGGCACGACTTACCAACTTACCCATCTTATATATACTTCAAAAATGAAAATTTTCTCTGACATTTATACATACATCAGCAAAATAGACAATTTTTAAGATCAATTATCAACCTCTTAAAAATGCCCTTTTGTATGAGCAAACAGTTATCTTCTATTTTCATTGCTTGAAAATATGAAAACTATGATACAGTGCTAACTAGCCTAGAGCATAAAATTTCCACTAAACCCAGTGCCTAATGAGAACCAACAAAACCATATACGGTCTACACAATTCTGAAGCAAAATCAATGAAGAGAACCAGAACCACATAATCTGATGTAATTCGAAAGCATTAGTTATATTACGAAGGGAATTATCCATAGCCCAACAAGTTATTCTTAGAAAAGTAGTATGTGCAAAGAAATCATCACCGCTTCCATGATACTGTTTGACCAAGGATCAAACATACTCTAACGGACCAAAGGAGTGTTAGCCTAGTGGTAAGGCTTGGGCACTACATAGTGGTGAACCTGAGTTCGAGCCCTAGGGGACGCATTCTGGAGGTACGGGGGCTTCGACCCTGGGCTGCATGTTTTAGCAGTCGGGCTTCGGCCCAAAATTGCCGAGGATTAGTCTGGGCCCAATGTGGTCTGGGATACCTCTTCCAAAAAAACATACTCTAACGGACACAAGTGTAGTTAAAGAATTCAGCAACAACCATCAAATATATATGTGTTATACTACATAAGCATCACACCAAGGTTATCAAGATCGGAGATCCTACCTAGGATCGTTTTCGTCTTTGCAAGATCGGATCGTAAGATCGGGATCAGGATCGTATGATCCTCCTACAAGTCAATATAAATTTTTATAAGATCCCACTTCAAATTTCAAAAACATACATCCATATTTCAACATCCAAATTTCAAAATAACATACATCCATTAAGGGGAAAAAAATACCAAATTGTTAGATGATTCGGCGATGTGAAGGAAGATGAAGGCAGCAAGATGAAGCAAAATCGATGTCAATCAAGATGAAGGGCGGGGACTCGAGGTGGTGAGGTGGTCGGTCAGCGGACGGTCGTCGGTCGGTGACTGGACGGTCGTCGGCCGGTGGGTGACGGTGTGAGACAGCGATGGTCTGGGCAGAGAGCGATAGCGAGGGGGGTGGCGACTTGTGACAGAAATGAGATCTGAAGTTTCCTTTTTTATGTGATATGATATATTGATAGAGAAAAGTTCAAATGAGAAACATAACTTTTTAAGAGAACGTGAGAAGCAATCTCAGCCACTCATCCGGTCAATAAAGGCGGCTTTGACTGGTCTCCACCCCCCCCCCCCCCCCCCCCCCCCGCCTTTAATAATCGCTACCCTCCCATGAATCGTGTCAATCCTCCGTGATCACGTCCACCGTAACCGAAGATGAGTGGCTGAGATTGCTCCTCACGTTCTCTTAAATTGATTATTGATATGCTTCTCGCATGAACCTTCCTCTATGTTGATATGTTCTATTTCTTTCCCTACCAAACAGAAAGTTTTAATGCTAAAATTAAAAGGTTTTTTTTATAGATAAGGGGGTGATTTAGAATCCTTTTAAAAATGCCATCCAAATCATAGGATCGGCTAGCAATCCGATCCTGCGACCCTACGACCCAAGCTTACGATCTTATGCGATCCTACATCAGAAAGAGACTATTTACAAGTCGACTCGTTTTCGTGGGCTAGGCTCGTAAGATCGTGCGATCCTACGAGCAAGCTCGCAATTTTGACAACATTGCATCACACAAAATATGATAATTTTATGAAGGGTATATAGTTGACAGCTTCTGTTAATAACTTACGCAAACGTCATACCCTTCAACCAAATCAATTTCAACCATCAAATGTGATTTACCCAGTCTCTCTTTGATAGAAAGAAAAAGGCCCAAGCTTTAATAGTTCAAAAGATCCAAAAAGGCATTTCCAGGAGACTCGCTAGCAATGTCTAGGAACAAAGCACTATATATGTACATCTTAGAGAACATCTAAATAGCAAAAACATCAATTATTGTAATTTTCAGGAGATGGAAGTAGCCATACCAGAAGAATTGTTGTATCATGAGATCTTCGAGTATGACTACAGTCTTTTACTGTTGTATGTCTTTCTTTTGCAGACAGTTGATTCTAGATCTTGTCCCTCTATGTCCACCTGAAACACGATAAATGCAAATGTAGTTTGGCTCTCCATTCTGCTTCTGGCGGAAGAGTAAGGTATCATTTGCTTTTTAAGAGGTCTGAAGTCTGAAATCTAAATTCACGTCTCAAAAATAAGAGGTGGATGGTGTACCTCTTAAAATCTCAGAGAATGGTGGGAGGTTTCCAGGCCTTTTTTAAAAATAAAACAAACGCTTTTAAGTCTGAAAACCTCTTAATTTTCAGACCTAAGAGGTTTTAAGAAGTAACTTTTAAAAAGAAATGGCCCCTAAGGAACCTGGTTAGAGAGACAATGCATAAGTGACAAAAAAATGGTCTTTTACTAGAGATGCACATAGACCAGTCTAAACGGTTTATTGGTCCTTTTGTGCAATCCTTTACTATATGCATTACCTCCTCGCTATAGGTTTTGTCAAAGATACCAAAGACCCCCTTTTAAGAGTTCAAAAGGGGCCATATGAAGTTGTTTCATTCCCATGTGATGGTATTTGTTCTAGAACAACCTTCATATTCTAGGGTATAGCAGGCTTCAGCTTATTTTTTTCTTTTTCTTTTTTTCTGTTTTGGGCCTCAAATACCTAATCTATGTCTTGTTGTGCATTCTAACTTGGTACAAATCATCATCCACTCAAATTAAATATAGTCAATATATTTTTTGCTAGATCCCCCAAAAAGTGTCAGTTGAACTACTCATGGGTAAACCAGTCATTACAATGATCTGAGCAAGTGGTATACACACCTTCTGCCACAGATTCCAGTTTCTGTTTTAGGCCTTCATAACTTCCTAAGTGCACACACACAGAAAAAGGTAAGCAAATGTGTGAAGTGAAATACCGTTTTCCTACCTTCTAAATCTCAACAACAAACAAAAGGAACCCAAAATAAGTTTACAGAGAAGCATCCCTACATGTTTAATCAAAAAGGCATATAAAGAAAGCTTGATGATAGAAAATTTGAACGTAGAATGACCAACAATGAACTGAAATGTCACCAAGGTGCTAAAAGGTACATGCACAATAAGCAAATTAGCAAGAAAAAAAAATCGAACTTCTAACATTAAACACCATTGTTTTCCTTTCTTTCTCATTGATCTATCTACTTCATGTTGTCATCACGAACATGAAGGTTTACATTTAGCTGTTTAAATACATTTGATACATTTCGGCTTTTCCTACCGATGTGTAAATTCAAGATCATTTTCATCGACCAAAAGTTAAACATACATTTCAAGCATGATTTGATTACGGAGGACGGACATACTTGTTGCGATGTTAAATCCATAGAATCCTCAGCTCTTTCACAGAAATCCATCACTAAAAAGCGTGCCTGACTTCATGCTTTTGCATTAGAAGTTTCTAATTTCTCAAGGATATGTACTATAGTCAAGCTTCAGTGGGAACATATTTCCTTTTTTCTCATCATCTCTATGCTATCTGCAATGGTAGAGCCAGCAGTACCAACAAAACCAAGAGAAGCACAGCTACAAACGCTTTCTTCAACGTGTAAGAGGATATCCGGAAGCCTTTGATGCCTTTGACAATCTTCCTTAATCCCATCATTATAAGAAGCTCCAAACTTCCAACCATGGCTTGCATCTACAACTTTCTTGGCAGTTTTCCGAATCAATTTATCTTCCTCCGACAGAAGAAACAGCTTAATAGAATCCGGCTCATTTGCTAGATCCCCCAAATAAGTCCCACTCCAGTTACCCATGGGTAAATCCGTCATTACAAAAATATGAAGAGGCAAACTCTCCTTTTGCCTTAAAGAATCTACTTTCTGTTTTAACGCCTGGAATGTACCCCTCCAGTGGTTCTTGAACTGTCCATCTAATAGTCTAAGTTGTGCACACAGGAAAGGTGACTTAATAGTGCGAAGAGCATATTCTTTTCCTGCATCCGAAATCTCACGTACAAATGGAAGGAACTCGATCTCCTTAATCAAAGATTGTATCTTTTGATCCCTTGGAGCTTCGTGAATATCGATGTATGACTCAGACCCCTTATATGGGCTCGTAAAAAGTGAACCAAATGATAATACAGTGGCTACGTCGGCTCTTGAATGAGGACCTAAGGTATCATATACATCTTTCCTTCGTCTAACGAATGAAATATTTTTTTTCTTTTTGAGTTGCTCATCCGGTTGGAAAGAATCCAGTGCCCCATTTTCACCGTCTTTTTGGAACGTCCAAACAGTTGTCCTACAATCTTCTTCAACAGCATATACACAATCGTTTATATCAGTATTGTAACCAGATAGTCGAGATCCACATTGCCTTAGTTTTTTCAATAAAGAATCATCCATCTCTGAATTGTTAACACAAAAATTGTTGACGTCGATATCACAAAACAGTGGTACAAAGTTACGGAAATCTATAACGCGAACTGCTGAATGGGAAACCAATGCTGAAAGATCAATTACATCTGCCATGGATACATATCTGCAATCAAGTTGTAGCAATATAAGCCACAATCAGAGATGACTCATGTATTATTTGAAGCTTATCAGCTTATGATGTAAATCACATAATCCTAGAACCAAATGTGTGTTCAAAGTTGCTGAATGGTTTGGTGCTGGATGATTAAGTGGTCAGAATGATTAAGATGCTCTTATGATATAGTGTAAAATAAATGTGGTGGTTTGGTAATTGTTGAGAATGAAATCAGGGCTCTTAATGGTTAAGGGAGGCCCAGGATGCAAAATCATTCAGAGGGTTTTGGAACCATTAAGAGGCAGTCCAACTTTTTGCATTCACCTCTTAACGATTCAGAGGCTGTCACTTAATGGAACTGTTAAGAAGTAAACAAACTGCCCCTCAGACTGTGAAATTATAAGATCAGACTATGAAACTGATGAGCAATTATAAGATCATACTGTGATTTTCAATTGTTAACAATTCATCAAGTAAGTGTAAGCAATCATGTGTTCATAAACAATCAAACCTAACAAATCAACAAAAACCTTAAAACTTTCCAACAATTAAGAAAGAAAAACCTTAAAACTCACTCACCTTCTACCTCGAATCAGCTCAATCGCATGATTCCACACAGCAAACCGGAGCTCTCGGGGATCAGAAACCCTAAATTTCGGACAACTTCCAAGAACAACCGCATGATGATCCAGAACAGGAGGAACAATTAGGGTCCGATTAAGTATGGCCGCCATTAAGACGGCATTCCTGAATTCAGACAGCTGGTTGCTGAACCCACTGTGTGGTGCATACCAAAGGAAGTTCTCACCATTTAGGGTTTGGAGGGTTTTGGGATTGAGACATTGGGAGGTTTTTAGGGAATTGGGGAAGAAGAAGAGAGAGGTGATGGAGTAGTTGTTGGAGAAGAAAAAGAGAAGCAAGAAGAAGAGGGCCATAAGGGAAATGGAGAGGAGGTGGTTGGATCTGTGAGTGTTTGTGGGTTTCCTTCTGAATCTATTTGTTCTCAGAGCTTCCATTGTCTTCTTCTTCCAAGCTTTTCAGAAATGGTGGTTTTTCCCTGCTATAAATCTTATGGATCTTGATTTACACATATAACAGATTTTGGGGGTGTTTGATGGATTATGAGTAAATTGATAATAAATAGGTGTACATCTAATAAATGGTTGGAATTGAATATTTGCATTGTAGGGATTTTTCCTTAACATGTGTTGAGTTCGAATTTTAGGTTGCGTTTGGTTTGCTGGAATGTTTTTGAAGGAATTGGAATCCTGATGGAATTGGAATCCAATTCCATAATCTGTTTGGTTAGCAGAAATGTCTGATGGAATTGGAATTTAGATATGTAAAATGACAAAATTACCCTTCTTTTGTTTTTTTTATTTTTCAGTTTTTTTTCTAACTTATATATAAAGTATATGTTATATAAGTTATACAATATTAAAATTTCATTTTATAGATTAAACATTCAGTTAAATAAATTATTAAAAAAACATTTTAATAAAATCATAACTAAAAATCACTTTAATTTCATGCATTCATTTCAATCCAAGATATAACAATCTTTTAATAATAAAATATATTAATATATGAATTACAATATATTTATATTATATATATATATATATATTATAATGTATATATATTATAAATATATTTCTTATATAATATATATAATTATAATTATAATTATAATTATATATATTGTAATATTTGTATATGTTAAATAATATATTAGAATTATATATATATATATATAATTATAAATAAGAATGTTAATTATATTATAATATAATATATGTTACAAATATATAAATTATATATTTATAATACTATATATTTATAGATATATATTATAATATTTATATATAAATAATAATAATAATATATTAAATATTATATTATAATTTAAATTATTATATATATAATATAAATTTATAAAATGGTTTCAGTGGTAAAATTGTAATCTGTCAGATTCTCAATGTCAAGGATTTCGAAATCCTTCCATGTTCTGATGGAATTTAGATTCCTTCATCTAAGGGAAAACATTCCCTCCTGCACATTCCAATTCCCTGCTATAAGATAAACCAAACGCAGGAATCTCTGGGAATTGGATTCCAATTCCCACAGATTCCCAAGGAATCCTGCGAACCAAACAGCCCCTTAGTTGACGTTTTAAAGCTTTTTAGATGGAAATTGGATGGCTAGGCTGGAGGTGGTTATTCTTTTTAGAGAGGTTTTGATCGCGGGTCATGATGACTTGGTGCCATGATGGCACGATGATACTCAGGGACGGATTTAGAACTTTTTTCAAATGGTGGCACTATTTAACTATAAAACATATATATAAAGAAAATTTTCACAAAATCTCTATGGGTCTAGTGGTTGGTTCATTGTTTTTCAAAGGTGAAGTCTCAAGTTCAATTCTTGGTACAAGCAATCTTTTTATATAAACACTAAATTTGAAATCAAAAGCAAAAATCTAAAAAAAATGTCCCTAACAGGACTTGAAACCATGATCATGCAAGTAACTAAACAACTGAACCAAAGAAAATTTGTTTCTTTATTGCAGTTTCAAAATATATATGGTGGCACACAACAAATTGATAGTTTGATACGGTGGCATCGTAATTTTTTACACTACGATGGAGGAATTTAACGGTGGCCCGTGCCACCGCGTGCCCTTCATTAGCTCCGTCCATCATGATACTCCGTTGCACCAACATGTCCTTCAAACAAAGATGACAATAAAAACTATATTAATCTTGGACATGATTTACTATTAGATGAAAAATAGTTGTTTTGAATTAATCAAAATTAAGATTTATTACAAACAACATAATGAACATCAAATAACCTAAAAAGCAATCTGTTACACTCATGCCGCAAGTTTACAAAGGCAAAAACATACAAGTTCTCAAAGTTTATTTATAAAAAATAGGTTGGTGAAAAATTCAACCTAAACGATTCATAAAGATTAAAGGTCTCTCAATCTTGTTAAAAGAAGTTTCAAAACGTCTAATATTAGACAAAATGCTTAAGGGATTCATCCCATTTGCTTACATATTACACACATCAACGACAATTTGCAACCTTTAACTGACATTACTATATTGTATCATAAAGCTTATTTATATATTATAGTATATATTTAGTTGAATATATATACAATCTATACATAGACACACCGGCAAAAACATCTCTGTCGGCTAACTAACTCCGGTTGTCTTCCTGACCAGCCCCCCCCCAACTCCGATCATATTCCTTGTTGGCTAACGAGCTCCGCAACACCGGGTAAATGCAGATGATTTAAATCAATATTTCATCACAGTGGAAGCATATCGAGGACGAGTGGCACCATACTCAATCAAAGTTGAAAGTGGGTTTCCACCATAAGCAAGGGTAGAAGAAAGTGGGTTTCCTTAAAATCTTATGGATCTACACATAAAACAGATTTTGGGGGTGTTTTTGATGGATTCTGAATAAATTGATGTATACGTGTTAACTTTAATATCAGGTTAAAAATATAAAAATGTGTTAATGATAATTAAGAGATGTACATCTAATAAATGGTTGGAGTTGAATATTTAATTGATAGTAACAAAACAATATTAATCTTGGATATGATTTTACTATTAGATGAAAAAGTAAATGTTTTATCAAAATTAAAGAATTATTACAATAATACAATTTACAAACAACACAATAAAAACCGATTAAACCTATGTACATGAGTTATACCTATCAAATTACCTAAAGCTATTCAATGTTCTATTAGCTTTTCACTATTTTTATTTTAGAGTGAATTGCAATTTTGGTCCCTGTGGTTTAACGAAACCAGCACCTTTGGTCCCTACAAAATTTTTATTGCAAAAAAACCATTGTGGTATGCAACTTTGCTTGGTTTTGGTCCCTCATGACTAACACCGTTAGTTATGTCTGTTAAGTTCCTCCCATGTGCCTTGCACATGAGGGCATATCGGTCTTTTTACCAAAAAACAAACTACAAGGACCAAAATTGCAATTTCCTACAATTCACAAAATTATACTATAATATAATTATATATATATATATATATACATATATAACTTTAGAATACTGCACACAAGCCGGTGTCTTCTCCGGTGAGACATCGTCTTCTCCGGCGAGACATCCAAGAATATAAAGAACCCTAAAGAAAATCAAACCTAAAAAGAACATTCTTGAAGCATATAGAATTAGATCAACAAGAAGAAAAAAAAAAGAATTTATGTAATTTTCTTACCTGTTGCAACTCTAAGTAGCCCCTTTTATTATCTTACTCATCAGATCTCAAAACTTTCTTGAAAATAAAGATCAATTGATTGATAAAAAAGAAACAAGAGAGAGAAGAAATATAGGAAGAGAGATATGGGAAAGAAAAGAGTTAAAGAAAGATTAATGAATGGGTGGGTGGGTGTGTGCTTGTGTGTGTGTGGGGGGGGGAATGAGAAGGTTCTTGCTTTTTCCATTTTTTCTGTTGTTGGTGATGAAACTCTGATCAAATACAAAGTCCCAAAAAGCCCACATATATATCAGTTCGTTGGAGTAATGAAGATGGAGATTTTTGGATGGTTGCAGAAAGGTATTTATGGGATAAATCATAATTTAATTGGTCTATATATGAAATTTGTTTTTGTGCGTGTGAGGTGGGTTTGACGACCCCTCCGATGTATCCCCCTCCTCTCCAACCTCCGACGACGAAGACCGCTGATGTCTTCTCCAGCGAGACCACGCCCCCACCACCACCACCGCCACCACCACTGCCACCGTTAAAAAAAACAAACCCAGATCTGGAAACCAACGGCGACGTTGTCATGAGCTGGAAACCACAATAATCCACCGCTGAAATCGAAACCAGATCTAGGTTTCAAAGTGAAGTCCTTGTTGAAAACGCTGGGAAAGCATCGTGAATTTGCAGACACCGACGGGCGACGAGGGAGAAGACGCCATCTAAAACGGCTCCGTAAGATTGGTCGAACTAGTGGGTTGCGTCGGTGGGGACGGAAGTCAGCACTCGTCGGAGAAGAAGATGTCTCGCCAGAGAAGAAGATGTCTCGCCGGAGATGACACCGGCTCGTGTGCAGCATTCTAAAAGTCATCTATGTATATATATGTTGGAACACTTCATTTGAAGATGTACTCCGATGTCCTTCTATATTATGTATTGTAAATCTATCTTCTCTTGTCTCAGGTACTAAATAAATCAATTATTCAAAGAAGAATTGATATCAGCTGAAATCGTCAACAACGTGGAATGTATGTGATTTTGGCTAAGTATCTGAAGAGTCCCTCCGGAGGAGTACATCAAGACAAGTCATCCGGATAAGTCCATCCGGCCAATCCATCCGGATAAGTCCATCCGGCCAATCCATCCGGACGAGTTCATCCGGACTAGTCCATCCGAGCAAGCCATCCGGACAAGTCCATCCTGATCTGAGTCCACTCAATTAGATCATTTGGATAACTCTTTGTGCAATGGACCAAGGATGGCTCGTGGATCAAGAATGCTTGGTTTGAGATTTTGTCTGAAGATGGTCATCTCAATAAATACAAAGTTTCATTGAACATTGTCTACCTGCAAAAAGGAGTAAAGGAATTTTGACTCTGTGCCATACTACTTGGAGAGATTCCTCTGCAGGAGGTTTGGCTTGTCTCCATTAATGCAAAATATTCACTAAAGAATGAATATCTGCAAAAAGGAGTCTTGAAGATTTGACTTGGCTTCAATACCCAGTATGGAGATCCTCATGCAGCAAGACAAATGTTGACACGCGTCCATTGTACTTGATGAAGCTGGGACTATAAATACAGGTCTTTGGTCTCAGTCTTCCTCACGCATTCAAGCTTTCAGATTTAGAACAACATAGCAAATCAGAGAGAAAGAGTGCTTCCACCACCTTCAAGTTCATAGTGTTACTGAGTGTTCCATAGTTGTTCTTGTAGTTCTGGTGTCTTAGTGTCTAAGTGTCTTAGTGTCTTAGTGTTTTGATTGTTCAAGTAGCTTAAGTTATTTGTTTTCCGCAGCAATCAGTCTTTGTGAACTTAGTGTAATTCTTAGTTGAAATTTTTCAATACAAAGAATTTAAAAGTACTTCTCTGTCTTTAAATTTTTACGGTTTTGCATTCAACCCCCCTTCTACAAAACCCTGTTAGCCTAGTTTATCTCCTTTTGAGACCTAACAAGTGGTATCAGAGCAGGTTAGTTTAATCCAATAAACTAGATCTGCAATGGCTACCTCAGGGTCGAATTCTGAAACAACCAGCATTAACAATGTTTCTATTTTTCTGGATAATGGCACTACTTCAAAACCACCTCGCTTTAATCCCTCAAATTTCTCTTTGTGGAAAAACAGGATGTTGCTTTTCATGGAAGGTATTGACTCCAGATACCTTACCATTCTTTGTGATGGTCCTCTTGTTCCTAGAGTTTGGGACCGCTTTAACAAAGATAAAGATGGGTCCTCCTCTGAGGAAGACAGAACCTCAGCTACTGGAAGATTTATCCTAAAGTCTGAGAAGAAATACACCGAGGAAGACTGGAAGCTTGTGTCTCTGGATACTAAGGTTAAGTCTATCATAGCTATGTCTCTTCCAGATGAGGTGTATCACTCCCTAGTAAATTTTTCTACAGCCAAAGAAATGTGGTCGACCCTCTGTGTGTTGTATGAAGGGTCAAATGAGGTCAAAAAGAGTAAGAAAATTTCTCTGGTTCGAAAATATGAATTGTTTTCTCATGAAAAGGGTGAGTCTATTACCAACTACTACAACCGTTTTAATAGTCTTCTGAATGACCTTCTCCTCTTGGGCAAAGTTTATGATAACGAGGAGGTACTGAACAAGTTTATGGATGGTCTTCCTGATTTCTGGGAAAATATCTGTACTTGCATCAAAACCTCCAAGGACTTGGAAACAATGCCTCTCACTGTGCTTTTTGGAACCTTAGTGAACTATGAGCAAACTAAACTCCAAAGGAAGTCTCTCATTAGGGATGTCAAAACTTCTTCCATAGCCTTCATGAGTGAAAACTCTAAATCCAAATCTGTGTGTGTCCCTCAAATCACCTTTCCTGGTTCCGACTCAGATGTCAGTGATGTGGAGGATCATCACCTCTCCTCCGAAGTTCATGATTGTGATGGTGATGATGAAGGCACCGATGCCTGTGTGGACCAACTATCAGATGAAATGGCCATGTCGGGTTTCTCTAGAAAGCCCTCATCCAGATTCAGAAATGGAAAAAGGTTCACCAATGGAAGATCCTTCTCTAAATCCACCACCTGCTTCAACTGTGGTAAGAAGGGTCATTTCTCAGCAGATTGCAAATCAAGTCAGCAGTCCATCCGACCATCCTTTGGGCCTCATCGACCTTCCAGATCTGGTAGTCTTCAGTCGGATGGGTCCGAAAGATCCTCTTCCGGGAGATTTGAAAAATCTTCCTCTGACCGTTTCGAAAGGTCCTCTTCCGGAAGATTCGAAAGATCTGGTGATTCCTCTGACAAGGCAGCCGTGAAGTACAAGGCCAAATATGTTCGTGAAAAGGAAAGAAATGCTGCACGAAAAGGGAAGGGACTTCTAGCTGAGTCAAATGACTGGGTTGATGAGCCCACTTCCTCTAATGATGAACCAAAGGAGACCGTCAACTGCTTGATGGCCATAATAGATGAAGACATGGAGGAAGACTCATCCACTGCTCTTGTCTCTACTGAGATTCCCTCCACCTCTAAGGTACATCCTTTTCACTCTCTGACAGAATCTGAAAAGATTAACGCTTATGACTCTTTAACTGTGGACTATCATAATCTGAAACATGAAAAGAAGAAAATATCTGCTTTAGTCAAATCACTGTCTTCTCAACTTCGTGATTACTCTGCTCAATCAAAAGAACTTGAAAAACTCAAGTCTGACATTGATGATTTGAAAACCATAAACTCTGTGATTTCAAAAGAAAAGTACAAACTTCAAAATATGCTCCAAAATGAACAAAAAGTTGTTGAAAAATGGAACACTGCTTCCAGAAATCTTTCTCAAATCTTTAAAGATCAGATTCCTCATGATGATAAAACTGGTCTTGGTTACTGGAAGTCTGATTTTGAAATGGCTTTTCCTCCTTCTGCTTCTGAACTTAGTGACCTCCCTTTAAATGTTTCTTCAGATGATCTTTTGTCTTCAGACTCCATGTCTATGTGTTCTGTAAACTCCTTAGATCTAAGGGAGCAACTCAAATTTGGAAACTTTGTAAAAGCAAAAGAACTTCAAGAAGTAAATGATTCAAATGATCTTGAAACTCCTGATTTATCTGTGAATCACTTGCTCAACAATCTAACCATTGATGACGAGTGTTCTTCTTCCTCCAAACCTTCAAAGATTCCCAAAATCGATTTTCCTAAAAATAAAAAGAGTATTGGTAAGAACAAAGGAAAATCTTTGGCTCATTTTTCTGAACCTTCTAAAAGAAAGGCTTCTAAGGCTCAACCTCCTTTTGTTCCTAGGTCTGTGAATTTAAACAAGGAAACTCATTTTAGTAAAGGAAAAGGTGTGTTAGGAGTCAAACCTCAAGAGCCTCACATCAAACTAAATTTTCTCAAAAAGACTGTGTGCAACACTCCAAACATGACTTTTAATTACCGAAAATGTTACAACTGTGGAGATACCTCTCATTATGCAAAAGACTGTCCGTCAGACAAAATTGACAGAAAATCTGCTCTACCTTCTTCTTCTAAACCAAAAGGACCCAAAGCCAAGTGGGTTCTTAGAAACTAACTTTTCTGTGTGTGCAGGTCATAAAACCCCACAAGACATGGTATCTTGATAGTGGGTGTTCTAGACATATGACCGGAAACAAATCTCTCTTACTTAACTATGTGTCTGAAAAGGGTCCGTCTGTTACGTTCGGAGATGACGCAAAGGGCATCACCAAAGGATACGGTACTCTCTCAAATGGAATCATCACCTTCAACAAAGTGGCCTATGTGGAGGGACTTATGCATAATCTTCTAAGCATAAGTCAACTGTGTGATCTTGGTTACAAAGTCATCTTTGACATTTGTGCATGCAATGTAATAAACAACCAAGGAGAATCTGTCTTATCCGGCTCAAGAAAAGAAAATGTCTATATCATAAATATGGACAATAATACGGAAGCTGAAAGCATTTGTTTCATCTCTGACGATGCTGAAAAGAAAAGTTGGCTCTGGCACAAAAAGCTTTCTCATCTGAACTTCAGAACGCTTCATTCTCTCTCCTCAAAAGACTTGGTGATTGGGCTTCCAAAGCTCAATGTTCTGAAAGATAGAGTGTGTGGTGCCTGTGAGAAAGGAAAGATCTCCCGGTCATCTTTCAAATCAAAGCAAAATTTCTCTATCAACACTCCTCTTCAGCTGCTGCACGTGGATCTATGTGGACCAGTCAGCACACCAAGCCTTGGTGGTAAAAGGTACATTCTAGTTCTAGTTGATGAATTCTCACGTTTCACTTGGACTTTCTTTCTCAGGCACAAAGGAGATGCAGCTGAGGAGATTATTCTCTTCATCAAAAAGATTGAGGTTCGGACGGGTCTTCCAGTCAGATCCATTAGAAGTGACAACGGAACGGAATTCAAGAACTACACTCTTGATGCCTTTCTGAATGACAAAGGAATCTCTCAACAATTCTCTGCTGTAAGATCTCCTCAACAAAATGGAGTGGTGGAAAGGAAGAACAGGACGCTGTGTGAAGCTGCCAGATCCATGCTGTGTGAAGCTAATCTTCCCACCTACTTCTGGGCTGAAGCAGTAAACACAGCCTGCTACACTCAAAACCGATCTCTAATCACCAAGAGATTGGGAAAAACTCCTTATGAACTGTTCAAAGGAAAGAAGCCCAAAATTGGTTTCTTTCATGTGTTTGGGTGTACTTGCTATGTGTTGAATGATAGAGATCATCTGGGAAAGTTTGATCCCAAAGGTGATGAGGGAATCTTTGTGGGATATTCTCTCACTCCCAAAGCCTACCGAGTGTACAATCTCCGACGAAAATGTATTGATGAATCAATACATGTTGACTTTGATGACTCCAAAACCTCGTCATTATCTTCGAACTCTGAAAAACTAAATGATTGGGTAGACTCCTATCTGGGTCCAGACCCATCTCCTCCATTTGTCAATCCCTCTTCCTTCTCACCACACTCCAATGAGCCTTCCACTTCATCAAACCCAAATGAAACCCAAGCTATTGTTCCATTCCAACCTACTAATAGTTCTCAAACTCACCTCTATACAGACCCTCAATCTTCTAATCCAAACTTGTCCTCTCCTTTACCTCATCTTCATAATCATCCTCATCCTATTCCTCCAGCCATTAAGTGGACTCGGGATCATCCCATCGATCAAATCATTGGTGATCAGCAAGCCGGTGTTCGAACCAGGAGAGGAACTGGAAACATATGTTTATATGTAAACTTCCTGTCAATCACTGAACCCAAGTCCATTAATGAAGCTCTAAGTGATTCAAGTTGGGTTCTGGCCATGCAAGAAGAACTTGAACAGTTCATCAGAAACAAAGTCTGGAAGCTGGTTCCGAAACCTTTTCTTAAAACTATCATCGGAACTAAGTGGATCTTCAGAAACAAGATGGATGAGCTTGGTACTGTTGTTCGAAACAAAGCCAGACTCGTTGCTCAAGGCTACCGACAAGAGGAAGGGATCGACTATGACGAGACGTTCGCTCCGGTGGCCAGACTAGAAGCCATCAGAATCTTC
Source organism: Centaurea solstitialis (assembly GCA_030169165.1). NCBI lineage: Eukaryota > Viridiplantae > Streptophyta > Magnoliopsida > Asterales > Asteraceae > Centaurea > Centaurea solstitialis. The sequence goes on from CM058043.1 coordinate 47,660,940, forward strand.
CTGGCTCATGCTGCCTTTCTCAACATCAAGGTGTACCAGATGGACGTGAAAAGTGCTTTCCTAAATGGGAAGCTGTCGGAGGAAGTCTATGTGAAGCAACCTCCAGGCTTTGAAGATCCTCACCATCCAGACTATGTTTACAAGCTTGACAAGGCCTTGTATGGTCTAAAGCAAGCTCCGAGAGCCTGGTATGATACTCTCTCTGAGTTTCTCACCTCCAACAAGTACATCCGAGGTAAAATTGACAACACTCTCTTCTTCAAGAAAAAGGCAGGTAATATCATTCTTGTTCAAATCTATGTGGATGATATTATTTTCGGAGCCACTGATCCCTCTATGTGTGATGAATTTGCCAATCTCATGAGTACTAACTATGAAATGAGCATGATGGGGGAATTATCATTTTTTCTTGGTTTACAAGTAAAACAAACAAAAGAAGGATTTTTATAAACCAAAGCAAGTATACTAAAGATCTTTTAAAGAAATTCAGTTTTGAATCTTGCTCTCCAATGAAAACCCCCATGGCTCCTCCTCTTAAACTTGATTCTGATCCTAATGGCAATTCTGTAAATATCACTGAATATAGAGGAATGATTGGCTCTTTACTTTATCTTACTGTTAGTAGGCCAGATATCATGTTCTCTACGTGTCTGTGTGCTCGTTTTCAAGCTGATCCTAAAGAGTCTCATTTATATGCTGTAAAACGCATCTTCCGGTACCTGAAGGGTACTCCTGATCTGGGTCTTTGGTATCCCAAAGACTCAGGTTTTGATCTAATTGGGTATTCAGATTCTGATTTTGCAGGATCTAAATTAGACAGGAAGAGTACAACCGGAAGCTGCCAACTTCTCGGAGGAAAGTTGGTGAGTTGGTCAAGTAAGAAGCAGCATTCAGTCTCCACCTCTACCGCTGAGGCTGAATATGTAGTTGCTGGAAGCTGCTGTGCCCAGATATTGTGGATGAAAAATCAGCTTCAAGATTACGATCAACAATTCTCTCAGGTGCCCATTCTGTGTGACAACTCAAGCGCCATCGCGATAGCAAACAATCCAGTGCTTCACTCCAGATCCAAGCATATAGATATTCGCTATCACTTCATCCGAGACCACATCATCAAAGGTGATGTTGAACTCCATTTTATACCAACGGAGTATCAGTTAGCAGACCTGTTCACAAAGCCTCTAGATGAAGCTCGGTTCAAATTTCTCCTTGGAGAGCTTGGCATGATCAATCTCCCATAGATCTTAGCTATGTGTATGTATATTTTTTATTCTTTCTTTCTTTGTTTATAAAAAAAAAAAACAAAAAAAAACAAAAAACAAAAAAATAATAAAAAAAATAAAAAAAAATAAAAAATTGATGGTGGTGATGTCATCCAGCTGATGTCATCATAGTGACATCATTCTATCCCTCCACAGATTCAACTATCTTCCAATTTTGTTTTCTCCATCCGATCACTCCTCCGGGCTCCAAGACGAAACGCAATCTGGGTGGAGTTTGGCTCCGGCTCCGCTCCGATCTTCCAACAATGATCCCATCCGGCTCCGGGTAGAGTCCTCCGACGAAACGCCTTCGGGTGGAAGAGCCTACGACGAAACCACCCTCCGCCTCCGGCCGCTCCTCCGCCTCCGCCCTCTACAACAACAACCACCAACGTCCTCCGACTCCGACGAAAACCAACCCCCCTCCTTCCTCCACCATTCTCCTCCGCCTCCAACCGAACTCCAACCTAACACCCCGAACCGAAACCCTCCATCCGGCATCCCGAAACCCTCGACGCACACCTCCTCCGCCGAACACCTTACCTCCGCCTCCGATCATCACCCTCGCTCCGACCTCTACCCTCCTCCCGCTCCGACCTACACCCTCCGATCCATCCTTTTTCGTCCAACACCGGCTCCGACGAAAACAACCCCCTCCCTCCTCCAACTCCGGTCCATCACACCCTTCCCCCAACCAAGAACAGAATTTTTTTTCTATCTTTCCCCAATCCCAACCTAATTCCACCCTCCACTCAACACTTGACACATACCTCTACCCTAACCCTACCCTAAGCCCAACACTCTAAACCCATCAGTTTTTACCCCCATCCCTCCCTTCCTAACCCTAATTCCCTCTATAAAAACCCTTTACCCTCTTCACTTTTCACCACACCATAAAAACTTCTCTTCCACCTCTCTCAACCAAACCTCTCCATCTTCTTCAACTAGAGAACCATCGACCACCCCCGGCCACCAACTACCGCCCGGTCGCCACCAGCAACCTCCGACCGCCGCCGCCTCCGGCCGCCGCCCTCCGGCCCGCCGCCGCCCTCCGACCAACGCCGCCCTCCGGCCCCACCGACCTCCGGTCGCCATTGCCGTGCTCCGGCCGCCACCGCCGTGCTCCGGCCGCCACCCTCCGGACGCCACCGCCGTCCTCCGGCTGCCTCTGCCGTTGTCCACACGCCACTGCCGTGCTCTGGCCACTGCACACTCCGGCCACCACCAACTTCCGGGCTCTCCTCGGGACTCGCTCCGGCCTCCGGCGCCGGGCAACATTCTCCGGCCTTCGTACTCACTCTTGAGCTAAGTCCTTCTCTCCTTCTCTCATAGGATGGCTTTCCCTCCGGGTCCTCTTAATGACAACAATTTGGACCCGGCTAAGATAACCTTTCCTCCATGTAATCACTTAGCTAGATTCTCTGCCATTGAGAACCATCCAGAGTTTGAACCTATGAACAACTACCTTAAAAAGTCTCCCCTCTTGTATGCCTTTACTGCGAACACTAGGATGAGCTCTTTGTTGTTAGGAAATTTTTGGGCCACTGCATCCTTTGATAGCCATACTGATTGTATAGTAGCTTCTGTCCTCACTGAAAATGATTTATCCTTTGACGAGGCTGATGTTCGCACGGTCCTTCGCTTACCTGATACACCAGACTTTGCACTTTTCCCTCTTCACTATGAGCATGACTCTATGGTAGCTCTCATGAACTACACTCCCAAAGAAGAATACAAGAGTCAGGTCACCCTTTTTAGAAATAGCATGGGTGGGGTCTGGCACCACTTTTTCAGCCACATCATTTACTGCTTTTCTAGGAAGGCCGGTGGCCAAGACCAATGCCCGGGGTATGTTACCGAGTTAGCTCATGCTATTCTCCATCAACGTCCCATCAATTTTGCGGGCTTCTTCTTTGATTCTATGGTCATGATGATTGGTCACAATCAGTCCACAGCAGTTGCCTATCCTAGGTTTATGTCCTTGATTATCAATATGAAACTGGCGGATGCTATTCTGGCGGATTCGAACACTCCCAACCCACAAGTGATTTATGATCTGACCTCGCCTACTTTGTCTGTCAAGCTCTTGGACCGTGAGCCTTTGGCGACCGATAAGCCTCTTCCGGACTTTGTGCTCAGACTAGCATCCTCTGATCTATCATGGGGTGCCACTGCTCCTACCCTTCCTCCACCTGGCAAGATGCGTCCTCACTCTTATACCTTTTCCCGAGCAAAATTGGCGGGATCCAAGAAAAAACAGCCAGGACCCGCCAAACCCTCCGCACACTCCAAAACGGCTATCCCTCCGAACAACCCATCGGAGGGAATCCCAGCCTCTAAATCTCATTTGCGGAGGCGCTCCACATCCCCCCTTGGATCTTCTCCTAAGAGGTCTAAGGTTCTTCCTAGGGTCAACCACGAAGGTAACACTTCTACTGCCCCAATTGGACCCGGGGGCACACATTCCACCTTTACCACCTCCTCTGGCGTGTCTCAACACACGTCGGTTGTATTCAAGGAGTCCCTACTTACACCTGCCACTTCCTCCCAAAAGGTTGTGGTAGATGACTTGGGTTCTGCTCCGACCCGAGGCCAAACTACCACACTGCACGGCCTTTCACATACTGCACCAGCCGATGAGGGTCCCATTATTCCTGAGGCTGTCTTTCTTTCTACTTTTCTTGAGGCAGATTCTCCTCCGTCCGGACACGAAAGTTTGGCGCCACCGGCATTTGACTTCACGGACACTCCTGCTATTGTCCATTCTCCACGGCGTGAGTCCCCTCCTCGACGGACTCCTTCTCCGACGCGATCCCTTTCTCCGGAGCGACACCGGGCCTTCTCCTCTTCTACTTGTCCGATCAGTCGGATGCCTATTGGAGACTTTTTCTCTGATGTTCTTCACAGTAGTCGGAAGGTTTTGGGACACTGGAATCTCAGTTGGCCACTCTATCCGGAGACTTCCGGACCTATTTGGCTCAGCATGACACTCGCTTGAAGGCTTTAGAGGACTCTCAGACTGTCTCTCATAGATTGCTCACTGTCTTGGGGGAAAATGAAAAGATCCATCGTCAGGTTCTTTCGAAGCTCACTACTCATGTTGAGCACTTCTCCTCTACTGTTGCAGCCTCCGTTGACTCCTTGAAGACGGATATCCAGCAGCTTGCTTCCTCTATCTCTTCTCCTCCGAGTGATGTTCTCTCAAAGATTTCAGACTCTCTGGCTTCTCTCTCCAAGACCACTGAGCAGCATGCAGAATCCATTGAGGCTTTGAGGGTGGCCTCTTCTGATCACGGCACCACCCTCAAGGCCATCTCCGCCCATCTTGATCAGTATCAGCTTCTCTCCCAGCAAGGTCCGGCTCTCTTCACTTCTTCTGACCGCGAGACACTGCACTTCCTTAAGGCCCGGATTTCCGATGCTGAGGTGTCTTTTGAGACTCCCCCGCAGCTGAGGGGGAGAAACAGGTAGTAGTTACATCTGCTGAGGGGGAGGATCAACCTCGATCGACTGTTCCTAAACGAAGATCTGGTCCGGACATAAGCAGCAGAAAGAGAGTTCATCCGAGGCAAATGCAAATAGCTAAGGATGCTGTCACTACCTCTCCTCCATCCGATGCATCTCTTCAGGGGGAGGAAACCAGAATCTCTTCAGAAGCAGATGAAGACTCCTCTAAAGAAAAAGGGAAAAACAAGCTCACTCCTGACCAAGAAGCCGCAGAAGAAATTGCCAAAAAGAAGGCCCTTCAACAAAAAATAAGCGAGTTTGACAAGCTCAGACTTAAGCCTCCTTCTAACACATCTTCAGTGTTCGGTCCTGATTTCTCTTTTCTTGGTACAAAGGTAGCCAAGGATGTAGCAAAGGAAAAACAGAAGGTAGTAGACAATGTGGTAAAACACTTTCATGACTGCCTCACTCGAAGAAAGGATCCAAAGGAAATTACCAAAGTCAGAGCCAAAAAGGAAGGTCAAATCATCTGGATGGCTGTTCAGAGAGCTGGCAATTCCCCAGAAACTACTCCCTCTGAAACCTTCAACCTTCTGTCCCTAAAGAACTTTGGTGTCACCGAATGGAATGAGATTCTTTTCTTACTGGATGACAAGCAGATCCCAGATCCGGTCTACAAAGAAATCATGGGTTTCCTTGACAAACTCTATGTCAGCTTGGGAAAGGTCAGGAGCGAATACAACATAGTCCTCTCTGAAGAAGAAAAGAAAATCTTCTCAACCTTGAGTGAGCGAGCTAAGTAGTTCCTTTGTGTTCACTATCTATCTATGTTTCTTATCAGTCTACTTCTATCTATAATACTTTTGTAATCTCACCGATGTACTCTTTATCGATGAAATTAAAAGTATCTCTTAGTGGTTGAATTTTTTTTCTTTTGCTGTAAATAGTTCATATTACTGTAAATACTTATTTATACAAAAAAAAAAAAACACGAAGAAAAGAAAAGAAAAGAAAAGAAAAGAACCCAAAAAGAATAAAAATGGGTCATCTCTTATACGAAGCTAGTTTACAATCTTTGTGCCGGATCACATCCTCAAATAGGGGGAGATTGTTGGAACACTTCATTTGAAGATGTACTCCGATGACCTTCTATATTATGTATTGTAAATCTATCTTCTCTTGTCTCAGGTACTAAATAAATCAATTATTCAAAGAAGAATTGATATCAGCTGAAATCGTCAACAACGTGGAATGTATGTGATTTTGGCTAAGTATCTGAAGAGTCCCTCCGGAGGAGTACATCAAGACAAGTCATCCGGATAAGTCCATCCGGCCAATCCATCCGGACGAGTTCATCCGGACTAGTCCATCCGAGCAAGCCATCCGGACAAGTCCATCCTGATCTGAGTCCACTCAATTAGATCATTTGGATAACTCTTTGTGCAATGGACCAAGGATGGCTCGTGGATCAAGAATGCTTGGTTTGAGATTTTGTCTGAAGATGGTCATCTCAATAAATACAAAGTTTCATTGAACATTGTCTACCTGCAAAAAGGAGTAAAGGAATTTTGACTCTGTGCCATACTACTTGGAGAGATTCCTCTGCAGGAGGTTTGGCTTGTCTCCATTAATGCAAAATATTCACTAAAGAATGAATATCTGCAAAAAGGAGTCTTGAAGATTTGACTTGGCTTCAATACCCAGTATGGAGATCCTCATGCAGCAAGACAAATGTTGACACGCGTCCATTGTACTTGATGAAGCTGGGACTATAAATACAGGTCTTTGGTCTCAGTCTTCCTCACGCATTCAAGCTTTCAGATTTAGAACAACATAGCAAATCAGAGAGAAAGAGTGCTTCCACCACCTTCAAGTTCATAGTGTTACTGAGTGTTCCATAGTTGTTCTTGTAGTTCTGGTGTCTTAGTGTCTAAGTGTCTTAGTGTCTTAGTGTTTTGATTGTTCAAGTAGCTTAAGTTATTTGTTTTCCGCAGCAATCAGTCTTTGTGAACTTAGTGTAATTCTTAGTTGAAATTTTTCAATACAAAGAATTTAAAAGTACTTCTCTGTCTTTAAATTTTTACGGTTTTGCATTCAACCCCCCTTCTACAAAACCCTGTTAGCCTAGTTTATCTCCTTTTGAGACCTAACAATATATATATAATTTTATATTATAGTATAAATGTATAATATTTAAAATATAAATGCATTAATATAACTTTATTTTTAAAATGAATTAATCAATAGAGAAAATTGCATTTTTGGTCCCTCTAGTTTGTTTTTGGATGAAAAGACCGATATGCCCTCATGTGCAAGGCACATGGGAGGGATTTAACAGACACACCTAACGGTGTTAGTCTTGAGGGACCAAAACCACGCAAAAATGCATACCACAATGGTTTTTTTGCAATAAAAATTTTGTAGGGACCAAAGGTGCTGGTTTCGTTAAACCACAGGGACCAAAATTGCAATTCACTCTTTATTTTATTAAATAATTAATAGAGAAAAGAACGAAGAGATACAAAGAAGAGAAAGAAAGGGGATGGGGGTGTGGGGGTGGGTGTTGGTGCCACTCGGTATAGGAAAGCCGAACACCACCAAGCCGAAGACGGTGAGATGGTGTTGTCGTTCTTTGTCGAGGAACCCGAGCCTCTCAAGTGAGGTATAAAGCTCCGTCTAAAAAGCGATCTATCAAAGTTATTCCATACATTTACAAATGCAATATATATATATATATATATATATTTTAGAAGGGTATCTGAGGCTTTGCCCCGACTAATCCCGGCAAGGTTCACCGACAGCTAAAGCATGCTGCCCTGAGTTAATCCCCAGTGGCCACAATCTGGAAGCGTCTGGATTCGAACCTGGGGTAGAAGGGTTAACTAACCACTTCCCTCACAGGCCTTAACCAGTACACCACAGCCTTGTGGTTAATCCATAAATATATTGGTTCTCAAAGTTCATTTATACAAGAGTAAACTACGATTTTCGTCCTTGTGGTTTGATGAAAATAACTATTTTCGTCCCTATGGTTTAAAAATTGCTTTTTTCGTCCTTTGGTTTCAGTTTGCTTCTGTTTTCATCCCTACCTCTAACTATCTATACTATTATATAAAGAGAATAACTCAATATGTTAGTTATTTTGTTCAACAAAACTGATTTACACACTTACACTTTACCCCCTGTAGTTAGTTATTAAATCTTGTTTTAGTCCTTTAGTTTTTCATTTTCTACCTTAAACATTTATCATATAATCTAAATAATTATATATTATGAATTAAAATATATTAAAATTACGTTTTTTATTTTACAAAGTATAGCATCATAATTGTCTCGTCAATACCTTCGAAATGAGCCCAATATTGAATATTTTATGCAATTATTTTAGATAAAGGTAATAATTTTATTTCAAATTTCAAGATTGACTATTCAATTTTTCAAGCTTATTAAATATTCATTCTATAATATTTAATTTATAACTTCCAAGATTTTGTTTTTCATTAGTACCTTTCCTCATAAAAGAATCGAGTTGAAGATGGATGTGTAACTAGCCCCTTGTAGAATTGTTTTAATTAACAGTTATATGATTTTTAATTTTTGTGTATGTTCCAAAAAGTATACTTGATGTCCTTCCTTGAAGAAAAATGAGTTCATTCATTCTAGAGAAACTTGATGGTTATGAATTGGTTGTAAGTTGGTTGCTTATTAGTTATTACCAAGAATAATATATAAAGCCTTTTTGACCCTACATAAGAAAATTTGTCTTCGGTTTTGAAGTTATTTATTGGATCAACATACATCAAAGCTTTCCGTGAAGAATGCGGCACGAGCTATTGGAATTGTATGGTTTATGCCGGTGTCAAATTCATAGGATTTTTACTCCAACTATTTTTTAAATATTTTTAATAATTTACATCTTTCTGCATTGTAGTATATAAAGTATTAATGTGTAAGTTGGTCATTGAATGTTAAGCACCAATGTTTTGAATTTAAAAACCACCTTATCCATCAACAACCTTTTTAAAATTACGACACAATCCACCATATTAACTTTCCATTTGCGACATAAGACCACATAGATTAATAAAATTAACATATCTAAATCGAGTTTTTGATTTTGATATTAAGATTTTTCGCGCCGCATCGCGCGCGGGTAAGTATCTAGTGTTAATAAAGGGAGTTAAAATGGAAGGAAAAAAAACATATTTGAAATGTTACATATTCAGTCCTTGTGGTTTGTAGAGTAATAAATATGTTACCTTAAATTTCAAAAAATTTAAAACTTATATATTGTTTTTTTAGTAAATGTATGGAATAACTTATATATATATTGCATGGAACAAATTTGTATTTATATATATATATATATATATTGCATTTGTAAATGTATGGAATAACAATATTTTTTCATTATATATATATATATATATATATATATATATATTTTCATTTACAAATTTTAGAAGGGTGGTAATAATAATAATAAATTTGTATTTTTTCATAAACAATATTTTTTGGAAGTTATCCAACTTTGAAGATATGAAAGAGTCTTCGAAAACCCCAAAATTTTCTTCTCCAATGATGTTTTTATTTTAGAGAAGGGATGAAAGAATCCATCAGATCTACTTGTGAGCTCAAAATCTCAAAATTTTATATTTTGAAAAATTTAAAGGAAGTGTTCTAATAGCCTTGAGATGTAGTAGCGTCCGAATATTATCTAGTATCAAATTCATCGTTGTTGAATGCATACCTTTTCACGTATTGGTTTTTTCTTTCATGATTCACCGACCTACTCAAGTTTCGGTTCAATTTGTAAAAATCCAATTTGGTACATAATTTACCTTGTAAATTATTTTTGAAAAGTTGTTTCAATAACATTCAAATAATCTATAGGTTCTATGGCCATTCTATTTTAAATAAGAGGGTCTAATAAAAAGGTTTTTTTAGCCATAGGTGGTTTTATTTATACTAAACTCTTTTGTTGATTTTTGTTGTGTTTAGTTGCAGTAAGCTTCTTATAAATAGTTTGTTTGCTTTTTTTTACTTCAAAAAAGTATCATTTGATAACCAATACAATTGGCCTCACCTCATTTGGATTTTTCTATGAATTTTACAAGCTAGCAAGTAGCAGCTACAAGTTGTCAAACCAGACAGACCTGTACATTCTATTCTCTTAACTCATTTTAATGTCGGAATGAGCTTAAGATGTCCAAATACGAAATAAACTAGACGTCAATATCTTTCTAATGCCACTAAATTCACCCTTAAATAATTTTTCTATAATTTTATATGATTTTCAAAGGCATTGTTGTCATAAGAATTATACTAATTCAATTCATCAATAATCTTGCAATATCATGACCAATTCCTTATAATTCAATACCAACTTCTAGTTTTCATTTCATAATAACATCAACTTTGTAAAACTTTTAGAAATTCCGAGATTGACAAGCATCTTAACATATTTTTCCACATTAATCACCAATGCAATATTTAATACAAGTTCCACCATGAATTACATGCTTAATTCTTATAATTACACCATGATTTTCTCAAGATAACAAGATATTAACCAACATATAACCTCAGTCATACAAAATCATCCACTGCTCACAAACATACAAACTCTGATTTCCATAAGTAACACTAATTATAAAAATTAAAATTAGTGTTAGGAGTATACCTTCAATAATCTTCACATATACATCAAAAATTCATCAATTTGAGCTTTGATTCTTCAAGAATTGAATGTGTTTGGGCTCAAGTGTGTGTAAATGGCACCTTGATGTGTAGGAGTTCTAGAATTGATTTAGGGAGAAATGATGTAAATTTCATCACTTTACCCACTTAAACCCGGTTTTTGTTGGGTTTGATCCGCCTAGTACCCATTTTGACCAATAAACACTAAAAATGACATAACCTTTTGCTCGAAACTCTGTTTTCGATGAGGTTTTCGCCTATGCGTTCATAACGAGATAATCTACAACTTATAATAAAAATATTAAAGAAAAGATCTCCCCAAAAAATCATTTTTACGTATCTGTAACTTAGATTACGTTTTGACATGTTTTCTTCATTTTTCTCGTTTTAGCTTCGTTTGACGGAAAATTTTCCAAATCCTGTCATATAATCCTAAGAAATATAACTCTAAAAGTTTGAATCTAAACTCCCACTAAATCATAGGTTCTCTTATAGGTTACTACTAGTGCCCTTAGTAAAATTTTCCACTTTGACATTTAACACGCTTAACATTTTCTCATATTTAATGCACACAATATCCTTTTACCATATTAATTAAGCATACTTAGCAAATACTTTGGGATGTTAGAAATGGGATGTTACAACAAATGCAAGAAAGGTTCTAGGATGGCACTTAATTAAAGGACATGGAAAGATTCATCAATGTATGTTTTAACCTTTAGCTTAGTTATACATGTTTTAGCCAAATTAAAATGTTTCAAGTTTTTACCCTATTAGCCAATTTGGCGAGTGGCGATTACGGACCTTGCTTTCGAAAAATGATTTTATTTTAGTGATTTCATATGTGTTTTTGGAAGAGGTATCTCAGACTATATTGGGTCCAGATTAATCCTCGGCAATTTTGGGCCGAAGCCCGACTGCTAAAGCATGCAGCCCGGGGTCGAAGCCCCCAGAATGCGTCCCCCAGGGCTCGAACCCAAGTTCACCACTATGTAGTGATTTCATATGTTACTCTTTTGTTTTAAAACATTTTTGTTGTTTTAATTTGTAAGACTTGTAACATATTATATTATATATTGATATAAACTTTTACATCGTTTTAAACTTTCTTTTGAATGTTAGTAATGGAGGAAAACACCAGAACACCCTTTGCTTAACGGAGTTAGCGATAGAGAACGTTTTTTCAAGAAAAACACAAACCACAAAACCACAAGATAATTTATATACTTGTTAAAATTAAGGTATCAGTGTTATACTTTTAACTAAACCTCAAGGACCAAAATTAAAATTTACTTTATTTAATAACAGGTAAATTTAATAAAATCATTAAATAATACGTTTTCCAATGAAATTATTGAGCATCATTTCCTTTTTCGTAGCCTGATCCCATATACCCTAGCGCAAAATGACAATACCCAGTTACCCACAATTATTATCCTCTTTATGTAAAGAAGATGCCATTCAATTAAAAAAAAATCAAAATCAAAATACCATATTCTTTTGTCTTCTTTTAACTATCTTTAGGCTGTGTTTGGCAAGCATAAGCTAGCTGATAAGCTAGCTGATAAGCTAGCTTATAAGCTAGCTTATAAGCTAGTCCATCCAAACATGTACCAGGAAGCTAGCTTATCAGCTAGCTTATAAGCTAGCTTTTTGAAACGCTACTTTGAGTAGCTTATGAGAAGCTTATTGTAGCTTTTTCCAATTATATCCTTATTAATATTAATTATTAAATTCAAATATACCCTTTTTGGTCATTTTACATACTCATAAGCTAGTTTTTGCCAAACATAATTTGTTCAACAGCTAACTTATCAGCTACTAGCAAGCTTATCAATCAACAGCTAGCTTATCAGCTATCCGCTAGCTTATCAGCTACCAGCTAGCTTATAAGCTACGCTTGCCAAACATAGCCTTAATCTAACTATCATAAATAAAATAACAGAAACAAGAGTTAAATGCAATTTTGGTCCTTATGGTTTACAAAAAATAATGACTAAGGTCCTTCTAAGAAACTTTTAACTAATAAGGTCCTTATACTTTTGTTTTTTATAACACATATGGTCCTTCTTATAAAATAATTTTAAAAAAAGTAGAATTAAGAAAGGGTAATTTTGTCCATTCACTTTTCCTCTTCTTTTAGGCTATGTTTGGCAAGCGTAGCTTATAAGCTAGCTGGTGGCTGATAAGCTAGCGGATAGCTGATAAGCTAGCTGTTGATTGATAAGCTTGCTAGTAGCTGATAAGCTAGCTGTTGAACAAATTATGTTTGGCAAAAACTAGCTTATGGGTATGTAAAATGACCAAAAAGGGTACCTTTGAATTTAATAATTAATATTAATAAGGGTATAATTGGAAAAAGCTACAATAAGCTTCTCATAAGCTACTCAAAGTAGCGTTTCAAAAAGCTAGCTTATAAGCTAGCTGATAAGCTAGCTTCCTGGTACATGTTTGGATGGACTAGCTTATAAGCTAGCTTATCAGCTAGCTTATAAGCTAGCTTATGCTTGCCAAACCAAGCCTTAATCTTAGGCTTGGTTTGGCAAGCATAAGCTAGCTTATAAGCTAGTCCATCCAAACATGTACCAGGAAGCTAGCTTATCAGCTAGCTTATAAGCTAGCTTTTTGAAACGCTACTTTGAGTAGCTTATGAGAAGCTTATTGTAGCTTTTTCCAATTATACCCTTATTAATATTAATTATTAAATTCAAAGGTACCCTTTTTGGTCATTTTACATACTCATAAGCTAGTTTTTGCCAAACATAATTTGTTCAACAGCTAGCTTATCAGCTACTAGCAAGCTTATCAATCAACAGCTAGCTTATCAGCTATCCGCTAGCTTATCAGCTACCAGCTAGCTTATAAGCTACGCTTGCCAAACATAGCCTTAGTGTATAACATGTTTGGTCCTTCTTTGATTAATATAATAATGTAAATTTATTTGGTCTTTTTTTTTTTCAATTATATTATATTATTTTTATGTCAAAACATGTATATATATATATATATTTTTATATTGAATAAATAAATTTTAATTCCACCCCTAATTATATCTATTTACTTTACAAGTTATACAAATATAGTTTATATTTTCTTGTTTGTTTTATCATCCATTTGAAGCAAATTGCAATTTATGATTATTTTCGAGTTATATTATTGAAAAAAAGAGATCCAACCGATTATAATATATATAAATCATATATGCAATTAAATAGAATTAATATATTTTCCTCATAAATCATCTATTAACACATTTCTACCTCGCACGATCATTTGGTATCGAATTTACGATATTCTTTGTAAACCATAGGGATGTTACATGTTACATTATTTATTAAAAATAATGAGTTAAAATTATACTTAGTCCCTATACTTTACAAGAAAATAAATATATAACATTTTTAGTAAAAAAACACATCACTGATCTAAATTTTAGTATGAAAATAGCAAAAATGAGTAAAACATACATAATAAACACTGCAAGAAAAAACATACACAATCACAACATCATGTCTTAAATAACACTAGCGATAAAAAAACATGGTAAATTCGATACCAAATGATCATACGAGATTATAAATGTGCTAACATTTATGAGGAAAACATATTAATTCTATTTAATTACATATTTGATTTATATTTATTTTTTTATTTGATGAGTATCTTTTCAGTAATATAGCTCGAAATTAATCATAAATTGCAATCTCTTTCAAATAAATGATAACACTAACAAGAAAATATAAACTATATTTGTATAACTTGTAAAGTAAATAGATATAATTAGGGGTGGTATTAAAATTTATTTATTCAATATAAAACAATATATGCATGTTTTGACATAAAAATAGTATAATATATTTAAAAAAAAAACCAAACAAATTTAAATTATTAGGCCATCCACTGTGGCTCTCTTTTTCCTTCGGGTTGGCAAACGGCTTGGATGAAGCCGACGGGTTGGGACACAAACACCGCCGCGCCAAGCAATCGGGTTGGGGCAATCGGTTCTCCCAAACCGAAGCATTTTTCGACCGTTGGAAAAACCAACGGCTATTTTTTTTTTCTTTTCTTTTTTTTTTTCAATTTAATTTCCTATATATATATACAACCTTCATATATTCCACAACTCTCAATCAAACACAACCTTCATCTCTTCCACTTTTCTCTCCAAAAAATGTCTTCATCGTCATCATCACGATCATCATCGGCATCATCCTCATCAATTTACCACCCGAATTACGATTACGACGCTGACGATTTGTTGGAGGCCAACCACTTGGCGGCGATAGCCGCCGTGAACGAAGCGGTCAAACTAATTGTCGGTGACGAAGCAACTTTAAGTCGACAAACGAGGAGGACGCCAAAAAGTCGAAATCGTATAGTGGCACACGAGAAACTTGTTAACGACTACTTTTCAGATAATCCGGTGTATGACGATAACGATTTCGAACGGCGGTTTCGTATGACACGACGACTATTCCTTAAAATAGTTGAGGATCTTGAGAGGGAGTACGAATTTTTTAGGTGGACTCACGATGCAAGAGGAGTTAAGGGGTTCTCTCCGCTTCAAAAATGTACGTCTGCGATCCGACAATTGGCGTACGGTACTGCTGCTGATGCCACGGACGAGTACTTGCAAATGTCCGAAACGACATCAAGGGAATGTTTTACTAATTTTTGTGAAGGTATTATACATCTTTATATGCGAAGATATTTACGGAAGCCTACCGCAAATGATGTTCAGTTGTTGTTCGCATTGCATGAGCAACAACATGGCCTCCCCGGCATGCTTGGTAGCATAGATTGTATGCATTGGGATTGGAAAAATTGTCCCGTTGCATGGAGGGGTCAATACCATCGAGGTGATCATCCAGGACCGACAACGGTTTTAGAGGCGGTAGCATCGTACGATGGTTGGATTTGGCACGCATATTACGGAACCCCGGGTGCCGTAAACGACATAGTCGTTGTAAACCAATCACCGATATTCAACGATTTGTTCGAAGGCAAAGCACCCGATAGCTCGTTTTCAGTGAATGGCAGACAATACAAACACGGATACTATCTCGCGGACGGGATTTATCCGAAGTGGACGACTTTTGTCAAGGCGTATAGATATCCAACGGAACCCGAACGGATAGCGTTTACGGAGCGTCAAGAATCGGCTAGGAAGGATATCGAACGTGCATTCGCGATGCTTAAATCAAAATGGCACATTGTTAAGTATCCGGCACGGGCGTGGACAAAGAAAAAATTAAGGTATACAATGTACACGTGCATAATTTTGCACAACATGATTCGTGAAGACGAAGGCTTTGCAAATTATCCGTTTGATGAAAGTTGGGTTACAACTGATGATACCGAAGTAGATATATCCGAAGAAGAACGAGCGCAAAACGTCAACGAAGTCAAAAATAGTGATAAACACCTCCAACTACGAGCCGATTTAACGGAACACTATTGGGCATCCCGAAATTAATTTTTTAATTTTTATAATGTAATTTTTTATTTTTATTTCTAATATTAGAATTATTTTTATTAAAATTTTATAATGTAATTTTTAATTTTTATATAATATTAGAATTGTTTTAAATTAAAATTAGTTTTGATGAAGTGGGTTGCAGTGGGTCGACAGTGGATGAAATGGGTAGTTTTGGGTAGTTTTGTGGAAAGCTGATGTGGCGCTGATGTGGCAGCTGAAACCATTGGTTTGTAAAGGGTCGACAGTGGATGGCCTTATATTAATCAAAGAAGGACCAAACATGTTATACACTAAGATTAAAGGAAGAGGAAAAGTGAATGGACAAAATTACCCTTTATTAACTCTAGCTTTTTTAAAAATATTTTATAAGAAGGACCATATGTATTATAAAAAACAAAAGTACAAGGACCTTGTTAGTTAAAAGTTTCTTAGAGGGACCTTAGTCATTATTTTTTGTAAACCATAAGGACCAAATTTGCATTTAAACACAAAAAGTTATCTTCAAACACACATTAAAAGAAACAAGAAAAATCTTTAGTGTATGTAGCAGTAATAATAATAATAACAACAATAATAATAGATGAAAAATTACAGAATAACCTTCTCGATGAACTCAATTCTATGTTATTATCTTTCAATTAAATGTTAAATAAAATAATTTCATTAAAAGTTAAATAGAATATAATAATTTATATGTAAAGGTCTCTTTTAACCTCAAAATAGAGGTCAATCTTTTTTACCTCAATAAGTAGAGTTAAATTTTGGTGAGACCAAACTTTTTTCATAAGACTGGTGAGACCAACATATTTTATATTAAACTTTACATCAAAACATTTGTAAAGGTAAAAAAAATTGAACATTCATCGTAAAAACATACTAAAAAACACTATCGAAGAAAAAAAAAATCCAAACAAGGTTAAAAAACGAAACCTTCACAGCATTTCTGCTGTGAAGGTTCACACTATTTATTTGTAACCTTCACAACATTTGAGCTGTGAAGGTTTCATTTTTTACCTTGTTTTGGATATTCTTTTGCATCGAAAGTGATTTTTAGGTCTGCGTATTCGAGTTTTATTTACCTTCATGCAGTGGCGAATCTAGAACAGAAAACCACATGGTTCCTACTAAGTTTAGCCCGAAAAAAAATATGAAAGTGTCAACTATACTTTTATCGGGTCGGATTATTAAAATAAAAAATCAAACATTTATCCAATAGTGATATTTTTAAAGTTCTTACAATCGTACTCGATGAGGTCTTATACCTCTAAATAACTTTCTCAATATACAAAACTAAATGATCACTCAAAAATTGATCACCCATTTTGTTGCGTGTAGTCGTCTTTATCAACTTCATTGTTGAAAATGCACATTCCACGCTTGATGTTGCAACGGGTAAGATCAATACAAGTTTCAAGAGAAGATAAACCTTCGGAAAGATTATTGCGACATCCAATTGCTCAATTTGTTCATATTGGGGATTGGAGATTGGAGATTGGAGGTCGATTAGTTGAAGTCGAGGTCAATTAGGGATGGCAAAAAAATCCGAATCCGATAGGGAAATCCGAAACCCGAAATAAATGGGGCGGGTATGGGGACGATAAACGAGGACGGGGACGGGGATGGGGAAAACCCGCTTATTTTAAACGGGGATGGGGACGGGGACGGGGGGACCAATCCCCGACCCGATTACCCGATTATATCCCCCGAATATTTCCCCGATTATATCCTCGATTATATCCCTAAAATTATTTTTATTTTATGATTGTTTAATAGACAATATATTATATATAGCTAAATGGTTTATGTTTGGTCGTATATATACTTTAACATTTCAACTGTTAATATTTTAGATGCATTTAAACTATATATATAGCTAAACTGTTAATATTTTGGATGCATTTCAACTTTAAGACTTTAATTTTCTTTCGAATATGTTTAGAGAATAGATTCGAGAATGTTATGTAATTTAGTATATCATTTTTCGAGACTTGTGGATTTGTGGTAAAGTTTAAACGATGACGGGGATCCCGTGGTAAAACCCGTTTAATTAACCGTTTATACTAAACGGGGATACCCGTTTCCCCGCGGGTTTCCCCGATTACCCGATGGGGATCCCCGTTTAAATCCCCGCGGGTTTTTAAGCGGGGACGGGGATGGTTTTTTTAAACGGGGACGGGGGGGACCAATCCCCGCCCCAAACCTGCCCCGTTGCCATCCCTAAGGTCAATGAATATCCGGTCGTATGTTTTTTGGTTGAAGTCAATCAAGAGATTAAGCTATGTTTTTTTAGATATGTGGGCCAAATTTAAAATTGTTGGGCCTAAAAAACTTTAAAAAAAAAACATCTTTTGAGGTAATGAAAGATTTGAACCTGAGACCTACCATACACAACAAGGGATGTTATCGACCACACCACCATTGGTTTCGTTTATCTTAAACTGCTTAAAATATTTAAGATAGTTACTCTAAAAAAATTTAGGTAGGTCCCAAGTTTTTTTCTATATAACTTCTAACTAATATAAAAAATTTATGTAGGTCCCGGGACCTACCTAAGCTCTTCCTAAATTCGCCCTTGCCTTCATGGTGTTTTTTTGTGAAGTTTCATACGTTAGGTATTGGTCTCACATAGTCTCACGGAAACAGCTTAGTCTCACCTGATCCTAAGTCCAATAACTATTTTTATAATTAAAAACAAGATTTAATTCACATTAGTTAAAGACAAGCTTTCAACTATAATAATGGTATTTCAAAAAAAAAAAAAAACTATAACAATGGTAGTTAATTTGAAGTTATTTAATTATATATTTTTATTTATTTATATGTATTAATTAACATACTAGGTTAATAGGGATTTACTTTATTTAATTATAAAATGTTGTAACTGACTATTTTTTATAATATTAATTTTAGTCATTTTACATGTTTATTAGTCACTATAATTTTTTAATCAACCAACTTATCAACTATCATCTATCATCTACTTATCAACCAGTTTTTCAAACATGTAAACTTTAATATGCTAAGGTTGTGTTTGGCAAAAATATGTCACCTATAATAAGCTTATACATGTTTAAATGAACCGTAAACTACTTTATAAGCTAACCTATAAGGCTATGTTTGGCAAGCGTAGCTTATAAGCTAGCTGGTAGCTGATTATAAGCTAGCGGATAGCTGATAAGCTAGCTGTTGATTGATAAGCTTGCTAGTAGTTGATAAGCTAGCTGTTGAACAAATTATGTTTGGCAAAAACTAGCTTATGAGTATGTAAAATGACCAAAAAAGGTATATTTGAATTTAATAATTAATATTAATAAGAGTATAATTGGAAAAAGCTACAATAAGCTCATCATAAGCTACTCAAAGTAGCGTTTCAAAAAGCTAGCTTATAAGCTAGCTGATAAGCTAGCTTACTGGTACATGTTTGGATGGACTATCTTATCAGCTAGCTTATGCTTGCCAAACAAAGCCTAAGTAGATGTGATCATTTATTGGCTTGGACCAGGCTTGAACCAGGCCTTAGGTAATTTTTTTTGTCCAACAAGCCGAAGATAGAAAACACAAGCCCAATTTTACGGGCTTATTTGCTTGCCCATGGGCTAACGGTTTATTTTTTAAAATTAAAAAAAAAACAAAAGTAATATATATTTATAAGTTACGTAAATATTTAAATTATTTAAGTGTTTTCGAGCATAAAAATAAGATGTAAGGAATATTAATGTACATAATGTTTGAAAAAAAAGTACTATGATAGTTGAATTATGAACATTTTTCTCTCCAATGATGTATAATAATACATTAAAATTATTAAACCCAAAGTTACTTCTTATTATTTTTTTTAATAAAAACCATTAAAGTATTAATTATATACAAAATTAAATCAAAAATTAAGATATAACGGGTCCAACGGGTTTGCCCGAATTCTTTTTTTTGTTGCCCAAGTCTGCCCATTTTTTGACAATGATTATCCAAACCGCCTTTCTAAGGGGCTGAATGGATCGGGTCAAGCAAGGCGTACCATCAATGAACAGCTCAACTTATAAGCTAGCTTATTGAAACGCTTGTTGATGTAGCTTTTCGAGAGGTTTTGTAGTTTTCTATAATTATACTCTTATTAATATTAATTATTATATCCCATAATGATACGGATAAAACCATTCAGAGTTAGGGGAGGTAACGGCAATTACAGTAACATTGATCTTTTTTTTGTGTCAAGGACATTTGGAAAGATACATTTTTTGGTAATTTTACATACTCATAAGTTAGTTTTTGCCAAATAAAGTTTATTCATAAGCTAGGTTATTAGCTATCAACTAGTTTGTCAAACACAACATAACAGATAAATGATTTGTTCTATTCTTTTCGATCAATGAGAATAAGTTATTATTGTTTTATATAATATATTTTTTGAAGAAATACTAAAATATTAAAACAATATAATATTTTAGTAATAAAATCAAAAAATTAAAACTAAAATTGCTCAAATTAACTATCACTATTTTAATATTTTTTTGTTCTATTTATCATAGATAAATTTTAGAAAATATGTTCGAAAATATTTAGACTAATCATGTCATAATATTATAAATTAGGTAAACAACAAAATTGGTCCACTTAGTTGTTTGTAACACTTTTGATCTCTACAGCTTTAAAATTATAAGATTGTCATTGTGTTTGTAAAATTAATTAGATTTTGTCCTTCACTCTAATGCTCGTTAAAAACCCTTGTTAAATGAAAGGTATTTCAGATTTGTTTGAGCAACGGAGAGTAAGCAGCAAAATGGATTGAATACCTGGTCGTTGGTCGGCGGGAGAGTAAACAGACAGTTGGTCGCCGGTGAGAGAGACATCAGAAGTCGCCGGTGAGAGAGACAACAGGTCACAGTGAGAGAGACAACAAATCGCCGGTGGGAGAGAGCAAATATCGTCGGTGAGAGAGAGGCCAACGTGAAAGAGAGGTCGAGAGAAGTTATCAGGTCCACGAGTTTAAACTGAGATTAGTTTTTTTTCCGATGGTATTTTAGTCAAAATTCTCTTGTTCCATTGTGTTCTATTGGGTAAGCCATGAACACGTGTGTCCCATCCTTGTGCTACCTTGTTCTAGCGTGTTCACTTTAGAGCGTTTGGTATCAGGACATGATAGAGCAGGAAGAATAGAACAGGACATGACAGAAGAGTTGTTATGTGTTTGGTAAGACACAATATAATAGAACAAGATGGATTAAATGACCAATTTGCCCCCAATTTTTTCACCAATAATTAATTAAAAATCAAAATCATTGACTTTGTGTTTGTTTATCATATAAAATACATATTATACCCTAATCACCCTATCTCTTTCTCTCTCTATTTACACTAGAGAGAGAGAGACACACAAACACTCTTCATAAACACACACACACACACACACTTCATAAAAACACACACAAATTATACACAAATCACACATGACACACACTATTTTCACTAGAGAACACACACCTCATACAAACACATACACACACCTCAAAATATGCAATCTGGAACTAAGATACACCATAGGCTGAAGAAACAGATGTTAAAACAATTTTCCAGAAACAAAAAAAGAAGAAACAACAAACCCAGATGTTGTGAAGCAAAACTTGAAACAAAATCTCTGATTTCTTGAAAAATGGAAGAAACAACAAACCCATAACTGATTTTCAGAGGAGTAATCGATTGGGTTTTTACAGAACGAAAATCGACATGGTTAGAAACAAAATCGTTGATTTCCATATATAAAAACACACACACACACATACACACACATCTCATACAAACACACACACACACACACACTTCATAAAAACACACACAAATTATACACAAATCACACATGACACACACTATTTTCACTAGAGAACACACACTTTATACAAACACATACACACACCTCAAAATATGCAATCTGGAACTAAGAGACACCATAGGCTGAAGAAACAGATGTTAAAACAATTTTCCAGAAACAAAAAATAGAAGAAACAACAAACCCAGATGTTGTGAAGCAAACTTGAAACAAAATCTCCGATTTCTTGAAAAATGGAAGAAACAACAAACCCATAACTGATTTTCAGAGGAGTAATCGATTGGGTTTTTACAGAACGAAAATCGACATGGTTAGAAACAAAATCGTTGATTTCCATATATAAAATCGAACAAAAAGCATTGGAGTAATCAATTTTCAGAGAAGTAATCAGAAGGAGTAATAGAAATGGAAAAATTGATTTACCCTAGTTGAATCGATGAGAAAGGATGATGTGGAGGAGGAAGACGAGAGCATTGGCTTAGGCAAAGGCGTGAATCAGTGCGAGCCCGAGAGGAACGATCGATGAGAAGTGATGAGTTGAATTGATGAGAGTTGAGAGGAACAATCTGAAAGGATGAGCAAGACGGTTTTGAGAGTAAGGGGCGTGTTAGGTTTAGGGGGTAATTTAGTTTCTCAAATGTTGTTCAAGTTAGTTCCAGGGTAAAAAGGTGGGACAGGCGTGTTCCACTTTTGTTCTCGTTAGTTCCTGTCTTTTCCATTTTAAATCATGCCAAACATGAGACAACATTTCTTGTTATGTTTTATTCTACTTTGTTCCACCTACCAAACACACCCTTTAGGGTGCGTCAAACATGGGACAAACGTGTTCTGTTATGTCATGTCCCACCTTGTACCGCATACCAAACGCATCCTAGCGAAACAAGTTCTTTTAACTATCACTAAACACATGGACTAAATTCAGTCGTTTTTACAAAACCACAATAGACATTTATATACTTTCAAAACCGTAGAGATTAAAATCGTTACAAATCACAAAACCACAAGGACCATATTTGTAGCTTACTCCATAACTTAAACTATATTTGGACTCCTTATAATCTAAAGTAAGATATGATGTTGATATATACGATTCTTTTTAATAACTCCTAAAAGATAATTGAAATAACAACAACTAAAAAAAGGTTAATTAAGAATGATGAAAAACTTACCAAACTAAACCAAGAAAATTGGCATACTTTTGTCTCAAATTTTTTTTAGAACCCTAGTCCCCCTAAAACCCACTCATCCCCAAAACTCTCCATTAACAATATCCCCATTCTTTCACTTTCTCTCTCTTGCTTTTCAACATACAACTTTTATGCACCCTCTGGTCTTCCGTTACATTGACTGTTGTTTTGTTTGATCATCATCATCACTAAATAAGGTACCCTTTTGATTCTTGTACATTTTCTTCAAATGTGTTTTTTTTGTTAACATAATCGTCTTTTTTCACAGGTGATTGAGAAAAAAAAAAGAGGGTTTTTGCATACATTGCGTTGATCTTTCGGAATGAAAAAAAGAGGGAGAAAAGCTCTGAAAAAAGAAGATTATTCTGAAGAATGGTGCTTCGTATGCAAAGATGGTGGTGATATGATCATCTGTGATCATAAGTGAGTTTTATTTATTTGTTACATTTTAGTTCAAGAAAATATATAAAATGGGGTGTCTTCATAGTTCACATGCTGTTTTTCATTGAATGATTTGACAGGTTTCCGTATTTATTTTTAACTTTCTTGACTCTCAAGGGTATATTTGTCTTTTAGGTTATGATGTAGAATTGAAATTTTGATGCCTGGAGTCTCAAAATCAGTTGTTTGATCTTTGATTAACTTCATCATGATCATTCCTGTTTTGGGATTTTTATTTTTACACATTTAGTTCAAGAAAATAAAATGGCTGTTTGGTTTTCTCATTGAATGATTTGACAGCTTTCTGTATTTTTTTAGTTTTCTTGACTCTAAGGGTATATTTGTCTTTTAGGTTATGACATAGAATTGAGATTTCCAAATCAATCGTTTGATCTTTCATTAAGTTCATCATGATCATTCCAGTTTTGGGATTTTTTTTTTTCTTCCAAGATTGGTTTTGCTTGCTTTGATGATATGTATTATCAATGGAATCTGAAATAGAGAAAGTGTAGTTAATGGTGAAAAAGTTGTTATGGTCTTTGGAAGCTGACTGTTTTTTTTGGTAAATAGGAGGAGAGTGGTTTGATTTTGATCATATTTTGTTTTGAATCATTGTGGAAATATGCAGGGATTGTTTCAAATCTTATCATCCGGAATGTGTAGAACTGGATGATTCATCTGCGAAAGCTAAAAGCCGGTTTATATGTGGTAAGACACTTGTATCAAATTCCGTTATGGGTAGCTTATCGAATAGATCGACACATATATATCTCTACCCTTTGGGGTAAAGGGTCTGTGTGGGATATATACATATATACATATATATATAGACAAAAGTTCAAATGGAAACTCAAATCTGATTGCGAACGTGATGACCGCTGAGATCGCGCCACGTGGCATATTCACTCTGAATGATCATGTATTATTTAGAGTGAATAACACAACATTGAGTATTATTCGGAGTGAATAATGCTGAATAATAATACAGAATGATGTATTATTCACTATGAATAACGCTGAGTGCTGTGTTATTCAGTCTGAATAATACATGAGTATTCAGAGTGAATATGCTACATGGTGCCCTCTCAGCTGTTCTCACTTTCACAATGAACAACGAGTTTTCATTTGAACCCGACCCTATATATATATATATCACCCTTTGGTTTCGTTTTGTTATCAACGAGAATGGCACAAACAAGTGCTTGATGTATTCATTTCATGCCCAAAGACTCTCCTCTTTTGATTATGTTCTCCAATTCTATGTTGATTTCTATCATTTAGAGGATCGTTTTTTATAGGTTATACACGTATAATTTGAGCTCTTTTTGTTCCCAGGTCTGCATAAATGTGAGAGTTGCCGTAGGACTTCTGATGTCCATTGTTATTGCTGTCCAAAAGGGGTATGCAGACGCTGCATCAAGTCTGCAGACTTTGTTCATGTACATGGGAAGAAAGGATTTTGTGAATATTGCTTGAAGCTCACATTGCTCGTTGAAGAAAAGAAGGATGTTGACTCTGATGGGGTATAAAATTACTATGGATTCACTATGAAATTTTTCTAAAGTTTGGTCTTAGGCGTTGTTTGCTAAACACAAACTAGCTTATAAGCCAACTTATTTTTGTGTACATGTTTGGATGGACAAAAAGCAGCTTATAAGCTAGCTTTTTGATAAGCTACTTGGAGATAGATTTTTGGAGCTTTTTGTAGCCTTTTCCAATTATACCCTTATTATTATTAATTATTATACCCCAATATATACCCTTTTTGGTCATTTTACATACCCATAAGCTAGTTTTTGCCAAACATAATTTGTTCATAAGCTAGCTTATCAGCTAGTTTGCCAAACATAGCCTTAGAAGTTACTTTCATAAAGACTAATATATTTTAAACTATGTGCTTTTGCAGGAAACGATTGATTTCAACAATCGTGAGACTTACGAGACTCTGTATAAAGAATACTGGGAGATTATCAATGCTACCGAAAAGTTAACTCTCGAGGCTCTAATATCTGCCAAGAACCAACTGAAGTCCGGAAAGAATTATGATTCAGACAAGTACGAGGACAGTGATGAGTACCAGTTTTCAGATTACGAAGAAAACGACGACATGGAGGAGCCACATGATTCCGGAAAGAAAAAGAAAAGATCAAAGCCCGAGCCATCCGAGAAGAAAGTCAAGGCAAAAAGCACACCGAAATCAAAAAAGAACGAGTTCACGGGGTGGGGGTCAACACGGCTCATGCAATTTCTTACAAACGTAGGGAAAGACTCGGTCCATGCATTATCTCAACGGGAGCTTGAAAAGATTATAAAGGGGTATGCTAAGGATAAAGACCTTATTCAGAAGAACAAGGTAGTCGAGTGTGACGTATGGTTACAGACTATTTTTGGCCGAAAAACGGTGAAGCTTAACAGGATATATGACCTTTTGGAAACCCATTTGGCGGAGAATCAAGTGTCGTCGGATGAGGAGGATGAAATTGATTACGATTCAGACGAGATAAATGAAGTGGATGAGGTCTTGGTGGTTAATCCGAGGAAGAAAAAGAACAATGGAGATAAGATAGCGGAGAAGAAAGGGGTCGTGCTCGATCCGGTAGTCTTCCATTTTGCCGCAATTGTTCCTGAAAATATCAGGCTCGTGTACTTGAGAAGGAGTTTGGTGCAGAAGTTAGAAAAGGAACCTGATAGTTTCGAGAGCAAGGTGATTGGAACGTTTGTGAGAGTTAAAGAAGATCTGAATGGCTGCTTTTCCAAGAGCTACCAGCTTATGCAAGTGACAGGTTCGTCCTCTTCTTTTCAGCCATGACTTAGGCTATGTTTGGCAAACTAGCTGATAAGGTAGCTGATGACTAATAAGCTAGCTGATGAATAAAATGTGTTTGGCAAAAACTAGCTGATAAGGTAGCTTATGACTGTAAAATGACAAAAAAAGGCATGTTTAAATATTAATAATGTAAAAGTAGAAGGGTATATTTGGAATAAAAAAAATTAAAAAGTCCCATAAGTCACTAAATGCTACTCTTCTTAGCATTTGAAAAAGCTAGCTTATGGTCCATCCAAACATGTACTAGCTTATAAGCTAACTTGTAAGCTAGCTTATTTTGCGAAACAACGCCTTATTCTCTGAGCTTAGTTTATATGCTTAAAGTATGATAGTGTACTTTTTTAGGAGGTCATTTATTTTTACACCCTTTTGTATAAATGTGTGATGAATTAGTTATCTTTGCTATAATGTTTTTTCAGGCGTAAAAAGCTTGGTTGGTGAAAATGGCAACACCTTTGTGCTACAAGCATTAGAAACGGAAATCTGCATCACTTCTCTGTCTGATGATGAGTTCTCTGAGGTAAGGCGTACATCAGTTCACCACCTAATTAAAGATCTTGCTAAATATGAACACCAATGATCTATCTTCACTTAAGACTTGTGTTATTTTTTTCCTTGTGTGTCCTTTCATTACATATACCTAACTATTGTTATTTATGTGGGGTTATGTTATAACAAGGTCGATGGTTATCCAAATTTACTGTCAAATAGTTATTAATTGTTTAACATTTGCATCGATACAGTCGTTCAAGCAATCACGTGCATTATGCATACACATATATAAAAATGAAACATCTCTAAAAGTTAAACCATGTTAAGTTTTCATCAGAGGACATATTTTTGTAAGTGATCCATTATATATTTTATTCTAACGTGTTACTTATATTGAAGATAATGCTTGATGAAGATTCACTGTAGATGCTAACGAACATGAATGTCATTCCATTTATTTTGTAAAGTTAACTGTTTTTCTGAACCTATTTTAATTTCAGGAAGAATGTCAAGATTTGAAGAAGAAAGTGAAATCTGGCATACTTAAGAAGCTTACACTGGTAAGGTTGCGCATTAATTACAGTAACTGTTTTCTCTTAAGAACTGTAGTTTATATAGTTAATGTGTCGTTTGGAATCAAGATTGCGGTTGAAGTTGTTCTTTTGCTTTCTTGGATTACCATACTTTTGAAGGATTGTGGAGTAGTAGATGAAAGAGAGTTAAAAGTTATAATTTCAGTGTCTATTATGCTTTAACTGAATAACTGATAGGCTGATACCAATTCCAGATATATGGTCTCATGTTGCTTGACATCATGTTGATCGTGTGTTCTTATATGTGGTTTGACTTGTTAACAAATTTAGAGCATACAACCCATTAAGGTTATTTCTATTTAGGATGTATTGTTTTTAATGCAAGCAAACTGATTTCTACAAACATAATAAGAAATTTGACCAAATTGACTTGTATGACAGGTTGAGCTTGAAGAGAAGGCTAAGAGTCTGCACAAGGACATTGTAACGCATGTAAGTTGTCAAATACCCAACTTTTTTACTCCTATTTCAAAGATTTTTTCATATAATGTCCCTCGCTAGAGTATTTCAATCATGGTGTCAATGTGTCACACACACACACACATAGTATTAGGTTCAAATGAGAAGTGCTAAAAAAATATGAAGTATAGAAGTGATCTCCACCACGCATCTGGTCAATAAAGGCGGCTTTGACCGTCAGGCGCCAAATAGTTTCTCGCAAGGGCTGTAGGACACAGAGACGCAATTTCGTAAATTTTACAAATAGTCCAGATATGAAGATTCATATATGAATTACACAGATCATATATGAAGATTCATATATGAACCCGTTTCCCGCCTGATTGTAACATTTACGAAAATCAGTTATGCGTCCATGCGAATTTTGACTAGTCAACTTTGATCTCAACCGTATCAATGGTTGAGATCACTTCTCTTACTTCATATTTTTTTAGCACTTCTTATTTGAACCTCTCTCTCTCTCTCTATATATATATATATATATATATACATACATAGAGGAAAGTTCAAATGTGAACTCAAATTTGGTTGTGAACATGAGGATGTGTGACTGAGATACGTCCTCATGTTCGCAACAAAAATGGAATTCATATTTGAACCTAACCCTACATACATATATGTATATATAATCAGGAACTCTGTCATATAATGAGCTGTTCTTTTTTTCTTGTTTGCTAAAAGATGGATTACAATCAGGCAATTCAAGGATTTCATACATTGTTTCTCCTTATTGCTAGTTTCTTTTAGTTACCTCTTAAAGTTCCTTAGTTGGTTAAGGCATCACTTCAACACCTAATGCTGCTTCCATTTTTTTGGTGAAATCAGTGGATTCCCCGCGAGCTGACTTTATTGAAACACCGAATTGATCAAGCGAACGAAAAAGGATGGAGAAAAGAATATCCTCTTTTAGTAATTGTCACACATTTACTTTTATGAATGATGCATGCATGGATAGAAACTCATTGGCCTATGATATATTTATCATCTTAGGTGGGTTGTAGATCTAATAGCAACCCATCTATTCAACGATCTTTAGTCAAAGGGTCTTAAAAGGGCTTCTTTTTGAACATATAATGGTAACGTTGTCCTTAACCGATGTGTTTGTTTTACGCTATTTGAGTATTTGGAAAGAAGGCAATTCCTACAGAATCCGACAAACCAGACAAAGTTACTAGAAAAAGTCCCTACTGTGGTTCCAGACATCGAAGAAGATGGACCTGTTGAAGATGACAAGAAAGACTCACCAAAATCCAGTCTAACACATACGTCATCTGGGAATTTTAAAGACAATGCAGGTACGTTAAATAGTTTGCATCTCATCTTTTTCAAATAGGATAAAATGCATCAAAAGTAACAGTTTGCCTAGGTTCTTATAACGATGAATTTTTCTCCCAATCAGCATAGCATTCGGTTCTGCCTTTTTTATACCCACTTTACCTAATAAACAATAGGTTTATTTTGATATGATTATGACATGTTTCCTATTAACAATAAGTTACAATGTCACTTGACAAATTGGCATCCATTATTACTAGTTAGATTATTGGTCAAAATGGGTATGAAAAAAATAAGAATTGCACGTTTCTTACACTAATTGATAAAAACAAAAAACTTAGGGTGCGTTTGGTTGTGGAAAACTTTTTTCATTTTCCTAGAAAATGTAAGTTGAGTTTTCATTTTCGGTTTTCTATGATAATTTTAGAAACGCATTTGGTTGAAATGGTGAAGTTTTCATTTTCCTTTTTAGAAAATTAGAAAACGCGTTTAGAAAATTTTGAAAAACTAGCAAAATCAGTTTTATAGTTTACATAAAAGTTAGAGAACAGAAAATTTTCATTTTCTTAGAAAACTTTTGAAAATTGAATGGACCAAACATGTTTTCTCAAGTTTCATTTTCTTTGGAAAACTAGAAAATTTTCAGTTTCTTGGAAAACTAGATAGTATTGGGTTTGTTTGGTTTGATTGTACGATTTATTTGTTGCAGAAGAGAGCAAACATGAAGTACCGGCATCCGAGAAATATGCAATGGCAATGAAACTACAGAAGTTTTTTGGTTCGATGGAGGTGCAACACAACCCAAAGAAACCATCTGTCGTCAAGAATCCAACCCAATTGTTTGAATCCGTTGATACGATAAGCAAGGAGGAGGTTGAAGACACCGAAAGCT
Organism: Centaurea solstitialis; assembly: GCA_030169165.1. Taxonomy (NCBI): domain Eukaryota; kingdom Viridiplantae; phylum Streptophyta; class Magnoliopsida; order Asterales; family Asteraceae; genus Centaurea; species Centaurea solstitialis. The sequence continues at coordinate 47,690,815 of CM058043.1, forward strand.
CTCAGTGGTTCATCACAAGCCCACATGGTGAAAAAGTAGGACCTGTCTCATTGTCGGTGCTTAAGAACTGGAGCCAGACCCAAGCTGCGTCGGAGACTATGATTTACAAGTCAAGTCAAAGTGACGAAAAAGCTAGACCGTTGAACGTTGTGCTCCGGCTTGCTTTTCCTAGAAAGTAATTAAGGGTCGGGATTGAAACTTGCGTTTAAACACGTGTATGTGCAGTTGGTTAGTGGTTTAAGTATATTATTAGGAATCAAGGGACCAGAGGTTTTGGGACAGTTAAGGGTGGGTGTTTATATCTAACAAGTGGTAAGATTGGTCTCTCTATAGTCTATATATATGTTTGAACTATGGGATTTAATTCTCTAATGGTAATGGTTTGTGCTTAACATGTGCCCAATTTCCCTTCACTTATACTCTATAACAGATTAAGGAAGGATAAAAATTGCACTGACCCTAATGAATGGCAGTATGTGTTGAACTCTTTACTGTTTGTGCAATGTGCATGCCTCACTTGTACAGTACAACTATATTTTTTGTATCAACTTTTTTAATGTAATGCTAGTTCTGATTATTATATTTATGACATTTTGGTAAAGCAGGTTGATGGTAAGTTGGTAAACTAGAGGAAAAAAGGGTCAAATGGGAAAGAAAAAGACAAAAATACAGACCATTGGCCAATAAGGAGAGACTGCCATGTGGCAGATTGAAATTCATAAGAAAACTTACCTGAGTCTTTGAAAAATGGTCTAGAGTGGTCCATTAGTGAAAGAAAGGCATAATTTAGGCCAATCCTGATTCAACATGTGTTTTTCATTATATATTGTTTCTAGTGAATTATGCTTAAAAGAAAGATAGCTTTTTAGACAGAAAAAAGAGCCAGGCAGCTAATAATGATATTTGAAGATTACAAGCATCTTAAAAAGAGAGTTTAAACAGCAAAATTTTATTTCTTGTATGTATGTATGCTGTCAAAACAAATTGAAAGCATATCAATGTTGAATTTGTAACAATCAACCAAAAAAAGCTACAATCTATTGTATGTATTTATGATTGGCAATACACATCTCATTTGGAGGTGGTTTCAACTTAAACATCAATTTTTCAATGACTAAATCGAAGCTTATCTGGTTATTGATGAATATTGTCGTTTTCTAAACATACACCAACCGCCAAAAAGTGGCCTACATCAAATTCTCAGTCTGGCTTGCTTCTTTCCTATAAGCTTGTAGCCTCTCTTTCAGGTTTTTACTCTCTTCAAAATTTTCCTTCCTCTTCACAGCTCTCTTCAAAAGTGCGGATAGACACCGAGCAAAGAGTGATCTCAATGTATCTATTAAGTAGATTATTTTCTTAACATAAAAAACGCAAGGCCGTGCACAAGAGTAAACTCAATCAATCGATCAAGAAATTGGAAAATCGGAGATGATGCAAACAAATTGGAATATCCTTAGATGGAACTTAACAAAAAGAAGTCTTAAGATCCTAGTTTCCATGGTCTATTCCATGCATGGAAGCCTATAAAAGTGCACACATAATTGATTCCCAGTTTAAAAGTTCTGGTGACATGGTCTAGTGTTTTCAATGTGAGGATCACAAGCTTTTTAAGAAGCACTGATTCTCCTATGGTTTTTGATCTTTCCTAATAAGACCATAAGGCTGCACGCACCGCATTGTGGGTTCACAGCGGCTTAAACCGCCGAGCCCGGCGGCTTCAGCGGGTTCCGGTGCGCGAGGACGTAAGCCGGCGGCTTGTGAGTGCAAACGGGTTGGGAGAGCCGTTGTCAAACGGCTCTCTCAACGGATAATTTTTTTTTTTTTTTTTTTTTTCTTTTTCATTTAATACCTTCTATATATATATATACCCTCTATACACAACATATACACATACCCAACCAAATATTATTACACAAATTTCTTCATCCTCCAACCATATTTCTTACACCACTACTCTCTTCTACATACATCCACAATGGCACAACCCGGTTATTTGAACGATTCATCATCCACGGATACCGACAAGACTGGGAACAAGATGCGCAAATCTTTGCGCATCTTGTCCAACAAGCAAACGCATCATCATCGATTCGTCGTTCGAAGGCCCCTAACATAGACAGGGGTCGGGTAGAAGCTAACGCAAGGCTAATGGCGGACTACTTTGACGATAACCCGACGTACCCGGAGAAGACGTTCAAGCGACGTTTTAGGATGTCGAGAAATCTATTCACACGAATAGTCTATGATTTATACACACGGTACCCATATTTCCAACAACAGTACGATGCTACGGGGTTGCCGGGTTTGTCCACACACCAAAAGTGTACGGCGGCAATTCGGCAACTGGCGTATGGAATAACCGGTGACGCATGGGATGACTACGTCCGCATGGGAGAGTCAACGGCACGCAAGTGTCTAAACCACTTCGTTGAAGGAATTATACAAATGTATGGAAAAGTATATTTACGCAAGCCGACTTACGAAGATATTCAGCAGTTGTACGCCGCGCACGATGACCGTCACGGATTTCCCGGCATGCTCGGTAGCCTTGACTGCATGCATTGGGAATGGGCGATGTGTCCGGTTGCATGGCAAGGTCAATACCATCGAGGCGATAAACCGCATCCGTCAATTATTTTAGAAGCGGCGGCCTCCCAAGACACATGGATTTGGCACGCATTCTTTGGTTGTCCCGGTGCCATGAACGACCTAAACGTGCTCAATCATTCGCCCATCTTCGAAGATGTGTATAACGGAATCGCACCCGACCGAACTTTTCAAGTAAATGGGGCGACCTACAAGCACGGATATTATCTCGGGGATGGGATATATCCGGAATGGGCTACTTTTGTCAAAGCGTTTTCCTATCCGGAAGACGATAAACGAATTAAGTTTAAGGGAGCGCAAGAAGCGGCACGTAAAGATATCGAACGAGCTTTCGGCATTCTCCGTAAACGTTGGAATATAATCAAACAACCGTCTCGCTTCATGGAGATACCTACGATGCGCAAAGTTATGTACGCGTGTATCATATTGCACAATATGATACTCGAAAACAAAAACAAGGCCATTTGTGTTGTGCCGAACGATATTCCGGATCCACCTAACCCGCAACTCACTGAGGAGCAACGTATGGTGAATATTTTCCAAGTGAGAAACTCAACTATTCACCATAATCTTCGGGCGGATTTAGTGGAACATATTTGGAACATCGATATTGATTTTTAGTTTTTTTTATTAATGTTATGTAATTTTTTTTATTAATGTTATGTAATTTTTTTATTAATGTTATGTAATTTTTATTAATATTAGAATTTTCAAATTATTTTTAACAATATTATTTATTTAATTATATTATTTAATTAAATAAAATAAATGAAATAAATAAAATAAATTGAAAAGTGAGAGGGTTGGGTGTGTGTTGTAGAGGGTTATGGGAGGGTAAAGAGAGGGTTGACCAAAAGCTGATGTGGAAGCTGATGTGGCATTCAAAAAGTGAGTGGGTTGGGAGGGTTGGAGAGTATGGGTGCGAGTAGCCTAAGCTCCAAAATCTCACCTTATGTAAAACCAAATCAAACCTACCCCACTTGGAAGTAAGCACACCTTTACTCTACCCCATCCCCAAGGAGTAAAGAGGCTTGAAAAAAGGTTTTGTTAAGTCCTGAAAAAGTCTTACAAATTAGAGTTAATTACATATTTGGTCCCTGTGGTTTACATGAAATTACGATGGAGGTCCCTGAACCCTAATTTTCATGCCTACGGTCCTTGTGGTTTGTATTTCGTTACGATGGTGGTCCCTTACCCTAACGTCCGTTAAAAACCTCCGTTAGGGCAGGGGTATTTTAGTCAATTTGTTAATTTTTTTCATTTTCTATTAAAATTAAACTTTATTTATTATATTTTAATATTTAATTTATGTTTTATATAATATATTTATGTGTATGTATCAGGAACATACACGTGTTCCTCCCCCCTTCCCACACAAACCATCTACCACCTACATCTACTACCACCTACCACCTAACCTTCATCTTCTTCTTCCTCTTCTTTCCTGCAAAGCAACAAACACCAACTCCACCAACAACTCCCACCACTACCCACCACTACCACCACCAGCAACTCCCACCACTACCACCACCAGCAACTCCCACCACTACCACCACCAACAACTCCCACCACCACCAACAACCACTAGTCCACCACCAACTCCCACCACCACCAACAACCACCACCTCCACCAAAACCCACAACTACAACCACCAACAACCTCCCACCACCACCCCCTAATACAATACCATCACCCACCAACACCCACCACCTAATACCACCAACCAATACCACCAACTCCCACCACCACCAACAACCACCACCAACACCACCAACACCCACCACCTCCACCAAAACCCACAACTACAACCACCACTAACATCACCAACACCCACCACCTCGAACACCCACCAACAACCACCAACACCCACCCACCACAAGATCTGACCACCACCAGATCTGACCGCCACCGCTGCCAACATTCAGATCCGACCACCGCCGCCGTCGACCATCAGATGCGACCCCCGCCGCCGTCGACCTTCAGATGCGACCCCCGCCGCCGTCGACCTTCAGATGCGACCCCCGCCGCCGTCGACCTTCAGATGCGACCCCTACCACCGTTGACCTTCAGATCCGACAACAGCTACTACCTTCAGATCCCTCCATCGCCACTACCTTCAGATCCCACCATCGCTACTACCTTCGTTAGGGTTTTCTGTAGCGACGGTGGTGGTGGCTTTCTGTAGTGGCGGTGGATCTTGGATTTAGCATCGGAGACGGCTGTTCCAGAGGTTATTTAGTAGCAGATTAGCAGTTGGGAAGGCTAAAGCATCTCTTCGTTCTGGTTGAACGCAGAAAGGATTTAAGGATTCAAGTGATTTATATACGCTGTTTGTAGTTCGAAATTCAGTACAATAATTACATTAGGACACTCGAAGTGGTTTGAATTAGTTTGCTATAGCAGCAATTTTTAGGGTTTGGAGTCGCCGGCGGTGGAGTCGCCGGCGGTGGAGTCGCCGGCGGTGGAGTCGCCGGCGGTGGAGGTGGCAGGGGTGGAGGTTGGAGCTGCAACTTCTTAGGGTTTGGGGTTGGGGAAGAGGAGAAGGGGAAAGGGTTAGGTTTATATTAGGGGTATTTAGGTCTTTTAACACTTTTTAACAGCTAGTTTTAACAGAAGTTAGGAGAAGGGACCACGATCGTATCGAAATACAAACCATAGGGACCGTAGGCATGAAAATTAGGGTTCAGGGACCTCCATCGTAATTTCGTGTAAACCACAGGGACCAAATATGTAATTAACTCTACAAATTAACTTTGAAAAGTTGTAAAGGAGAGTAGATTTATTTTGGTCAAATTAGAGTGTGCCAAAATCAAGTACTAGTAAAGGCAGTACAACACTGTAACATGTAAGTTAGCCAGAATCCCTTCTGTAATACATGTAATTCTAATTAGACCTGAAACCACATAAAAATATAGTCTTGGTAAGAAATAATTGAAGGAATTTGAATCAAATCTCAATACCTGAATATAAGCATTTTATATTAGTCTTTGCTTAACATAGAAGAAATGGTGGGTTAGGTACTGCTGGTATAATGGTGGGTTTCCCTATTCTACTCTCCCTGCAACAAATCAATTATGTGTAAACTTCACATTACACATAGAAACAGATTTTTTAATGGATTCTGAATAAATTGATAAATATATTAAAAATGTAAAAAAATGTTATTATTGATAAATAGGTGCACATCTATCTAATATTAAGTGCTTGGAATTTAATATTTGATATGATTTCCTATTAAATGAAAAATAATTGTTTTGTATTAATCAAAATTGAAGAATTATTACAAACAATACATTGAATTGAACATCAAATAATTTAAAATAAAAATATACAGGTATTGATTGGGTGTTGATTTCCAGGGTTTCGAATTCTTACTAATTTAGGACTGATTTCTTTCCGATTTAGGTATGGATTTGGGTTCTTGGGTATCCATTTCATTGTGACTCTAATGATTTGGTTGATTTTACACAAAAACCCAAAATTTGTCAATGCTAAAAACAACTTATCACATTTTGGTACAACAAAAACTAATCCAAACACTTTTATGAAACCACTTCAGTTGATAAACATTGTTACCAAAAAAAAGAAAAAAGAAAAAAAAAACAAGTTGTTTCAAATAAGCAATTTTAGTGTTAGGACGGGAAAAAGCAAAAATACTTATATTGGTTTGACACCGATAATAAGAAGTTTTCATAAATTACCCCATCATAACTTATATCTTTATTCATCAAACGCTAAAAAAACAATTTATCAACTTATTATGTTTTACTATCTCTATCATAACCTAATTTAAACATTTTTTTAGAGTAAATTATGGATTTGGTCCTCATGGTTTGGTGGTTTTTATGGATTTGGTCCCTAAACTTTACTAATTACAAATTTGGTCCTTGTGGTTTTGAAATTATATTGGATTTGTCCTTGTGGTTTACAAATTCTATTGTATTTGATCCCTGCTGTAAGTTTGTGGGGTTCCAACTCAAAACCAATTGGCTATGAGTGGAGTAGCCCAGGACCCTTATAAGCACATTACAAGTTCACTTTGTGTCCGATGTGGGACATTGCTCAACACGCCCCCTCACGTGTGGCTTTCATTTCAACCTAACACGTGGATACTTTGGGTTACGTGGAGTCCGTGGGGCTTTTTTGACCAACCACGAGTGAACCTTGCTCTGATACCATGTAAGTTTGTGGGGTTCCAACTCAAAACCAATTGGCTATGAGTGGAGTAGCCCAGGACCCTTATAAGCACATTACAAGTTCACTTTGTGTCCGATGTGGGACATTGCTCAACACCTGCTTACTTGCACCACCAGGGATCAAATCCAATATAATTTGTAAACCACAAGGACTAAATCCGTAATTATTAAAGTTTAGGGACCAAATCCATAAAAACCACCGAATCACGAGGACCAAATCTATACTTTACTCTTCTTTTTTATATAAATGGAAGTCAAAAACCCCAAAAGACCCCTTTATTATTTCGGTTTGTTTTTAGCGGGAAGACCTTCATTCATCTTCAATGGCGTTCATCAATGGTGGTCACTTGAAAGATGTAAATTTGTTATCTTGAGAAGGAATCAATCGGTTTTTATGTTCATCATCACCAGATCAAATTCCCCCATTTCCCTCTTTAAACATTTCTCAACATCTCTTGAAACTCCCATTTTTCGATATTCCATCCACCAAATCAAACAAGCACATGCCCGCCTCATCACCGCCGGCCACGGCGGCGACACCCATCTCACCGGCCAACTCCTCGCCGCCTTAGCTCAGTCCCCCCAATCGACCCCGCTCCATTACTCTCTTTCGATCCTCCATTCGACACGAAACCCATCCGTTTTCGCCATCAATAACGTAATCCGATGCTTCGCCAAGAGCGAATCACCTCGCAAATCGATATCCCTCTACTCGTTTACGCTCAAAAGCACCCGTTTTCGGCCTAACAACTACACGTTCCCTTTCCTGCTTCAAGCTTGCAGTAATTTCAACGGAATCGGAGAAGGAACGCAGGTCCAAGCTCATGTTATAAGCCTTGGGTTTTATGATGATGTGTATGTTCGAAATGCTTTAATTCACTTGTACTTTGCTTGTGGTGAGAGTGAATGTGCGAAACGGGTGTTTGATGAGAGCCCGGGGTGTCGAGATCTGGTCACGTGGAACGTGATGATGGCGGGGTATGCAAGAATTGGGGAGATGGATGATGTAGAGAAGGTGTTCGATGAAATGCCTGAGAGAGATGTTATATCGTGGAGCTCGTTGATAACCGGTTATGTGCAGAACGGATACTTGGAACAAGGTTTGGACTGTTTTAAACGAATGAGGGGTCTTGGATTGTTACCCAACGAAGCTATTTGCGTGATGGTTCTTTCCGCGTGTGCTCAATTGGGGTTGATTGAAAACGGTGTAGTGATTCATTCGATCGTGGATTCATTCGGTTGCCCTAAGACCGTCCACATTTGGAATGCCCTTGTAGACATGTATGCGAAATGTGGTGACATTGATAAGGCTCGCCAACTGTTTGATGAAATGCCCCAAAAAGATGTTTCATCATGGAATGTTATGATTTGCGGGTTAGCCGCACATGGACTAGCCATGGAAGCGGTTGAACACTTTGAGAAGTTCTTAATGGAAGGATATACTCCTGTAAATGTGACCTTTATCGGTGTCTTAAATGCATGTAGCCGAGGAGGGTTACTTGATCAGGGTCGTCATTATTTTAATCTAATGTCCCAAAAGTATAACATTAATCCCGAAATGGAGCATTATGGCTGCATGGTTGATCTTTTAGCCCGTGCAGGTTTGGTAATTGATGCCATTGAATTGGTTGAAAAGATGCCAATTCCACCGGACCCTGTTTTGTGGGTAACCATTGTTGGTGCTTGTAGAACACATGGGTTAATAGAACTTGGTGAAGAAACCGGTAGAAAACTAATTCAGTTAGACCCAAATCATCATGGAAATTATGTACAGTTATCCAGTATTCTTGCCAAATCGTTTAAATGGGAAGAGGTGGTACGAACACGGGGTCTAGTGACTGGTCGAAATTCAAGAAAAGTTCCAGGATGGAGCTTGATGGAAGCACAGGGAAAGATTCATCGATTTGTTGCAGGAGATAGAGAACATGAAAGGAGTTTAGAGATTTACATGATGCTCGATAGGATGAACGCCAAGATTGTAGAGGCTGGCTATTTGCCTAACGTTTCATCGGTTTTGCATGATTTAGAGGAGGAAGAAAAGGTTAACTCAATCAAAGAGCACAGTGAGCGGTTGGCCGTTGCGTTTGGTTTGTTGGTAACCGAGGCAGGAACTTGCATTCGCGTGGTGAAGAATTTACGGGTTTGTGGGGATTGTCATGAGATGACCAAGATTACATCAAAGGTGTTTCAAAGGGAGATTGTGGTGAGGGATGGCAGCAGATTTCACCATTTTCAGGGAGGTAACTGTTCTTGCCAGGATTATTGGTAGAGAGGAAGAAACCTCTGCCACATCTGCGCTACATCAGTTTTTCCATAAACCCTCTATAAGCCCTCTGGAGCCATCTCTGTTAGTACCCGAGCCCTCCCAAACCAAATACCCAATACAATTAAAAAAAGGAAAAAAAAAGGGAGAGGAATGGGTCGATCGGTGTCTCCACACTGCTGGAGCCCTCATGCCGCCAGCCCGCTGGAGGGTGTACGGGAGCCCAGCAGCCCGCCCAGCCCGCTGCCTCTGAGCCCGCCCAACCCCATCAACCGTTACCCACGGCATAAGCAAATTTGTTTGTTTGTTTGTTTTCTATAATTGAATTTCGAATTTAACTTAGTTTTCTTTTTAAATTTTATTTTAATGTCCAATTACAATAAATAAGAAAAAAGATGATATTTTTTATGGTTTGTCTTTTGTTACGTAGATAGTGAGGTTGAATACAAACACATGTATGCCATCTTTTATTATGAGGTATCCTTTCGATAAATATTTCCTGATTTTTATTGTATAATTTTGAAATTAACGGTAAATAATCTGTAGTTTGTTTTGTTAAAATTTTCATTTATTGCTTTAATTATTTAAAGGTCCGTGTCCATATAAAGTCTCAATAAGCGCACTAAATACCACATATACACACTAACAAATGTTTGAAATAAAAAAAGGTACACCAAATTATATGTATAATTACATATCATATAATAGCACATATTGCTTGGTATGTTGCACACAAAATTTTCATCAATATTATATAGTAGACACATAATTCTATGGTTGAAACTGGTAATTTTCATCACATGTCAATATGTTTTATAGAAATAAATATTAAATAGGTTCCTAAATCAATATTTATTAGATATTTGGAGACAATGAATCTTTGGCACACCAATATTTCACCATTAGAAGTGTAAATGAGTCATATGAAGTTATCACATAATCTATTTCAACACACACAAAATTTATGAAAATATAAGTAAAAACTATTTCAAATATTTAACATTAATATCAAACACCGTCCAACTAATGGTACTAATCACTAGTTGAACAATAAATTACAATATCACTTGACAAATTGACGTCCACATCATTACTAGTTAGATTATCAGTCAGGGTATGAAATAAGAAGAATTGGACGTCTCTTACACTACCCGATAAAAAAACTTATTGTTACAATAAATAGAAACTAAGACGAACTTTGTTGCAGCCTTTTAGCATTTCCTATATTTTAGAGAAAAAAAATGTTTGGAATACAAGCATTCTTTTTGCATATTGCTTTCACACTTGATTACAATAGTACATCTGTGTGAGAATAGCATTCCCCTTGTTAATGGTTGCATGTGTTGAACTCTTTATAGTTAGTGCATGTCTCACTTGTACAGTACAAGCAAGCTGCAAGAGCAATCTCAAGTAAAGCCAAACCAATTGAGCCACATTTTGGTAAATAAAAAGCAAAAATTGGATCAAATGAGAAAGAAAAAAACAAGCAGATTCAAACACAATTCAACATATGTTTTAGTTATATATTGTTTTGTTTCTCCTCAATAGTTGTAAAAGTTAGCTGCCTAAAAGAAAGCTAGCCAGAAGAAGAGCCAGCCAGCTAATTATGATTATACACAACAAAAACTTGAAGACCATAAGCATGTTGAAAGGATAGCAGAATTTTAATTTTCGTGTGTATGTTATTAAACGAATATGAATGTCGAATCCATACTTGTCACAAAATCAACTGAAAATTTGCAATACATCTCCCGTCTTCAATAACTAAATCGAAGCTTATATCTGGTTCTCGAATGAATATTGTCGTTTTCCATACATACACCAGATGCCAAAAAGTGGTCTACATCACATTCTCAGTCTGGCTTGCTTCTTTCCTATAAGCTTGTAGCCTCTCTTTTAGTTTTTTACTCTCTTCAAAATTTGCCTTCCTCTTCACAGCTTTCTGCCAGTAAAGTAAAAAGAATGAGCTAAAACCTCATTTTGAAATTTTCCTTAAAAAAAAAATTCATGTTCTTGAATCCAAATATTGTAAAAGGGAAGAAACCGAATAAAGAAGATAACAGGCAGTTGTAGTTTTTAAGAAAAAGAAAGCTTACTTCCTGTCGGAAACACTTGTCGAGCTTAATCTTGAGATCTGTGCACTCACCAAAGAATTTAGCGTAAGGATGGTCCAGATGGCATTTCTGAAACTGTTCGATTATCTACACCAAACACAACACCGATGGTATCAGTCTCAGGAGTTTAATAATATGAACAAAGCTATATATGAGCGATATTATCCTAAATTTGTATTTAAAAAAAATAGTACCCATTATTAACATGAGGGCATGTGAACTGAGAGCTACCAAATAATTGTTTTTTATTTTTATTTACTTCAGCATCACACAGATGTTGTAAATTAGTTGCAGGTTTGTAACATAAGAGTGATCGCAATGTATCTATTTAAGTACATTGTTTTCTTAACATCAATGTAAAAGGCCATGCACAAGAGGGTGGCTAGGATTTGTATACAATAAATAATGTTTTGAAATACGTTAAAAACATTTGTTTTCTAATAACCAGCTAAATAAAAGGTAATTTAATTATTTTTATAACTAATGGAATTCAAATCCTACAAATCAAACACACAAAAGGATCCAAATCCCTACATGAAATCCAATTCATTCCATTCCTACAAACCAAATGGACCCTAAATGGAATTTGCACACATAATTCGCACCTATTTTAAAGTCCCAGCATACCATTTTGCCCCCAATGTGTCTCCTTTCGGTGAACTAACTTACTTTTCATTGTTAGTAAATCGGTAGATATCATGATCATAAGACACCATTGTTTTTTAATTCTCGGTACTTTAGATAGATTTGATTTATTTTCATGTTAGTCTAGATATGCCAGCAAATGAATATCTCATGCAAGAGAGATGATATAATCTTGGTTATGAGATGGTTTTCAAGATGATGGTGGTTATGAACTTCCTTTATTTTAACTTATCATTTTTCCTGTGGTTTAATAGTTATCTTTTCATCATGACATAGCATGTGTTCGAAAAACCTCAGCTAAAGATTTTTCACAATCATTTTCTAATCAGACCATAGTCTTGGCAAGAGATAAAGAATTTACATCAAATCTCAATACATGTATATAAGCATTTTGTGTTTACACAATTGTTTAACATAGAAGAAAACGGTAATCGAGTTTGTTTTTTAACTTACTTCAGCACACATTGGGTGCCTATGTAACGTCAAAGGAGGATGCATTTCACTGTTTCACGATCAAAATAGAAATCACTGCACAAAGTAAAAACTCAGAACATTAACTTCACATGATCATAGACAGAAAAACGTACCACCAAACACATGAACAATGCAACAAATACAACTATCAGAATTCACAAGTACCTTGCATATTGCACATTGCACAAGGCCTTGCTGAAGTAAAGATTCGTAATAATTGAAAATTGAAAAAGTAGGCAACATCTATTATGAGACTTTATCATCTCTCATGGACCTTATATACATGTATTATATATCCTATAACTCGATAATAAGTTTCCAAAAAATTAAATAATCATCTAATGAATCCATAAGATCATAACCCCACACAGTGCATCTTCCAGACTTCCATCAAGGTATCTCAGCTATAACAAGTAAATAATCTCTCTTTTTGCCTTGAAATACCCATTTGGATCAGAGAGACCAACAGAAGGCGAAACACTTAGCTAAATCCACTTTAAGATTCATTTAAAAATACAAATGCAATATCTGTGAATATCCAAAATCAGCTAAATGTAACTTCTAATTCATTTCAGCATCAAGAACAAGCTTTACCAATTTTACAGTTTCAAGTTCAAGCCAGTGTTGTAAAACTCGGTTAACTCGGCCGAGTTTTCAGCGAGTACTCGGAACTCGGGCATCCTCCTTGGCGATTAATGCTTACTCGGCTAGATTCCACGGTAATCGGCCAACTTGGTCCAACTCGGGCCAAGTCAAGGCTAAAAATTAGGTTTTAATGAGAAAATCGGGTCCTTTTCTTTTCTTTTGCTCGAATCAACGAAAACTCTTTGTGGAGTTGTTTAATATGATGCAAATGTTTCATATAATTCATTTTTTTGATGAAATTGTGTCATATTTTGGTGCTTTTTTATGTAAAATGAAAATGTTTCATACACTTTTTTATTTTTATGAAACTGTTTCAAGTATTTTTTTTAATCCTATGAAACCTTGTCATTTTTACAAAAAATGAATTATATGAAACATTTGCATCGTGTTAAACAACTCCACGAAGAGTTTTCGTTGATTTAAGCTACGAAACCATGGTTTTTACTAATGTTTTGGTTTTTAAATGAACTTGACTCACATATATATATATATATATATATAGGGGTGGGTTCAAATGCGAACCACTTTTTGGTTGTGAACATGAGGACAAACGAGGGCGTGACACGTGGCGGATGACTAGGTGCCATGTCAGGTCCACGGTGGATGGCTAGGCGCGATTCATGGGAGCGCATTGAATTAAAGGGGGGGGGGGGGACCACACTCAAAGCCGCCTTTATTGATTAGTCCCCGTCACGTGTCGCGCTCTCAGCTGTCCTCACGTTCACAACCATAAAGTGGTTCACATTTGAACTTCCCTCTCTCTCTCTCTCTATATATATATATATATATATATATGATATATATATATATATATATGATATATATATATATAGGAATTAGTGAAGTTATGTCTTTCTTTTGTTCGATTCTCCACACCACAAATCAAACAGCACTATAGCCTACAGGCCTACAATAGTTTGTGTGTGTATAATATATATAGATATATATATATATAGAGGAAAGTTCAAATGTGAACCACTTTTTGGTTGTGAACGTGAGGACAACCGAGAGCACGACACGTGGCGGCTTTGAGTGTGGTCCCCCTCTTTAATTCAATGCCCTCCCATGAATCGCGCCTAGTCATCCGCCGTGGACTTGACGTGGCGCCTAGTCATCCGCCACGTGTCGCGCTCTCGGTTGTCCTCATGTTCACAACCAAAATGTGGTTCACATTTGAACCCACCCCTATATATATATATATATATACATACTAGAAATATACCCGCGCGCATTGCAGCGCGAAGTATGTATCAATTGCCCGATTTTTATATACATCAATTTAATCATATGTGTTCAATCAATTAACCTCCTAATGGTTTATTGAATAGTCAATTTCGAAAAATGAAATAAAAGTATTATCTTTATATAATAGAATATATAATATAATTGAATAAAAAATATTCAATATTGGGTTTATTTCGAAGGTATTGACGAGACGATTATGATGGTATAATTTGTTAAAAAAAACGTAATTTTAATATAAATTTTAGTTCATAATATATGATTAGTTAGAATATATGATAAGGGTTTAAAATAGAAAATGAAAAAGTAAAGGACTAAAATAAGATTTAATAACTAACTATGGGGATATAAAGTGTAAATGTGTAAAGTAATTGTTGAACAAAAAATCTGTCAAATTGAGTTATTCTCTTATATATATAGTATAGATATATATATATATATAGAGAGAGAGAGAGAGAGAGAGGAAAGTTCAAACGTGAACTCAATTTTGGTTGTGAACGTGAGGACGAATCTCATCCACTCATCCGGTCAATAAAGGCGGCTTTGACTGGGTCCCCTCCTTTAATAATCTCCACCCTCCCATGAATCGCGTCAATCCTCCGTGATCGCGTCCACCGTAACCGAAGATGTGTGGCTGAGATTCGTCCTCACGTTCACAACCAAAATTGAGTTCACGTTTAAACCTAATCCTATGAGGACAAACAAAAGGAATACCCAGCAACTAATATCACTAGAAACAAATAGAACATGAAGATGCTCATGTTGATTGTTGTACTTGAGTGGAATTTGGTTGTGGAGTAATTCATCAATGTGGGTCACGGGTTACCGATAATAAACAGCATACCTTCACATAAACTTATATATACAAACCACTGTTTTTACAGTAATTAGTAATTATATCGATGTTAGAAGTTAATAAGAACCACTCTTTTTACTGTAATTTGAAATTATATCGATGTTAAAGGTGGATCAATCTGACAGCAAATGCTATTGGTACTTTAAGATAACAAAAGCCGCAAAGTAATAGCAAAGCAAAGGCAACGTTGGTTGAACCCATCAGCACATAAATCTCTCATTGGAAACATTTTATTGAACACCTAAAAAAATTAACACTAACAAACAAGTATGAGAGGCAGGATTCAGACCTCGTCACCAGGTCTTTAACAGTAGAGGCAAGAGCTTTGTGCCTTTATTCAATAGTCAACTGTCAACCCTTCCTCGACTGATAGCCCTCAATTTTGCCAGTCAGGAAAGCCTGTTCAAGCACCCCTTTCTTAGCAACCGCTTTCATGTAATCTTTTGTAACGAACACCAGCTAAGAACTAATGCTACAAAAGGATCAAACAAAGCAGAAAGACAAGAACAATTGTGGAAAAGATGTGCCTCTTAATGGTATGGTATGACTGTGGCCTGGCAAATGGGCAATTCAGAGCCTCAATAAGATTTACCAAACAAGGTTTGGGTATGATTGGGTTGTCTCTTGATGAAATTAAGAGGTAAACAAACAGCCCCTAAAGTGAAACAGTGAATACATAAAATTGTGCCATGAAGTACTATGAACTTGCATAATAAGCTTTAGCATATATCTTTAATAAGCAGCAGCAGGTACAACTTGCAAAGGTCAAAGAACCAACCAAACTCATCTCTGTTTTGGATACCACAAGGCACAAACTAAGGGGCAGTTTGGCAAATGTTGAATGATCAAGTGTTCAGAATGATTTTGAGGCTCTGTATGATGTAGTGCAGAGTGAAAAATGATTATTTGGTAGCCTCTTACTGACGCCATTAAGAGATAAATTCTGAATCGGTAAGGAATAGATCTTCTTTGGCAAAACAAAAGTGAACTACTAAACTAGGAATTGATTTTTTTCCTATTAAGCGATTCTTCACCCAAGTGATAACCAAATCATTTAGAGCCTATATCATTCCCACACTACCCTCGCGCCCTCATCTCTCACTCTCTCACGCCCTCATATCCCAACCCTCTCATCTCTATTTCTCTCTTTTTTTGGTTTCATGTTCTCTCTCTCTCTCTCTCTCTCTCTCTCTCTCTCTCTCTCTCTCTCTCGCACACACACACATTTATATAAACTGTCTTTTTTCTGTTTTATATTCTATACTAAATTATTTTTATTTTCCATCTTTATACTAAATTATTTTATATTTTTTATTTAAGAATTTCATGTATTAAATTGGACCACTAATTATTTCTATTTTTTATCCATAAGTTTTGTTTAAAACTTTTGTCATAGGTTAATTTTCATTCAACATAGCTAGAGTAAAATAGTAATTTTATGTCTTTTTTAAGAGGACATAGTAATTTTATGTTATTCAGACTGTTAATTCAAAACAGTTTCAAAACAATCAATTTCTATCTGCCATTAAATCATACAACACAAGTACTCTTAACCATCATGGCCACTTAACCATTCTGCACCCAATGATTCTGATGCAGCCAAACAGCCCCAATCCATACGTGTTCTGATGGACGATCTGAATGATAGAAAACTACCATTTTAACCCTCTGGATGATTTAATATTGAATAAAAAATGATTGTTTGATACCGTGTGATGTAACATATATAACATTATTTGTTCAAGTTCTAGATTATACAAAAACGTAACAATCAAATTCAACATAAGATGGCACAAAATCTTTCACTACTCGGTTCTTACCGCTATCTAAAAAATGGCAACGGTGTGGAAATTGGAATGCTGAAAGCAAAACCTTTGTAATCCAAATGTCTAAATTTGAAACTGTACCAAGGAAATAGAATATCATCGTAAACTAAGTTTGCTAGCACATCATAGCTTCAAGTATCATATACTACAAACAAGTAGTTCGAGTATGTAGGCATCATAGTGCACATCATGATTCATGATGCACAACAACAGATTGGAACTATGGCCCACATGGTTGTATGCCTACATTACAAAGTTCGATGCACAATTAGAAGGGCTGTGAATCACTGATCCTACCTACAGGACAACTGGACAACAATGCTTTCTGATAGTCTCTTACAAGTTACAAAGTTAAGTAGCATGTCAAACTCTATTCACACATTAACTTAAGAAGTTGCATTTCAACCCGAAAAACAAGATGAGAAAAAAAAATCTGTTGAAGTCTCTTACTATTGTTGTTAGTTTAAGGAGGTTTCTACCCCAACCTCACCACATGGTAGAATCCCAACTTTGTTAGTACTGTTTGTGATGCACAATCACCAGACATCCCCTTGATATTGACACAAATCTGCTATCCATCAAGTAGAAGTTATCTTTTTTCATTCCTAATCCCTGACTTGATCTTCACTGATGAGATCAAGAATCATTGTAGGCCATTAACATATAAAGGCAGTGACTTTTTGCTTATTTTAGGAAAGTTTTCAATTATTTAATAACTACTACCCTAATCAGAGTCTTGCTTGATGGGTTGTCAATCCAAATTAGAAGCATCCAAAGACACCAAAAAAGGGGAAATGAAGGGAATGGGTTAGCTTTGATGTGGTTGTTCATTGAAGAATTTTATCAAACAGTTGGTGCTCATAAAGAAAACCATAATCAATTATATAACTAAACCCATCATGGAGACAAGCAAATTCCCAGTACTGGAATCAACGAACCAAAGTAGAAGTTCATTAAACAAAAACGAAAAGGGTGACTTTGATTAATTTAAACAGGAAAACCCATCATTAGTTTCATAAAAACCCTAATTTATATAGAAGAACAAAATAGAGGAGATGAAGAAAACTAGGAGAGAAATAGAGAACAAACCTTAATTTCGATATGTTTTGAGTACAAAGATCAACAGATGGAAGATTAGAGAGAAGTCGGACGAATTATTAGAAGATGAATAAGCATACGTATCTTATTCTAGCACCTTTCAAATCTGTTAACTCGTCTACTATGGCTATGTTTGGCAAATTAGGTGACAGTAGCATGTAATTATAAGTTAGCTCACAAGGTAGTCGAGCTGATAATTCATAAGCTAGCTGATAAATAAGTTGTGTTTGGTAAAATCTAGCTGATAAAGTAGCTTATGATTGTAAAATGACAAAAAAAGACATGTTTAAAAATTAGAAGTATAAAACTTAACAAGGGTATACATGGAATAAAAAATAAAAAGTCTCATAAGTCACTAAAAAGTTAGTGCGAGTGGTTTTTCAAAAAGCTAGCTTATAAATTAACTTATAAGCTAATTTATGGTCATCCAAACATGTAAATGACTTATAAGGTGACTTATAAGCTAAGTTATAAATTAGCTTATTTTTACCGAACAATGCTAATTGTAACAAAATTTTCTCAATTCTTTTGTTAATCGATTACATACAAAATCATATATTTTTTACTTATGAGAAGGGATAATTTTAATTAATTAAGATTTTAATTACTGTGGTTTGTTACCAATTTCATCCCCATGATTTGAAGTGTATTTAGGCTAGTTACTATCTTTACGTGTTTGGCAAACTAGCTGATAAACTAGTTGTTGAGTGTGATAAGCTAGCTAGTATCTGCTAAATTAGCTTGTGAATAAATTATGTTTGACAAAAATTAGAGTATTTAAAATGACTAAAAATGGTATCTTAAGATATGATGGTTAATATTAATAAGAATATTATTCGAAAAGGTTACAAAAGACTCTTGAAACGCTACTACAACTAGCGTTTCAATAAGATAATTTATAAGTTAGCTTCCAAACATGTACTAAATTATAAGCTAGATTATCAACTAGGTTATTTTTGCCAAACACAACCTTAAAGTCCAAGGAACCAAAATAGGAAAGAAATGTAAACCACAATGACTGAATCTACAATAAATTAGAAATTTTAAGGACAAAAATTGCAATGAACTTTAAACCTTAAGGGATTAGAATTGTAATTTCTAAGCTATACGGACGAAAGTAAAAAATTTAACAAATCATATGAACAAAAGTTATCGTAGTTTACTGACAAGTTAAATAAGATTATATTAAATCAATAATAACATATCTTTAAATAATTACATTCCATCTCTCATGCTATTTGCTTCTGCCTTCCAACCATCTAAAACCAGATTCAATAGTAGCTCCCTTCCTTGTTAACTTGTGGTATATCTATTACAGTAGTTTAAGAGTTCGAGCCTATAGCCTCCCAGCCCCTTAAAGCTATCCAATAGCGAATCTTTCGTCTACGGAATCAAAGGAAAGATGAGTGTACCGTAGATGATCAGCACAACTCTCTACCACGTCGCTCATCTAGAGGTTTAAATCCTATAAATATCCTTCAACAGAAACCTATTTGTGATTTTGTATTAGGTATTCTTGCTTACATATATTTGAATTTTACTCTTAGCTAGATTGTATGGGTATACAACTAGAACGTATAGACAAAAAAGAAACAAAAGTAAAACATGGTTGACATTTTAAATTCTTGGCTTTAAAATCAAGATACACACCGCGACATCGTGCGGGTAGCGTACTAGTCTTTAAATAATCGGTGGAACGTATGAGAACACATATTGTGATTTGTGAGCAACGAGTATTAATCCGTTTTCTAATTCGTTTAAAATACTAATGATTGAAATTGGTAATCATCTATTTCACCCATTTCATCTCAACCGAATATATTCCAAATCAAGGATTGTAGATGGGTTTGTAGGATTCGTAAAATAATCTTTGTTTGTAAATGAAAGTGATTATATATATAGTAAAGTTCAAATGTGAACAGGGGCGGAGATAGAAATTTAGAATAGGGGGGGTCCGATCGTACTTGGTTGTGAAATAAGAACTGTAAGTAATTTTTTTTGAACGGCAAGGAAAGGAAGCGAGGGAGGAAGCTTAAAACTGTAAATATTGTATTTGAATAATTTACCAAAATCTCATAATCTGAAAAAGAAATATACAAAAATATTTGAAATACGAAAAACCTACATCTTATATCAATACATGAGATATATCAAAGTCTACACATTTTATTTATGTTTGTCTTATAATAATAAGTGTCTATTTTAAAAACAATACTAAATTCTCAAATCTACCATTTCTAAAAAATGCACAAGTATTTAAGTGTTAAAAAGATGAGATAGTTAAAGATAAATAGGGTTTGGGTTCACGTGAGACCAAAATTTTACACTTATAACTTGACAACAAATTATTATGAAGATAAAAGAATTTTTGAACTATCATAGCAAAAACATCGTAAAGATTAACTTTACAGTATTTTGCTTTGAAGTTTCCTATATAAAAGTTTGGTCTACATAATTCTAAGTCTATGTAAAAATTTGAACATTTATTTTTGGACAGTGTGGATAATCAATAAAAAATAAAATAGTTCCAGATTATACTTCAATAATTGGTAAAAATCATTATAACAAGAAAACAATTAATACTTAAAATCTTGTTATCGGAAAAACTAATAATTATTGAAATCTCATTTCTTATTAGAAAATAAGTTTGATAAAAATGGTTAATATTGCACCAAAAATCATAAAGAGTTTGTAATGAGTTTTAGAAGTAAAAAAAGCCTACAACTCTAATATCCTATGCATTAAAATTTAGGAGTATATAATAATATTTTATTTATTTATTTGTTGAAGGAATCTATTATCCTGGGTGTGTTGGGGGTGGCTCATAGCCAAAATTTAAGTAATTTGAATATATTTTTTTGTTGGTTACTACTTGTATGACATGGAGTTGGGGGAGGCTTGGCACTGGCCTGCCCCCCTACTCCCTCCGCCTCTGAATGTGAACCACTTTATTATTGTGAACATGAGGATGATTCTCAATCACTCATCCGGTCAATAAAGGCGGCTTTGACCGGTCCCCCCTTTAATAATCTACACTCTCCCATGAATCGCGTCAATCCTCCGTGATCGCGTCCACCATAACCCAAGATGTGTGGCTGAGATTCGTTCTTACGGTCACAACCAAAATTGAGTTCATTTTTGAACCTGACCATGTATATATGTATGTATATATATGTAACACCTCAAATTTTCCCAATATGGTTTGGATCTTACCTGGATTCTAGTTAGAGAATACCCACTTAATTAATAGAGTCATACATGTACCTATATTTTATATATGTATATATATATATATATATGAATATATGTACTACTAAATTGGTTAACATGTATTTATAGTACATGAATATCTATATTTATATATATAAGTATGAATATGAAATGAAGATTTTATTTAGGCAAGAATCTAAGGGGCTGTTTACCAAATCTTGTCTGTCTGTCTGTATGGATAAATTTGTCTGTCTGGATAAATTGATGTTAGTGTTTACCTTTTTATCTGAATCAACCGTCTGAATGTCAAAAATGACCATTTTACCCCTGGCTATGAATTATAAGTTGTTTTACAAATTGTTGTAATCTAACAACAACAACAATTTTAACATGAAGAATTCATACGAACACCAAAATCACATTCTTAATTGAATTCATAAGCATAAGTAATACATCAAAATTTACATTCTTAAAACATAAATAATAGGGAAAAGTTCAAAATAACCCAACAAACTATTCCATTTTGAATGGTTAAGTCCCTAAACAATTTTTTTGAACAAAAAAGCCATTAAACTTTCTCATTTTGAATGATTAAGTCACTAAACTATTATTTTGAATGAAAAAACCATTAAACTTTTTCATTTTGATTGATTAAGTCCTCGAACAATTTTTTTTTTGATAAATAAACCATTAACCTTTCAAAAATTAGTTACTTACCCCCTTTTAATCAAAATAAAAAAATTAAATGTAACCAATTATGAAGGTTTTAAAGGTAAATATAACTATGTTAGTTTAGGTTAAACAAATATAAGTAGCAACGTTTTAAAAATTCAATGATTTATTTTGTTGGAAAAAATGTTTAGGGACTTAATCATTCAAAATGTAAAAGTTTAATGGTTTTATCATTCAAAAGAATAGTTTAGTGACTTAATCATTCAAAATGAGAAAGTTTAATGGTTTTTTTGTTCAAAAAAATTGTTTAAGGACTTAACCATTCAAAATGAAATAGTTTGTTGGGTTTTTTTGGATTTTTCCCTAAATAATACATAAAACAACCACCCTAAAACATAAATAAAGCATAAACCTTTTATCCACTTAGATATTATTTGATATTTTAACTTAAAGATAGATATTTGAAGGACACTGTTACAATTGTATCTCAATAAAAAAAATTCACAAGATTTTAAATAATATTTTTTGAGAGCACCAACAGGATAAGGATGAGAAAAAAACCCATCTTCATAAAAAAAACTCACCCCTTTCAATTTTTGATAAACCAGAGAAGTGTCTTCTTGGTCATCAACACCACCTACACCTTCCAATTTCTCTAAAACCCATCCTTTTACTTTTTTCATAAATTAAGAGAACATATTCTTTATCTTCAACATAGCCTACCCCTTCCAATTTCTCATAAAACCCATCTCTTTTGATTTTCATAGCAGCGCTGAGAGGAGAAGAGAGGACGTCGACTTGATGCTCCAACGAGATGATCGAGCGAGAGGGAAGGTTGCGACGGAGCTGTTTTGGAGAAGCGAGGGTTGGAGGGGAGGGCGGCAAACACAGAGGCTACTCAGTTTTGGGGAGAAGCAAGGATGAAGAAACAAAAATGGAGAGAAGGGAAGAGTGAAGAGATAGGCTCTGAGAACTCAGGTGAGAGAAAAAGAGGCGTGTGTTTTTAGTTAAAAGGGTAGGAGAGGTAATTTTGTTGTCTGAATCTGGATAAGTGCACATTATGAGCTGTGCGAATAAGTCAAAGTTTTTTCTATTAAGCTGCAAAGTAAACAACTAGAGTGGCTGTGCGAATAAGCATATTGGACCATTAAGCCCCAATAAGTCACAAGTAAACAGCCCCTAAGTCATGAATATTTATATGTATGAAACATACGTCTACTCTTATGTACGTAAAATAAGAAAAGTTATTTTGTGTGCGGGTGTTGTTAGTGATACCCCCTTGTAGGTATAATAAAAGCTAAAAGCTACATAAAAGTTTGAAATTGTTGATCCTAACCAATACAGTTAATTCACTTATGACAAAAGGTACCTAGAATTTTGAAATTATGTCATTTTATAGGCTATAGGGGGGTGCAGATCCAAACCCTTTGTGTGCAAGAATACATGTAAATATAGATAGGTAATAGGCATCATAGGATTGAGACATTTTAATGTTTGTACTTATTTTATGTGTATATATATATAGGTAAGCATGGATAGCACGTGTGTATATATATATATATGAGAAAATAATTATTTTAACCATTTGAGAAATTGCAATTCATTTGCTACCCATTCTCTCCCAAAAATCCTCAAACTACCCACTGGACCGCTATCCGGCAACCGCTATTAGCGGCTCCGGTGAATTTTCCAACCAAAACAATTGGGTGCCACTATTAGGGGTAGGGTCATATAGTGGCACTTCTGACGTGTAGCACTCCTATTAGTTGGACCAACATGATGTACCCATTTGATTGGTTGGCCAAAATAGTTGGGTGCCACTATTAGGGGTAGATCAAATGGTTGGGTGCCGCTATTCTTTGAGATCATATGTGTGTATTTATATTTATATATATGGAGTTGCATGTGTGTGTATATATATGGCCGGAAAATTCGCCGGAGCCGCTAATAGCGGCTACCAGATAGCGGTCCGATGGGTAGTTTGAGAATTTTTGGAAGAGAATGGGTAGGAGGTGAATTGCAATTTCTCAAATGGTTAAAATAATTATTTTCTCTACATATTAACTTATTATATAATAGTATGTAGAGAAATTAATTATTATAGCCACCCACGAAAATGCAATTCATATCCTACCCAATCTCTCCCAAAAATACATCAAATACCCACCGGGCCGCTATCCGGCAGCCGCTATTAGCGGCTCCGGCAAATTTTCCGGCCAACACATGTGTGTATATATAAAAGATGGGTGCCACTACACACATACATATATATATATATATATATATATATGAAAAAGGTACACACAAGATGGGTGCCGCTATTTTCTTTCACTATGAGCCGCTAATAGCTTGGAGTTTTCATATATATATATATATATGGGTACACACACATGTGTGTATATATATTGACACACACATATATATGAAAATTTACTTTTTTGTTTCAACAAAGCTATCCTTTCTTCACTATAGGTGCCGCTACACATGTGCCGCTACACATTGACACACACACACACACATATATTAAATTTTCGCCGGAGCCGCTAATAGCGGCTGCCGGATAGCGGCCCAGTGGGTATTTGGTGTATTTTTGGGAGAGATTGGGTAGGAGATGAATTGCATTTTTGTGGATGGCTATAATAATTAATTTCTCTCTCTCTCTATATATATATATATAAATGTATGTAGGATAAGATGATGCATATGCACATGGATCCATAAAGTAAAAGCCTATATGCATAGGCATGTAAGTGAACTACATATAGATAATGGCAGTGTTTGAAGACTAGGATTACACTTGTCCAATCTAAGGCCATTTTATATTATACAGATATAGATATATTTAGATTTATGGTTAGAGATGCAGATTTCATCTTGATGGTTCACATCTCACACAAAGCGACAGCTGTTGTTGATTTCTTCCTTTAAAGTTTAAACCATCTACACAATGGTTTATTTGGTCACTTCTTCATTTTCATTAGATTTAAGAACTCTTTCTCCCTCTCTTGGCATCAAATTTCCTCACCTCTCACTCTCCTTTGGCGACCAAACCCTACAGCTCCCTCTCTTCTTATTTCATTTAGTTGTTGGTACTGTTGGTGAAATCACTTGAGAATTTTGCCTCTTTAAGTTTCCAACTACCTCACCTTCCTAATCCCAAGTATCCTTAAGGGCTAGGGTTTGTATGTACAAGACCCAGGTAATTAGTCTCATCCGATAGTTGTGTAAGTTGATTTTATAAGAGATTATGCACTGATTTGTAGTCTCACATTTTGATCAGATTTAAACCACCTCTTCCTTCATCTTGAGGCTCCTTATTTTTAGGGTTTTATATCATAAACCCTAAGGTGAGTTACTAAATCTTTTTTGTTAAAATTGGGTACACATCACCTTGCTTGACTTAGCATGTTATGTTGATTCTTGCAAATAAATATTACTATGGATGAAACACCTAAATTGTTAGGGGGTTGAGATTTATGATGATTTGTATGAGTTTATGGTGCTTGTATGAATATATTGGGTGGATGTGTATGCTCATAAGGTATGAACTAAATCCATGTATTTATTTGATGAATGTCATGTGGGAATTACATGAGTTATTATGTATGCCATGGAATATGTTGGGATTGAATCCCCAAAAATGTTGGCTTGATATGAAAAGAATGAAGGGCATGAGACCCTAGATATTACCTGAGAAAGGTTGAGAATTAATATCGGTCTTTTAGACAGAATTGATTATGCCTCTGATGGTGTCATGACAGATATGGCACCGAGGTTTCTTGTATAAATTAACATGGACGATCCAACGCAATATTTCCACACCAAACAGTCTTGGGAGGTACTGAAATAGGTATGCCCTATGTCACCGGCTCTCGGGTTGCTCCGAGGTGCGCGGGCCTCTGATGGTGTCATGGTAGATATGGCATCGAGGTGTTTGGAAGTAACAAGTGATGGGATATTGGTTGGTGGAAGTGGGTTGCTCCCACTGTTTCCGAAGATAAAAGATGGAATATATATATAAGCATGCTCTTAATAATTATTATATATACTTTTACATGCCTCACACGTCCTAACATGAAGATGTATGCATATATACCTATATATTGTTATATGTTGGTACACCTCACTAGACTCCTTTGGCCTAACACTTGTTTTGGTGTCGATGTGTATCACAGGTGCTAGTGGCGCCATTCCCAAGTAGGAGCCGGATTAGATGTGAGCGCAGGGGAATGTTTAGAGAGACCGGTCATCTAGACCGCGAGTTGACAGTAGAAATTGATAACCCTTTTGTAGTCTTTTTCCTTGTTAGGAATTAGACTAGTTGGTTATTAAATAGCTTTATTTAGATTACAAACATTGTAATTGTACATTACATTATACCCCTGTTTTTGGGAAGAGCTCACGCCTTGGCGTAAATTGTATTACCACCTTTCGTTAATGAAAGTTTTTGTTTGCTCCAAATTTTGGGGTGTTACAATATATATTGTATTATAATACTAACTAGTAACGGAGGCATTGTTGTGTTATTGTTCTATTCTCTTCTTCAAAACTCACTTTATTTCTCAAACATGTAACGTGAATGAGAAAAAGGCCTTGTTCTTGTTAATGAAATGAAATTGTACTTTGATGTTATATATACAAAGTATAGCATAAAACAATCATGGCAGTTTCTTCCATCTACAAAGGGTTCTTAACCATAAACCAATTAATAAAGATTATGATAATTCCTAAATTAATCTATACATAACTAAATATTAACATTCAGATCAATTGCATTAGCTAAAGAAACTTAAATACTAATAGAACATTTAACCAAATCATGAATGACTAAATAAATCTATATGTATATATACGAATAAATCTTGTTCTATTAGATTTCTAACACGAACATCAACTCCATCTTGGTTAACAACGAGCCATGCATACTAGTTACAAGACTGTGTCCTAGTTTGTTTATAGACTATTAAATGTATTTATCGTTAAAAGGTGTTTAGTGTGTAACAAAATTTAAAACAACTTAAGCTAATTTCTATATAACTTGTTACTAATCTATGACGATTATAAAAAAGGCCAAAGGACTTATAGACTTCTTCTGCGGTATCTAGCTCTTGACCGGTCTTCTGGGCGGTTCAGGGGCGAGTCCATGGGTTGGCCTTTGGGTAGGCTCATGGGCGCGGGGGATTAGTCGGTGCCCGTATGGATCTGGATACCCCCGGAACGTGTGTGTGAGTTAAAATGTCGTATAAAAAAAATAAAGATGCATGATAATAGTTGTTGATTTAGAGATAAATTTGATACGATTTTTGATGAACCGTGAGTCATAAATGAAAAGGAATTCACATTATCCAAGTAAACCAAAGCCAAGAATATTTGATATAAATGTTTGTTTTTTGGATAACCTGAAAAACTATACACAAAGAAGTTAAATTAAAGAGTGAATTGCAATTTTGGTCCCTGTGGTTTCAAGAAACCAGCATGTTTGGTCCCTAGAAAAATTTTATTGCAGGAAAACCACCAAGGTATGTATTTGTGCTTGATTTTGGTCCCTGTGGGTTAACTCCGTCAAAATGACTTCGTTAAGTCCATCCACGTGACCTGCACACGAGGGTAAAAGAGTCTTTTCCAAATTTATGGTTTTAAAACTGAACGAATTGCAATTTTGGTCCCTGTGGATACCCTATTTAAATACTTTGTTATCTCTCTCTCACTACAACCATCGTCTTCTTCAAATTTCTCCAACGGTCAACAATGGTGGAATGCCACTGTGGATGTCGTGCGATTGTGAGGATTTCATGGACAAGTGCTAATCCCGGTCGAAGATTCTTCTGTTGTCCAAACACCGTAAGTTTAATTTTGACCAATTTGTGTTTCCCTAAATGTTTATAATTGCCCTAATTGTGCTTCTCTGATCAACCATCAACAGGGATATGATTGTGGGTTTTTCATGTGGGTGGACACACCAATGTTCAATCGAGCTAGTGTGGATGGTTTACTGAAGTTGAAGATCAATGCTGAAGCAAACTTGAAGGCAAAGACTAAGGAAGCTCGTATGTGGAAAATGTTGATGTTAAGTAGTTGGGTTTTGTTTGTAACTTATGTTCTTTTCACCTAATCTGTGTAAAGGTGAAGGGCAAAATGTTGGTTTGTTGTGTTGAAATCTACAAGAATGTAAGATGCAACTTTGTTAATGTTAATGTAATTGGCTTTTGGTAACTAATATGTGTAAAGGTGAAGGGTAAAATGTTGTTTTGTGTTGGTGAAATCTACAAGAATGTAAGATGAAACTTTGTTCCTGTTAATGACATTGGGTTTTTGTAACCAAAGTAAGCAAGTTGTATACATTTGCTTTTTTAACCAAAGTAACCAACTTGTATACACATTGGCAGTAAGCAAAAAGAGAAAGCAAAATAAGCATAAAAGAGAAAGCAAATTAACCAAAAGTAACCAACTTGTATCATTTCACTAACCATGTACATGTAAACATGTAACCAAAATAAACAAATTAAGCATCCATGTGCAATAAACTAGCAACCAAACTAAACATCCATGTGCAGTAAACTAGTAACCAAAAGCACCATCCATGTACAACAACCAAAATAACAAAATAAGCATCAATGGATCAAGTGTTTATAAACATTCACCAAAAGGACATCCTCTATCTGTCAACTGTTATCTTGACCCTTGCAAGTTCTGGAGTTGTGGCCTTTCTTCATGCACTTGCCACACGTAACAGTCGTCCCACGGCGTAGCAATTTGGAACCACTTACAATTGGCTGACTCCCTTCATCAGTTGTTTTCCTTCTTTTCTTTTTGGGTCTACCCACTTGAATGTGATGCTTGGGTGGAGTAATTGTCAATGGACTATCTGTAGTGACCCACCTATCTCTACTGTTGATTGGATCAATTGTAAAAGCATACACAGATTTCCATGTCTCCATTGTATAACAAGGATGCACCCACCTTTCAGGAATGTCCACATTTAACCCATTTGCTGCCATATGCCATATGACAGCAACAAGATGTTTACAGGGTATACCTGTCAACTCCCAAACTCTGCATGCACACTCCATCTTTGTTAAATCCACACCACACTGGTCCCCCCAAGGTCCTGTAACCTGATACTTTGGGCCCCCACTCCATAACACTCTGTACTTGGCAGCATCTGTCTTCACCAACTCCAACTCATCCTTTGCTGTTGGTGTAAGAATTCCTTCAGACTTTTCAATGAGCTTCTTTACATTGACAATCCTCTTCATCAAGTAAACTCTAACATATTCCAGTGCCATGATTATGGGTTTGTCTCTAGCATCAACAAGTTGGCTATTGAACACTTCACACATGTTGTTCAAGGTCACATCAGTATGAGCTCTACCTATATCACATGCATAACAAATATATCAAAATATATCACATATAGTCCAAGCCTAATAGGTGTACACATCAAAATACACACATACCTGAGAAATGAGACTTTGCCCAACTTTGAGGTGGTATTTCTTTTAACCAAGCATATGCATCTTTGTTCACCTGTCTTAACTCAGCCATACATCTGTTGAACTCTGGAATGGTTGTACATCCAGCACACTTGTATAACAGATCCTTGTACTCCTTGCCCCTCCATCTTTTCTTCATGTTCTCATAGATATGTCTTATGCAATATCTATGCTCAGCACATGGAAAGACTCTGGCTACAGCTGGTATAACTCCCTGTTTTGGTCCATGTACAGATGATGGTTAGAGTAAGGAATATAAATTAAAAACAAGACTAAGAGAAGTGAAGTTAGAGTAAGTAAGATGTACCTTCTGCCTATCACTGATAAAAGTGAAGTTAGAATTCCTCTCCAATTCCAAATCATCTCCTAAACACTCAAGAAACCATGACCATGAATCTGTACATTCAGCTTCAACTATGGCATAAGCAAGAGGATATGTGCCATGGTTTGGATCTAGTCCAACTGCAGTTAAAAGTTGTCCTGGAAAAGGACCTTTCATAAATGCACCATCCAAGCCCAATAAGTCTCTTTTACAAGCTTTGAAGCCTTTCTTCAAAGGCCCAAGACACACATAAATTCTTTTGAATTGCCTTGTTGTGTCTGTGATATTTGGTGGATGTTCAAGCTCAAGCTTGACTGTTGTACCAGGGTTGGTTCTCTGCAGCTCATGTGTGTAGTCCCTCAACAGTGAGTATTGTGCACTATAACTACCCATCACCCTATTCATTGCCTTTGTTTTTGCTCTAAAAAGCTTATGCCTTGAAACACCCAACTCCAACTTCCTTTCTAATTGTTCTTTTAAGGCTACCAATGGAATATGAGGATTAGGGATGATTGTTTCTTCAATTTGTTCTGCTAGAAAACTAGATGTGCATTGCCTGACCTTTCTACATTGAAGACAAGTGTGCTTATCAACATATGTTTTCACCACCCATGTTCTGTCATCCTTGCTTGTTGATATATGCAATACCCAAGGACAGATTCCTTCATCTTTTGATACTTCAACTGCTTTTTTCTTTCCTTTTGACTTTGCCTTACCTTTTGATGCTTCAACTGACTTTTGGTTGCATGTTGGTACCATGCCTTTGCATACAGCCCTCATTCTTATTTTGTCATTCCTTATGATCAGTAAGTCTCTCCTAGTTTCAATGGAGTGCAACCTGATTGCATTTTTGACCTCTTTCTTAGTCCCAAACTGTTGGCCTATATAAAAGTTGGTATCACCTTTGTGTTGTTTTGCAAGGGACTCCAACTTCTTCCTTCTTGGTCTTTCAACATCAGAATCTGAGCCACTTGCAAAGTCACTTATGTCTATGGGATTTCCACTTTCATCCATAATGTGCTCCTCAAATGCATCTTCTGTCTGCCCAAGCCATTCAACATTCCAGTCTACAACTGAGTTGAAGTTGCTCATGTCTGCATCCCCTTCATCCCCTACATCCATACTATAATCACTATCTGAATCATCCCCTTCATTCTCTATTTCATCACTGGTCATTTCTTCCATCCTTGTTGTTGCTGGTTCATCCCTTTCATTCTCTTCACCTCTTTCTTGTCTTTCATCTAACTTATCAGCCCAGAAAGGATCAAAATCACCAAAAGGATCAAACTGTTGCTGCTGGTATGTATCTACATCTGGAATATCATCAAAGACTTGTGTTGGTATGTAACCTTGATCACCTTGTACACCACCCTCTGTTTCACCACCTTGATCACCTTGTACACCACCCTCTGTTTCATCACCTTGATCACCTTGTACACCACCCTCTGTTTCACCACCTTGATCACCTTGTACACCACCCTCTGTTTCACCACCTTGATCACCTTGTACACTATCTACTCTTTCACCATGTTGTACACCCCCCTCTGTTTCACCCTCTGTTACCTCTATTGACTTATATTCCAAAAGCAACTGTTTTTTGCATGATGCCTTTACAGATGCCTTGACAATTTTTGGTGGCTTCTCATAATTCTGTTCTGGTGGTACTTGGCTAGGAAGTTCCTCAATAACAACATGGGAACCCCCTGGTGAGGTAAAAGAGGGTGTTACATTTGTCATCCAATGCTCTATGAATACCTCGATCACCTTGTATTTGCTAGTGTATTTCAACAAATTTATGATGTCTTGGTCAGTTCCTAGGTCTTGCAATCCCCTATCTAGGTCAGAATTAGGGATTTTAAAATGGTACCACATTGGATGCTTGCTAGTGTACCCTAACTCTTGGATCATATCATTGATCTCAAGGACACTAAATTGATCACAATCTACCAAGTCAACAAAGGTTGTCTTACCTTTCACATATTTCCTTCCTGGGCATTTAGTAAAGAACCCACCATGATTTATAACCAAAGTAATGAAGTCAGGGAGGTTTTCTGCAAATAAAAGAGTAAACTTTAAAATCAAAAACCACTCTACATATACTAGATTCTTGATCAATAAGCAAAGAAATACTTACCATATGCTTCGTCAGGATCAAAGGATTCAAAACGACCACGAATGCGCCAAGATGTTGGACTCATCACAAAAGATTTCTTTCTTCGTTGTAGCAGGGTGGTGTGTGGAGAAGATGAAGAAGCATCAATGGAATATAAGGGCTTCTTAATTGAGGGAAGATACCGTTTACGTCATCAGGGTATCCACAGGGACCAAAATTGCAATTCGTTCACTTTTAAAACCTTAAATGTGTAAAAGACTCTTTTACCCTCGTGTGCAGGTCACGTGGATGGACTTAACGAAGTCATTTTGACGGAGTTAACCCACAGGGACCAAAATCAAGCACAAATACATACCTTGGTGGTTTTCCTGCAATAAAATTTTTCTAGGGACCAAACATGCTGGTTTCTTGAAACCACAGGGACCAAAATTGCAATTCACTCTAAATTAAATCATCAAAAGCCATGTTGTATCATTATATGTTTGTGTTGTTTAAGTTGGTTTTCATTTTTTTTTTTATCATGACACATATATAATTTGCGATCTTTTTTATTTTGGTTTGTTAAACCAAATGGTAATTTCTTATCCAATAGGAACGGACAATATGATTCAACAGTAAACACTCATTATAGCTTAATACGAGTGACAATTTAACTTTCGTCGATGATTTCATATTTTATAATCTTTATTAAACTAATAGAAATATAACATATTTAACATAAATTCTGTAAAAATGCATATCTTTTACAGACTTTGCAACCTTTATGGATCCTACCCTACTTATGCATCCAATCACAATTTCCATGGATGATAAACAAGAAAAAAATATTAAAAAAATACATAGATAATCAGAGTGCGAATATATTATAAGAAAACATTTTTAACATAAAAAGGACTCTGTGGCCCAATGGATAAGGCGCTGGTCTACGAAACCAGAGATTCTGGGTTCGATCCCCAGCAGAGTCGTTGTTAACTTTACGTTTTGTTTTCCTTTTTTCAGATTTAGTTTTCACACAACAATTTTAGTCTATCTTGAACGTTTATTTGTTATTTATCTTCCACTTTTCTATTTAAAAACTTTTATGTAGTTATTATAAAAACGTCTAGTTATATGTAAACAGGGTTAGGTTCAAATGTGAACCCATATTTGTGTAGCGCCCCGAAATCGCGAACCCTCTTAATTTTACCTGGT
The DNA here is from genome assembly GCA_030169165.1 of Centaurea solstitialis. Classification (NCBI taxonomy): domain Eukaryota; kingdom Viridiplantae; phylum Streptophyta; class Magnoliopsida; order Asterales; family Asteraceae; genus Centaurea; species Centaurea solstitialis. Next base: position 47,723,783 of record CM058043.1, read on the forward strand.
TACCTTCGGTTGATTTAACTGTGTCTAATTGAGTAGGTATTAGATATCTCTTTTATATCTTAATTATTTATTTATTATTCTATTTATTCTATTTATCTATTAGCTTTAGATAATTGTGATAAAATAAAATATAAGTGTTTGGGTTTTGTAATTGAGTCCAATTAGGAAGTTGGCCCAATAAATAGGATAAAAAGAAAAGGGGAAGTTATCAGATCTCTTGTAGCTTACCAAATAAGAAAAAAAAGAGAAAGAGAGAGAGTTAGAAAGCCGAGAAGAGAAAGAGATACAGATCGAGAGAGAGAGGGAACCTGGAGATCGAGAGAGAGAGAGGGATACGAGGAAGAAGAAGAGAGGACCAGATTTTGGCTAGGAATTTCGATTGCGTAAAAGGTAACGTTCGATTTCGTTGGTTTCGTGTATCAAGGGTTCGTGAATTTTGCGTTCGATCGCATTGTGGGGTGAGGTTTTGGTCGGTGCTGTCGACCGCTCACGGCGGTTAGCGGCGGCTGTGCTGGTCGCCGGCCTTGGTCGGCGACGGGACGGCGGTTGTGTTTTGTTTCCGGCGGTGGTGGTGGCCTCTCATCACCGCTGCTGAGTTGTTGGTTTTCTTTTGTGTCGATTAGAGCAAGATGCGGGCGGTTCGCGGCAGCGACGATGCCGCCGGCTTTGGCCGGTGACGATGGAGCTGTTGGCGGTGGTCTAGGAGCCGGCGTAGCCGGAGGTCAGGTGGTGGTGGTTGATCACGCCGCTGCTGATGTCGTTTATCTTTTTCCGGCAGCGGTGGTGGCCACCTGATGCTGCTGCTGTAGGTGTGTGTGGCCAGCGGCGGTGGTGGTTATCCGCAACCGCTGCTGCTGCTGTGAGTTGTTGAACCGGCCGGCGGTGGTGGTGGTTAACCACAGCCGCTGCTGGTGGTTGCTGAGTGGTCCGGCGGTGGTGGCAGGTTTACCTGCTGCTGCTGCCGTGGTGTTAATCAGCAGCGGCGGTGGGTTTTTCCTGCTGCTGCTGCTGTATTTCGTGACCGGCAGCAGTGGCGGTGGGTTTTCCTGCTGCTGCTGCCGTGTCTCGGTGACCAGGCGGTGGCGGCGGCTTACGTTGCCGCTTCCGTGAGGTCGTCGGCGTGGCGGCGGTGGCGATCTTGCTGCCGTCGCTGCTGTTATGAAAAGCCAGTGGTGGTGGTTTTCACCATCGCCGCTGCTCCCGTAGTAACGGTTGTTCGTAAGCCGCGACGGTTCGGCCGCGGTGCAACGGGTTAGATAGGTGGCTAAGGTATGGACCCGTGCATCGCCATGACATCGTCCTAGCTTATCCGTAAGTGAGAGTTCTGTCCTCCGTTGTTGGTTTGGAGTCCCGGTTGATCGGTCTCGGTACCGTGACGACGGGACGGGTCGGTAAGTTATATGAGACCCGGGAGTCGCTTTCGGGCCGTTTTGTTATGCGTTAACCTTAGAGGCGGTTAAGCTAAGTATTAGGATGTTATTATTGGGTCGTCTCTTGGGAGTTGCGGGGTTTAGTGTTTATGTCTTGTACACTTGTGATATTTCAGAGTTGCCGTAGGAAGATCTAAACTCATGTTGTGCGCATTCACTTAGCGGATCAGGTGAGTGGGATTATGTGCTTTTGTGTTGTTATATATATGTGTATGTGCTTGATGTGATAAGATGGCCGGGTTGCGGGATGACCCGAAGAGCGAGTAATCGCTAAGGCCGGGTTGCGGGATGACCCGAAGAGCGAGTAATCGCTAAGGCCGGGTCGTGGGATGATCCGAAGAGTGGGTAACCACTAAGGCCGGGCTGCGGGATGGTCCGGAGAGCGGGTAACCGTTAAGATGTTTATGCGATGTGGTGTGTATATATATATGTATATGTTGCGACATGATTGTGCATATTTTTGCTCACTAAGCGGTTGTGCTTACCCCTCAATTGTTTAAACTTTTTAGGTGCGAGTACGGTTGACGATCGAGGCAAAGCTCCGGCTTGAAGGTTTCGGCTAAACGGCATTCCGATAGGCGTTTATTGTTTTTACTAGTTAACATGCTTTATTAAATTATTGGGGATTTTGAATGATTAAACGATGTTTTTATTGGTTATTTTCTTAATACAATTTCTTAAAAAAAAAAAACTAGTGGGTGTTATAACTTGGTATCAGAGCCTAAGGTTTAAGAGAATCAGCATGCACACTAGTGAGTGTGTGTGTGGTTGGACTTAAACTAAGTGATTTTGGGAATAGTTAAGATCGGAATGGCCAGCGGAACCGTCAAGGCGGAGGTGAGCAACAGTTGAGCTTTTAAATTGTTAAATATATACATAAATGCGCGTAAGAGATAGAATTAAATTATATATCATGAAGATTCGTATGTGGATACATGCTATTATGCACAACTATATGTGGGTCAATGTGAGTATAATATGTTCTGTAGTGATATGTTGCGAGTACCTGCTTAGTCGATAAGTTAAGGTTTAGGTAGGATGGTATCAAACCCAAACGTAGGCACCTTGGTATGTTAAGGATGGGTTATCGGGCATGTTCTTGTTTGATTGGTGCCCGGTGATCCTGATTTGGCTACCAGGAATGGATGGTTATAGTAATACGGCGCCAATAATAGTGTTACTATAAACACCTGTGTAGTGTTGGGATTGATTAAGTCTTGGAGACTTTAACTCATTGATGACAGTTAGGGATGGGCATTTATGTGGTTAGCTAATACGTATAGTGCTTATGTGGAAAGTGTGAACTAGTCCATGATTTTGCATGCGCACTAAGACTAGAGGTAGGTACTTGCATGAGCACTAGTAGTTTAGAGATACGGTTAGGGCTAGGGCTTCGATATTCTTGTTTTCTTTAAGATGGTATAAATTATGTTTAATATTAACACACACGGAATCACAGTGTGTTAATTTCAAACTTAGAAGCTTCATCCTATTTAGATGTTTGCAATTTGAAAATTTAAAACTACACCTACAGATCTGCTTGAGAAACTATACATGCTTGAAAAATGAAAATTGAAACTATACTTGCTTGAAAGTTGCAACTATTGATAATGATTAGTAGATAGTAATGGTTCTGGTTCTGGTTCTGGTTTACAATATGGAGCATTCTTTTACTTCAAAATATTAAAAAAAAAAAACTGTTATCAAATATGTAAAAGTTTGTATAAATGCATGTAAAAGTTCGCCAAGTTGAGCCTGGTTCTAGTTTTTTTTTTAATTTATTTATTTAATCTTAGTCTGTTCGATCTCCCCTCTACCGGTAAGTCACTCCACACCCTAATCACTCATTCGTTACTTTCATATCTGTTTGATTGTTCATCTATTCCATGTTTATGCATGCTGAATTCTTCGATTTGATATTCATTATGCTTATCTATAACTTAGTTTAATTGCATGTTATTGGTGTTTACTTGTTTGATAGAATTTGATGTATTATGATTTAGTTCCTGTTTTGGATTGCCATTTGGAAGTTTCTGCCTTACATTTTGTTTTCTCTATGTGGATCAGTGTTTTTTTTTGTGGTATTCTTTCGTATTGCTTTCGCTTATTTGATAAAAGGCCAATTGATCCTGTTATATATTAAGTAATTTGACTTATGTCCTTAAAAGGCTTAATAATGATATCCGATAAGCATGAGGGAATTAGGGGTGGTACGATTTTATTTATGTGGTTATGGATACAATTGGATGCATGATGTGTTCCCTGTTCAAACTTAGGGTACTAATTATCAATTACTTCTTGAACGAGTTTTTACCTTACGCTCTCATTCCATATCTCTTTAAGGATTCATTTATTTATTGTATCGATCGTTCATAATAGAATTGAAATGATGGGTTTTCCAATTTTGCGTGGGAGAGACTTTGGTGTGTATTGCAAGAGTTTACCTTTAGGCTTCCATGCATGAGAATTGTGACAACCCTATTTTCAGCCAAGTATATGCCTAATTTTTATATAATTAAGTAGTTCCTAAAAATCCCTCAAATGTAAGAGTTAAATTACACGTTTAGTATAGAAGTCAAAAGGGGTAAATAAGTCAACAAGTAGGTGGATAAGCTGCTTATCATCAAGCCAACAAGTAGGTGGATAAGCTACTTATGGACAAACAATTTAAGCCACATGAATGATAGCACGAGGTGTCGATCTTATCCATAGAAGCATGAGGTGTCAAGCTCTTATAAAAGTACAAGTTGAAATGCGAGAGCATTATCTGGAGCTTTTCACCGATTGATTTCGGGGACGAAATCCCGGTAAGTGGGGGGAGAGTTGTAGCGCCCCGAAATCGCGAACCCTCTTAATTTTATCTGGTTACCTTCGGTTGATTTAACTGTGTCTAATTGAGTAGGTATTAGATATCTCTTTTATATCTTAATTATTTATTTATTATTCTATTTATTCTATTTATCTATTAGCTTTAGATAATTGTGATAAAATAAAATATAAGTGTTTGGGTTTTGTAATTGAGTCCAATTAGGAAGTTGGCCCAATAAATAGGATAAAAAGAAAAGGGGAAGTTATCAGATCTCTTGTAGCTTACCAAATAAGAAAAAAAAAGAGAAAGAGAGAGAGTTAGAAAGCCGAGAAGAGAAAGAGATACAGATCGAGGGAGAGAGGGAACCTGGAGATCGAGAGAGAGAGAGGGATACGAGGAAGAAGAAGAGAGGACCAGATTTTGGCTAGGAATTTCGATTGCGTAAAAGGTAACGTTCGATTTCGTTGGTTTCGTGTATCAAGGGTTCGTGAATTTTGCGTTCGATCGCATTGTGGGGTGAGGTTTTGGTCGGTGCTGTCGACCGCTCACGGCGGTTAGCGGCGGCTGTGCTGGTCGCCGGCCTTGGTCGGCGACGGGACGGCGGTTGTGTTTTGTTTCCGGCGGTGGTGGTGGCCTCTCATCACCGCTGCTGAGTTGTTGGTTTTCTTTTGTGTCGATTAGAGCAAGATGCGGGCGGTTCGCGGCAGCGACGATGCCGCCGGCTTTGGCCGGTGACGATGGAGCTGTTGGCGGTGGTCTAGGAGCCGGCGTAGCCGGAGGTCAGGTGGTGGTGGTTGATCACGCCGCTGCTGATGTCGTTTATCTTTTTCCGGCAGCGGTGGTGGCCACCTGATGCTGCTGCTGTAGGTGTGTGTGGCCAGCGGCGGTGGTGGTTATCCGCAACCGCTGCTGCTGCTGTGAGTTGTTGAACCGGCCGGCGGTGGTGGTGGTTAACCACAGCCGCTGCTGGTGGTTGCTGAGTGGTCCGGCGGTGGTGGCAGGTTTACCTGCTGCTGCTGCCGTGGTGTTAATCAGCAGCGGCGGTGGGTTTTTCCTGCTGCTGCTGCTGTATTTCGTGACCGGCAGCAGTGGCGGTGGGTTTTCCTGCTGCTGCTGCCGTGTCTCGGTGACCAGGCGGTGGTGGCGGCTTACGTTGCCGCTTCCGTGAGGTCGTCGGCGTGGCGGCGGTGGCGATCTTGCTGCCGTCGCTGCTGTTATGAAAAGCCAGTGGTGGTGGTTTTCACCATCGCCGCTGCTCCCGTAGTAACGGTTGTTCGTAAGCCGCGACGGTTCGGCCGCGGTGCAACGGGTTAGATAGGTGGCTAAGGTATGGACCCGTGCATCGCCATGACATCGTCCTAGCTTATCCGTAAGTGAGAGTTCTGTCCTCCGTTGTTGGTTTGGAGTCCCGGTTGATCGGTCTCGGTACCGTGACGACGGGACGGGTCGGTAAGTTATATGAGACCCGGGAGTCGCTTTCGGGCCGTTTTGTTATGCGTTAACCTTAGAGGCGGTTAAGCTAAGTATTAGGATGTTATTATTGGGTCGTCTCTTGGGAGTTGCGGGGTTTAGTGTTTATGTCTTGTACACTTGTGATATTTCAGAGTTGCCGTAGGAAGATCTAAACTCATGTTGTGCGCATTCACTTAGCGGATCAGGTGAGTGGGATTATGTGCTTTTGTGTTGTTATATATATGTGTATGTGCTTGATGTGATAAGATGGCCGGGTTGCGGGATGACCCGAAGAGCGAGTAATCGCTAAGGCCGGGTTGCGGGATGACCCGAAGAGCGAGTAATCGCTAAGGCCGGGTCGTGGGATGATCCGAAGAGTGGGTAACCACTAAGGCCGGGCTGCGGGATGGTCCGGAGAGCGGGTAACCGTTAAGATGTTTATGCGATGTGGTGTGTATATATATATGTATATGTTGCGACATGATTGTGCATATTTTTGCTCACTAAGCGGTTGTGCTTACCCTCAATTGTTTAAACTTTTTAGGTGCGAGTACGGTTGACGATCGAGGCAAAGCTCCGGCTTGAAGGTTTCGGCTAAACGGCATTCCGATAGGCGTTTATTGTTTTTACTAGTTAACATGCTTTATTAAATTATTGGGGATTTTGAATGATTAAACAATGTTTTTATTGGTTATTTTCTTAATACAATTTCTTAAAAAAAAAAAACTAGTGGGTGTTATAATTTGGTTGTGAACGTGAGCACGAATCTTAGCCACACATCTTTGGTTACGGTGGACGTGATCACGGAGGATTGACGCGATTCATGAGAGGGTGAAGATTATTAAAGAAGGAGACCCGGTCAAAGCCGCCTTTACGGTGGACGTGATCACGGAGGATTGACGCGATTCATGGGAGGGTGAAGATTATTAAAGGAGGAGAACCGGTCAAAGCTGCCTTTACGGTGGACGTGATCACGGAGGATTGACGCGATTCATGGGAGGGTGAAGATTATTAAAGGAGGAGACCCGGTCAAAGCCGCCTTTATTGACCGAATGAATGACTGAGATTCGTTCTCATGTTCACAAACAAAATTACGTTCACATTTGAACTTTCCTCTATGTAAATATGGTTTATATATATAGGAACCAATTGGAAAGAAAAAAAGCAAATGACACAAAAGTTTGTTAAGACAAAAACAAATGATCTAGTAGAAAGATATTAACCGGAAGGGAAACTGTCTAGTCCTTATCGAGTCTGACCCGTCTTAGTCCCAAGTTGGTCTCTGTTTGCACCGAGCCCAATCTAGTAAGGAGTTTAACACTTACCATTATCACCACACATGTTTTCATATTTATTATAGCTCTAAAAGATAACACATTTTCATACATATAATTAGTCGTGAATTGATTTTATGTAATCTTTAACGAAACATTAATAACGCGAATAAATAATCAAATAAAATTGCTATATTTAAAACATATCTCTAATCATTGACGGAGCCAATGTTGGCTCTCAGGTGATCCGAGGATAACCCTCATGCACCGTTTAAAAAGTATTTCAATATAAGTGCAAAAGGGAGGGCCATATGTGATGAGTGAAGAACTCCACTATTTCCCAATTTAATTATTACTTGGTCATTCTGTCTTTCAACCTGTTATTGATAATAGATTTGATATTTTAGTTTATAAAGAAATACAAATAATTTCATTTATGTCTTCTAGAATTAGAAAAGAAGTTGCTTATTTTGATTTATATGATGCATTTGAACGGAACATAGTTAACTAAAATCACATACATCAACCTAACCGGTTTTTGCATGTGCGATTTTTCACATGACCTTGCTCGCACGTGTGATTTAGGGGCCATTTACTTAAACAATTACCCAATTAGCACTTATCGGTTTGAACACTTTCATCTACCAATCAGACAATATTTTAGTCTCTCAAAATGGTATCATATGCAACAATTTACCCGGTAAGCGCTTACCGGTAAGATTTGGAAATTTGACTTACCGAGTAAGACTTGGTTCATGCCATCGCTCTTACCAAGTAAGATTCTAGTCCTTGTCATGTTCATCTCGTAAGGTAAATTGATCCGGTAAGCACTTATTGAGTAAGCTTTTACTATAACAATTATAGGAAGAGATTGCAAAGGGGACTTGACACAATCTGAAAATTGTTGATGATCTTGTGTAAATTATGGTTAAAACAAAAGGACCACTCTCATTGTAGATATTGGCTCCACCCTTGTCTCTAATTTCACATTCATTTCAAAACTTTAACTCTGTTGCTCAATTAACTCAAATTTTTTTAAGTTACTTTACCTATTCTTATAATGTCGAATAAAAAAAAACTAAAAACCCGCCCCTTCTCCATCTATCATCTTCGTCTAACCTAAACTAAAAACCCACGACCTAAACTAAAAGTCATTGGGGGGTTCATAACGCCCTAACTTAGTTCGAGCCTTCTCGGCGCATGCTTGGGACATTTAAGTGGGGCCATGTTTAGCCCCCAAAATTGCCGGGGATTAGTCGGGCTTTGGCCCGGACACCCTTCCAGAAAAAAAAAAAACATGTACCTTAATAACAAATCTTTTATTTGATATATTTCTTAAAAGCAAAATACAACAAATTGACTCTGTGGCCCAATGGATAAGGCGCTGGTCTACGAAACCAGAGATTCTGGGTTCGATCCCCAGCAGAGTCGTTTAGTTTTTTATCCACATTTACGTTTTTACCTTTTACAGTGTCAAGTAAAATAGCAAATTCATGTATCTTAGTAGCAGTAAATTAACAAGTTGACTCTGTGGCCCAATGGATAAGGCGCTGGTCTACGAAACCAGAGACTCTGGGTTCGATCCCCAGCAGAGTCGTTTGTTCTGTTTTTTTCTTCTTAACAACGCGTATGTTTATATTCGTTTATGTTTGTATATTAGGTTCGTATGTTCATATTCGTTTATGTTCCTACATTAGGAACGCGTATGTTTATATTCGTTTATGTTTGTATATTAGGTTCGTATGTTCATATTCGTTTATGTTCCTACATTAGGAACGCGTATGTTTATATTCGTTTATGTTTGTATATTAGGTTCGTATGTTCATATTCGTTTATGTTCCTACATTAGGAGGTATAAACCATTAGGCCACGGTTATTTTGCAACCCATTAAAAGATTACAACATGTGCAACCTTCGTCTAAACCATTCATTTAGCCCATTAATTAAGATTGATTTCTCATTTCATGCAATAATCTAACCTAAAATGCATTATATTTGCATTAAATGCATAAACTTAGATGGAATGTATTGTGATTCATGAAAGTATCTTGTGAAACTCATCTCATTCATGAAATAATATGCATTAAATGTAAAATTATTGCATATAATCAATAATCATTGATAAATCGAGTAATTAATCATGATTAATAGACTAAAATGAATGGTTTAGATGAAGGTTACACCGGTTGTAACTTTTTACTTGGTTGCAAAATAACTCACCCCTTACATATTAATCTCAAATTATATAAATATATATTTTTATATATAAACACACACACAAACGAAAATAAACATACATGAACGTAAACGAACCAACATAAATGATCATAAACGGACGGACATTCACGAACGTAAATGAACAAACGAGACAATTGTTCATATTCGTTCATTTAACTAAACGAACAAAAAAAATGTGTTCATGTTCATTCACTTATCAAATAAACAAACATAAACGAACTTCCCGCCAAACGGTTCGTTGAATGTTTGGTTCGTTTAGGCCATCCTCTATCGGCCGGTTCCCTTGGCCGGTACCGTTCATGCAGATGGGTAACACCATCTTGGATGAGCTGCACGGAACCGGTAGGCGGTACCATCGGTGCCCACATACCGATTGCTTTCTCTCTCAACCTTTTTTTTTTCTTTTTTTTTAATCAAATAATTAATGAGGGGTATGAGTGGTACGATAGTGGATGAAAGGTATGGAGTTGGTAGGGTAGTGGTAAAGCTGATGTGGCAGCTGATGTGGCAACAAGTATGAGGGGTATGAGGGGTACCATAAAGGATGGCCTTACAGCCCTAATTCCATCTGTTAAATTGGGGTTTAAAACTTTTTCCAACCTATTTGGTAATCAAATTGAATAAAGTTTGCTGTCATTGTTTTTCATGCTACACGATACGGTAATTTAGTTAATCGAACAAAAGTTTATATCCTATTGTTGGACATTTTGGGCGTGTTTAGTTATTTAACTAGTCTTGTTCTATCCTATTTAATAATGTCTTATTAAACGCTAAACAATTGTTTTGTTACATCTTATTTTATTTTGTTCTATCTTGTATTATCCTATTCTGGTACCAAATGCACCCTTATTTTGTTGGAATTTTTTGGTAAAATATAGGCTTTTTACCAATATTTGGACACAAATTAATTATGTATAAATGTGTTATATATAGTTAACTCTTTGTGGGTGTGTGTTCCACTATATAAGAGCTTCGAATCAGTATATCGAGTGTCCAAAACGGATAATGTGTGAATGAGATATCGATTCTCAAAGATGAGCAATTGGGATGAGTTATTTGTAACTGATGTTAACATATTCTAATTAGAATTATTCTAGTTAGAATCGTCGGTTTCGATTCTCGAATTAAAACCGTTTGTCGGTTTCGTAAGTTATTATTCTAGAATTGAATATACGAATTAATGGTTTCGTAAGTTATTATTCTATAATTGAATATTAGAATTAATGTGTCGGTTTCGTCAGTTACGTTTTTCCATTATATAATAACACCCAAGAGCTCATTCTTGTTACAACCTACAACACACATTCTATAAAAACGCTCTCTCTTCTTCTTCTTCTCTGCGTACGGTTTTTCCGGCAACTATTTTCAGGCAAGTGTTATCCGGCAGTTCATCGACTGTTTCAGCCGTTGTACCCTGGGAGCAGACGGCAAATCTGCTTAAGGGAATCGTGTCAAACACGAGCCTCGGCTACCTCTAACTTGGTTCTCGGAACCTATGTATTTCTATTCTTCTACTCCTTCTTGTTTAGGATTTTGGAGTTTGTTTCCAGAATCATTTTAATAATCAAATAACCTTTTCGCTCTCTCTTTTCTTGGAGATTGGTTATTTTTTGGATTATTATTTTCAAACGAAAATTCATTTTATCGTGGGTTTTTTATTCAAAAAAAATGATAACCAACAATCTTAAGCAGATTTATACATTAATCAATGTTGCAAAAGTCGAGTTTGTTTTTTGACTTTTTGAAACCGTTTTCATTCCTAGACATAATTTCGTTTGTCTTACAAAAATCGAGTTTGTTTCGATTGGTTTGAAATAGATTATTTAAAGCGAATTGTTTGAAATGTTTTGTTAATAGAGTTTTGTCTTACGAAAATCGAGTTTGTATCGATTATTTGAACGGAATGTTTAAAACGATTTGTTTGAAAAGCATTGTTTTAAACATATTACTTGAATGGTTTTTTGCAATAAAAAGTGTTTGCAATAAACATATTAGTAATCCGTTTATATTTGTTCCTTTGAGTGTCAAAATCGAGTTTGTTTCGATTGTCACGACATAGCATTTATAATAAAACGGATGGAGTTAACATAAATGTTTGAACACAAATTAAGTTTATTTCGATTGTTTCATTTATGTTTTGTGTAAACAGTGGCATTATTTTGAATGTGAAACAATTCCAAGAACTAAAAAATGATATGTGGTCTAAATAGTTCATCCCGAAGAGATGTTAAATCTCGATGTCAATTTTTTGGGACAATTGGTTTCTTATTACGAGAAACAAAGTTGTCTGTCACTCGATGATGGTTTTTTAGCCGAAAACCATATTACTTACTCTCGATCGGATTTTGTTGAGTACAAAAGCATCGGGGAGAATATATGAGACTATTAAACCGACGACGTTTGAATGTTATCGGTATAGTAATTGAAGTATCTTGCACGGTAAGAAAATAAGTCGGTTATACCGATTGGGATCTCGATAATGTTATCGATATCTCGGACGATGAGAGTTCTGGGGATAGTAATTCTATCTAGTTTAGCGTTATTGTATCTTTTAAACTTCGATAATAAATTATGGTTGAATTTCGTTTTAAACTTTATCAATTTTGTATTGGTTTTATAAAGTTTATATCTAAGAGATACACACAACTCTCAAGTTACCACGTCTCAAGATACTACGTCTTAAAAATCGGAATGTTATCATGTTCGGAAATGAGTTTTCCATGTAAGACGTTGACCATCGACATCATGAAATGGTACCCTAAAATGTGGGGGTAACTACCAATTGTAATTTAAAAAAAAAAAATGATGACATGATAATTAATTCGTTGGATTTAATTCGTATAAATGTTTGTCGGTTACGAATTAATTACGTCAATTACGAATTTCGATATTAATTCGTTTAACTGTTTGTCGGTTACGAATTAATTACATCAGTTACAATCTTCGGATTTAATTCGTATAAATGTTTGTCGGTTATGAATTAATAACGCCAGTTACGATTTGTTTTAATTCGTTTAACTGTTTGTCGGTTACGAATTAATTACATGGTTAAATTTTCAGTTTTAATTCATATAATTGTTTGTCAATAATGAATTAACTGTTTCGGTTATAATTCGTTTAATTACGAATTAACAATGTTGGTTTTAATTCATATAATGAATTAAAACAATATATACATATATACACGCATTTAAGTTGGAATAATTATGAATTAACTCCAAATAGGCTCACCTATTTGGATACAATGTCTAGGAAAGATATAGGCGGATTGTTTTTTATTCTAATGAGGTCGTGTTTTTAAATGCTTTTGAGCATACCCCCCTCACCGTCTTTCCTGGTTGTATTCGAGTAGAGCTACCGAAAGGGGTTGAGTAAATAATAGTTTCCCTTAATGTGTATTTTGGATTTAATTCAACAATTGTTTGTCAATTATGAATTAATCATTACAATTTTTAATTCGTTTAATTGTGTGTTCATAACGAATTAATTATGATTGGTAATAGAATGCCATGATATCAATTGATAGACGAATCCAATAAGTTTGGATCTAAATCATCGTATAAGTTTGATGAAATATTAGCAATGAAAGTAAAGGTTAAAACTTTGTGTATAACCTAAGCTAAATATATCAAAAAGAGAATATAGTCATGATAGAGTGATCATTGAGTATGACTATATTAATAGAACAACTAGGATCCTAGAGTTTTGGATGCCTAGATTGTCACTTATAGATAGTTGCGATTAAGCTCTTTGGTGGTGACAATAACACTCATGTATGATGCATTGACAAGAACATCTGGCCAATGTTTTTGTGAATTCATCAACATATGTGTGTGTTCTTGTTATAGCTTAAACGTATTGCATAGCTAGCAACTCTGTTCATGATATAGAAGAAGATATTACTCAATGAAAATGTTTAAATACATTAGTTGTATCAACTTATGCGAAACAGATTGAGTAGATAATCATATCATTTGAATCAAGATTTGTGCAAATGATTCATGTATGAGTTTGAAGACTCTAAGCAACCGAATAGTTTGTGGTCATATTTGGAGAGACTTACAAACTAGAAATCATAAAACATTTGATAAGTTATGATATCTTAATGGTGAAAAAGGGATGGAAAAGTCACTAGATGACATAACATTATACAATGGTATAATGTATAGATATCTTCATCAAAGGATATAGACAAAAGGAAAGTCTAGATTATTAACATCCATTAGTTTTATGTTGGGAATTGCAAATCTGCAAATGCACTAAATTGATGTGAAAATTGATCTTCTAAATGAAGATTTAGAAGAAATTTATATGGAGCAGCCTAAGGGATTCGTTGCCCAAGGTAAAGAGAACAAGGTGTGTAAACTTGTTAATACCTTATATGGCTTAAAACAGGCTCCAAAGCAATGACATCAAAAGATTGATCAATCCATGTTGGAAAGTGTTTTTAAAATAAGTGTGTTTATATGAATGACACAACTTACGATTATGTCATATGCTTATCATCGGAGGTGATGACAAAATGATAAGGTCCACGAAGGATATGTTGAAATCTAAGTTTGACATGAAAGGCATGGGTTTATCATATGTGATACTTTGAATAAAGATCACAAAAACTCAAAATAGTCTAGTGTTAAGTCAAACACATTATGTGGACAAGATTCTTGAGAAATTTTATAAAGGAGACACAAGTATAACTAAAACTCCTAGTGACACTAGTCAACATCTATCCAAGAATAAGAGAGGATATTGTTGCACAATGTGGAATACTCAAGAATACTAGACAGACTGATGTATCTCATGAGTTGTACCAGACTTGATTTAGCATATGCAGTAAGCAAGCTAAGTAGATACACTAGTAATGCAAGTGTTGAATATTGGAGGAGTATTACTAGATTATCAAGGTACTTAAGATACATAAGAGAGTGTGGACTGCACTATGGAAGATATCCAACTGTAATCAAAGGATACAGTGATGCAAATTGGATATCTGATATAAAAGATTCCAGATCTACAAGTGGATATGTGTTTATACTTGGAAGTGCGACTATATCTTGGAAATCGTCCAAGAAAACTATTATAGCCAGATCCACGATGGAATCTGAGTTTATCGCCCTAGATAAATGTGGCGAGAAAGTAGAGTAGTTGCGTCAGTTTGTGGAGGATGTTCCCAAATGGCCTAAGCCGGTAACGGTCATTTGTATACACTGTGATAGCCAATCGAAAATTGGCAGAGCTCAAAGTACAATGTATAATGGGAAGTTACATTAGACGCAATATGATAAGACAACTAATCTCTATTGGAGTTATCTCGATTGACTATGTAAAGTCAAAAGATAACATTGTGGATCCACTTACAAAAAGTTTAAGTAGAGATTTAGTTTATAAGTCCTTAAGATGAATGGGACATAAGCCCTGAATTAATAATTCATGCAAAGGAAACCTTACCCAGAAGACTGGAGATCCCAAGATCTGGGTTCAAAAGGACAACCTAGTTGTATGAATATGGAAGGTCACTGTGGGGGAGTTAATAAACTTTCTAGTTCATTTGATAATTAGTGACATTGAGGATAAGCTCCTGGCTTTTAATGATAATTGGAAATCACCTATGTGAAAGAGAAGTGGGGTCGCTTCGAAGGGAATTGACGGGGGCACAATTCCTAAAAGCTTTCACAGAACCAGGCAGTGTTCATGACCATAACGAACACGACTATGAGGATATGAACTTGTTAGGAAGAGTCTTGTGTGAAATATGCAAATTGTCTACACAAACGACTGATCAGTTCAAAGACATCAAGTCTACTGATAGTTAGGAGACTAAGTATGTTTCATAAGGGAAGGTTCAAAGGGTAACACCTACCTATCCTATGCAAGATTCGACTGTTGGAAATTGTTGTGCGGTTTTTTCATATGCAGAGATCGATCTCCATTCATGTGGGGGATTGTTGGAATTTTTTGGTAAAATATAGGCTTTTTACCAATATTTGGACACAAATTAATTATGTATAAATGTGTTATATATAGTTAACTCTTTGTGGGTGTGTGTTCCACTATATAAGAGCTTCGAATCAGTATATCGAGTGTCCAAAACGGATAATGTGTGAATGAGATATCGATTCTCAAAGATGAGCAATTGGGATGAGTTATTTGTAACTGATGTTAACATATTCTAATTAGAATTATTCTAGTTAGAATCGTCGGTTTCGATTCTCGAATTAAAACCGTTTGTCGGTTTCGTAAGTTATTATTCTAGAATTGAATATACGAATTAATGGTTTCGTAAGTTATTATTCTATAATTGAATATTAGAATTAATGTGTCGGTTTCGTCAGTTACGTTTTTCCATTATATAATAACACCCAAGAGCTCATTCTTGTTACAACCTACAACACACATTCTATGAAAACGCTCTCTCTTCTTCTTCTTCTCTGCGTACGGTTTTTCCGGCAACTATTTTCAGGCAAGTGTTATCCGGCAGTTCATCGACTGTTTCAGCCGTTGTACCCTGGGAGCAGACGGCAAATCTGCTTAAGGGAATCGTGTCAAACACGAGCCTCGGCTACCTCTAACTTGGTTCTCGGAACCTATGTATTTCTATTCTTCTTCTCCTTCTTGTTTAGGATTTTGGAGTTTGTTTCCAGAATCATTTTAATAATCAAATAACCTTTTCGCTCTCTCTTTTCTTGGAGATTGGTTATTTTTTGGATTATTATTTTCAAACGAAAATTCATTTTATCGTGGGTTTTTTATTCAAAAAAAATGATAACCAACATATTTAACCAAAACCAACTTGTTAATCATATTGTCTAACACTAAAACTATTATTCGATTCTTGGGGGTTATTGCATTTGTACTAGATTTTTTACTCCCCTATGTAGAGGGGATAACAACAAGTGCAATGGCTTTATTTTAATCTACATGTTTAAAAAATACTCAAAAATATCAATAGGTCTCATCTTTTGATTAGATAAAAAATCTAGAATTAACTTCAGTTCCATAACTAATACAAGTACCTTCTATCAACATCATATCAAACTTGATTCTTAAGTGCAATTTCATAATTAATACAAAGAACTTCAAACATTGATTGTCCAAAGCATGACAGATTACCATAAGAAAATGAGAATCCAAACAATTTTTTTTCATATCCTTGGTGTACTTTTTTTAGTGAAGCAATTGCATGATCAACCACATACAAAAATAAATTAACTTTAAGGGGGTTTTTCAATAGTTGTCGAATGATTTGGTGTTGAATGATTAAGTGGTCAGAATGATTAAGAGACTCCTAGGATATAGTACAAAATGAAATATGTTTGTTTGGTATTTGTTGATAATGAAATCATGGCATTTGGAATGAAAAATTCCTTTGACCAAATTTGATAGTCATGTTTGGTTTGCAGAATGAACTTGCCTAAGGTATTTGAATTTCACAATTTAAGTTATTCATTATTCCTTGCCTTAAGTGAAGACGTTGCATTCCAACCAACCAAATGCATGGTCAAATTGCATCAAATTCTATTATAATTCATTCAAAGTCAAATTCCTTCGATAAATTCCAATTCCATCAAAGAGCGGGGCCAGTTAAGGCCCCAGGGCCATCACAATTCCCCCCCCCCCCTCCTTTCAATAATTTTTTTCTCAATAAGCCAAAAAGTAAACTTCGCCTCTAAAATCTCGAAAGGCCCACCCTAAACAAATTTCTTTAAATATATATATATTATATATATATATATCTATACTATTATATAAAGAGAATAACTCAAAAAGTTGGTTATTTTGTTTAACATGACTAATTTTACACATTTACACTTTGTATCCTTATAGTTAGTTATTAAATCTTATTTTAGTTCTTCACTTTTTCATTTTCTATTTTAAACCCTTATCATATAATCTAAATAATCATATATTATGAACTAAAATATATTAAAATTGCGTTTCTTTTTTTTTACAAATTATACCATTATATTCGTCTCGTCAATACCTTCGAAATGAGCCCAATATTAATTTTATGCAATTATATTATATATTCTATTATATAAAGGTAATAATTTTATTTCAATTTTCAAGATTGACTATTCAAATTTTCAAGATGTTCCCTTATTAAATATTCATTCTATCATTTTTAATTTATAACTTACGCTTAATACCCGTATAATTAATTAAATTAATTTACATTCAATCTATTACTTTTTCATTTTTCAGTTACATTTTATTATACTAACACAAATAATGTATATGAACTAAAGTAAAATGTATAAAATATAATCATTTTTCATTTTAGCAAATAATACCATTGTAATCGTCTCGACAATACCTTCAAAATAAGTTTAATATTGAATATTTTTTAATTAATCGTATTATTTAATATCAAGAATACATGCAAATTAGTTTATTTTATATTTTTACATTTTTGTTTTTCAGTTATGTTTTAATCTATACTATCTATATGTATATCTATACTATATATTAAAGAAAAATAAGTCTTGAAAACGGTTATTTTTCAAGATTTCAATATTCAACTTTACTGTTCTTTATGCACCATGTATAACAATGTAAAACACAATCAACAATGTTGTGACGGATTGGTTATCGCTCGGGAGGTTCATAGCACCCTAACCGAGTTCGAACATTCCTGTGCGCATAATACCCACTTAATTATACGAGTATTTAAGTGGGTCCATGTTTAGCCCCAAAATTGTCGGGGATTAGTCGGACTTTATATATATATATATATATATATATATATATATATATATAGAGAGAGAGAGAGAGAGTCAGGGGCGATCTATATTGCTTAGTTGCTTACAACCCTTTTGAGTTGCTAATTTATATGTTATTGATCTACACTAATTTTTACACCCGCCGCATCGCGCGGGTATTGGACTAGTATATATTAAAAGAAGGTTTTGGTTGACATCATGAATATAAAATTGAGCCATTTTATTGGTCAATTAAAAAAAATTCATAATTTGATGATGTCATCTATATCTCTTTTCTTTATTTATTAATTTCAAAATTATAATTTACATTTTCTACCCTTATAATTATTTGATAAAATTACTTTTTATCTTTTAGTTTTTCATTTTCACTTTGCATCCTTATCATATTAACATAAATAATATATATTAACTAAAATGTATAAAAAATTTTGTTTTTCTTTTCGATAAATTACACCATTACAATCGTCTCGACAATACCTTCAAAATGAGTATAATATTGAATATTTTTTTAATTTAATCATATTATTAAATATTAAAAATAGATATAAATTAATTTGTTTGGACTTTATTACATTCTAACTTTAAACTTTATATTTTAAACTATCTATATATATAAGTTACATTTAATACCCATGTAGTTAGTATTTGTGAATTTTATAATGCAAATGTCTATTCTTGTTAAAAATTAAAATAATATATTTAAATAACACGTGTATTACACGGGCCATTAACTAGTACTAAATTATTTAAGTCTTTCACTAGTTACTTAAAAAAAGATTAAACCTTGATCTCTTTTTATGTCCTTTGATAAATTGTGTTTTATAAGAAAACTGATTAGTTGCATCTCATTTTAATGTGCATCAATTTCTCGATCAACAATTAATAATCATTCTCACGCTTCTCATGTTAACCTCAACTTCTTATCACAATCCAACCCTAAACACATGTATGTATGTTTGTTCTATTTTAGAATTTAGAGGACCACTACAAAACACAAGGACTTCTCCAAACGGATTTTACAGACAGATATGGGACGGGTCAACAACATATTTTCCTTCAGTAATCAAAATCACCGGCCAAGGTTTCTTTGGCAATGAGATCTACTGATTATGGATTTTTCCAATGGATAACCGAACAAATTTTTCCGTTGGTAAGGCGTCTTTGTTTTGTAATGGACCGCCCCTGATTCCATCAAATTACATTTTGCAACCAATCAAACCCCTAAGGGCCGTTTACTAAACAATTACCTAGGTAGGTGTTTTACTTATTCAATTACCTTATCAAGTGAAGATGATAAGGACCGAGTAAACATAACATGGACCGAGAGTCTTACTCAGTTAGAGCAAAAACAAGAATGAAACGTTTTACACTTTGAGGGCTTGAAATACTCCACAAGGTAAATGAAAATGATGACCTTGATGGTAGCCGGTAATGCTTACCCTGTAACCCTAGATGTAAGTTTTACACTTTCATATATCATTATCCCAAAGTAGAAACAATTTACATATTTGTAGCACAATTGTCACATTTATGACGTTTGCTACATATTTCTTTACATTGTGTAAGTGTGTCGTTGCACAATTTTTTATCATGACAACAACAAAACTTTTGTTTTCCATCAATCTTCATTTCCCAACAAGTCACAGTACAATATATAGGTGGTCCGGTTGCTTTAATATGTTCGATCTCATTGTTGCAACCTATTTATTCGGAAAAAAAACAGCAATAAGGATTATATGGTTCACTTGAAAAACATAACGAGAAAATAAAATAAACGAAGGAGAATAACTTACACACATGACAGAAGACAAGTAGAAGAAGACCCTAAAACGATGATCATACGTGATTCAGTGACTTTGAGCATATTGTGATGTTTTCTTTTTGAAGATTATTTTTGTACACACGTTTAGGTTCGGTATGAAAGAGAAAAATAAACCCCTACAATCATAAAGCAATAAATTTTTTCATTTGGAGGATCACATTGAGAGCTTTTGAAGATATGGAAGTTCGTTGAAAAAGCATTTAACATATTGATGATTTGCTAATATCATCAAACACACTGTTTTTGTGATTAATAGTTTTACACGAAATTAGTTAAGTTTGTTATTATGAAATTTTGATGGGTGAAATAATTTTGGGTTTATTTTTGATGGGTGAAATAATTTTGGGTTTATTCAACTTCAGTTCATCGGGAAGTAATCTATATAAACATCATTTTTTTTCCAAAATAAACTACATATATAATTGTAGAGTAGATGTTAGTTACACGATTAAATTAGTTTTCTTATGTAATAAATCACATTATAGATTGTAATTTCCATGAATATTTTTATTAAAAGTAATGGTTGTTAATAAATGAATTTGAAAATAGTGTATCCTAAATGATACCTATACTTTTTTTAATTAGAAAGAAATGCTGGTCGATCTAAGACATCTCCTTTACTTTATTATTATTTATCTCAATTTAATATATTTATATCGTTATGTATAAAAGTAGTAACCAAGAGAAAATGACATTGTATATTTTAGATTGAGAGTTCCAAAATATTAAACCATGGTTAAATTTGACCATCTCACGTTAATAATAAAAAGATATATGATGGAGCATTATGTAATTAAGTAGAACGTTTTCAACTTCTTTTAAATGATTTGTATTGATTGTTTTACTTTAATATATCTTGGATTGGATTAAATAGTTAATTTTAGGTTATAAATATAATTTCTTTATGTTAAAAGATATTGCATCTTGTTATACAACGAGGTTTATTGACCCCGCGTTGCAGGGGATAGGAAATGTTATAAAATATAACGAAATAAATCAACAAAAACAGGTTAAATTATAACATAAATCGACATGACCACAATGGCGCAATCAGTGATTCATTATTAACCTAGAAAATAAAATCCCGTAAAAAATATATAAATGAAATTGGGTGCATGTAGCTTTGGTTGTGATCAATGTCTCTTATTAACTATACCAATTAAAATTAGGATGATTATTTTTGAACTTTTAAAAGTCTACACCCAAAATATCCACATTTTCTATACTTCGAAATGAATGTATTTGTATTACAGCATTTAACTTATTTGAACACAATCAATAATAAACAATAAGATCGACAACATCAAACATATTTGACTTAAAATTTTATCAAACATGTAATTAACACTAATTAACAATAATAAGCAAAACAAAAGATTAATAATAAACATGTACTATTGAAATAAAGAAAAAACAAACAAACAAACAATGGCTTTATCATCGAATGAAAGAAAAAGAAAAAAAAACCAAACAAACAAAAGCTTATGTAATATTGAAAGAAAGAAAAAGGAAAAAAAGAAAAACAAAACAAACACTATTGTAAATATTATAAAAAATTAGGTAGTATATATGATATATAAAATAAAATTTAAATCAAAAAAATATTCAATATTGCACTCATTTCGAAGGTATCGAAGAAACGATTATAATGGTATGACTTGTTAAAATTAAAATGTATTTTTTACCGTATTTTAGTCAATATACAATTATACGTATAAATATAATGAAAATGTAAAATGAAATATAGAAAACTAAAAGGTATAAAATAAATATTTATATAACTATAGGGGTATAAAATGTAACTTACATAATAATTAAAAGAAAGGGGATAGTTCTCCGAAATGTATTGAACTATCCCAAAAAATCTATTGTGTGTATCCAACTACAAAAAATGCTATTGTGTGTATCAAATTTTGTTTTTTTTGCTATTGTGTTACAAATGACTTGTAATTTTGGTAAACTGATACACACAATAGAAGAAAAAATAAAGTTTGATACATTAAAAAAAAGTTTGATACACACAATAGCAAAAAAAATAAACTTTGATACACACAATAGCATTTTTGGTAGTTGGATACACACAATAGATTTTTGGGGATAGTTCAATACATTTCGGAGAACTATCCCCTAAAAAAAATAATAAAAAACTTTTGTTGGCACTGTAGCTTATGAATAGTGGCAACAAAGTTGGTAAATGTTGGAGTTTTAAAATTTATCTTTATATCTTTAGTAGGAACCAAGAGAAATGGCATGACACAATATAGATAGAGAATTAAAAAATATTGAGTTATGATTAACTTTGGCTATCCTACATTATAAAACAAAATAAAAAACAAAAAAAAACTAGCTTATAACATATCTTATTTTTTGAAAAACTAGGAGTTATATGTTAGAATATATGGAACCCCTAGATTAATCTTCAAAAGAGCCCTTGAAGAGAAGGGGGTTCCAACATATATAATGAAGATTTGGTCCAAGTCTAGCCGATGTGGGATTCTAACACGCCCCCTCCAACAGAGGCTAGATGGAGGGCCACGAGAGGGTCAGGAACGGCCATGAGAGAGCCACGAGAGGGCCAGAAGAGAGTCGGCGTGTCAGTCCCTAGAGTGGTAGACTTTGGCTCTGATACCATGTTAGAATATGTGGAACCCCAAGATTAATCTCCAAAAGAGCCATTTATAAAGAACAAAGAAGCATCCATGACAGAATTAGTAAAACCAACTTCCAAAAGATAGTTTTTAAGTTCGGTGTACCAAGCACGGGGTGCTTGTTTTAAACCATAGATTGCTTTCCGAAGCCGACAAACATAATGAGGATTAATCCGTAGCGCATGTTGCGGGCTGCAGCAGGCTTCAGCGGGTTAGCCCGCCGGCTTCCTCACTTTGGGCGGGTATGGATACGCCATCAACGGCTTCAGCGGGCTTGAAGCCTGTGCGGGTTGGGGAACCGTTCTTTTTATGTGTGTGTTGTGTGTGAGAGGGTTGGGGTACGGGTTGTGGAGGGTTGCAAGAGGGTTAAAAGAGAGTTGAAGAAAAACTGATGTGGCATGTTAGGTTGAGAGGGTTGGGAGGGTTGCGCTACTGATAGCCTAACATGTATCAATTTGTCAAAGATAACCCCATACATTTGATAGAGAAAAACATTAATGATTTGTTTTCCGTCATTTCTTACAAACTTTCACATATCTTCAATCATCTTTACATACATAAATTTGTTAAAACTTCGATTGACATATAAAATAAGTAGATAAAGGTTGTAAAAACAAGAAGATGCATAAAGATGAAAATATTTGTTCTCCCAAAAAATCCGAACCCTTATGATATACGTCATAATAAAATAAAGTATGATATAAATCCATCACTAATTTGTGTATAATTTCTACTTGATCAAACAATGCCTCAAAATTACTAGCAACTTACATGTATTCTAAACGACAATAATATATAAAACTACAACAAATTGGGAATACATTCCACAAAACTTCCCCATCAAAAACGAAAAAGAACACCACAATATTTTCAATATCCAAGTACCGTTGACGCGAGACCGAGTAACGGGGACAATGCGCTCTCTGAAAACTTCCGTGCAAATAAAAAGCAAACGGAAGTTTTACGGTTATTATAGTAACAACCCGTCCCATTATTCCTAATCAATAAAATCAAATCTTCCGTAACATTATCGGCCCCAAACGTTGCCGGATGAGGCCCTCCCATCGACCAATTGACATAAGTTACCGTGCGATTAGCGTTAAGCGAGCCGTGAAACATGTTTACGAATGTTGGCAAGTAATGCTCATCTGGGTAGCAAGACGGTAAGCAGTACGATTTGAAGAGACTATAGTACTTTGTATCGGAGACTATTTTGACGGCCAGGGTGCGGTGAATTTCGAACCACTGAGACCCTTTTCGCCAGTCTCGAAGTTTGATATCGGGTTTCATCCGACGGCTGTAGCGGCCCCGGCCATAACGGGATGGGTCGTCGTATGAGTCGAGGAAGCTGTAGGTTGAACCGATGAGATATTTATAGACGGTTGGGAAGTTGTATATCGGAATGCAGCTCTCGGATAGGAGAACAAACCGCTCGTTAGAGAAATCGAGCAACGCGTTACCTAAAAGTCGCTTTTCGGCATCCACAAGTTTGACGGATCCCCACTTCACATCCTGAAAAATAAAGAAAATAAAAGGATGCGTTAAGAAGGGAAAATTGCTGAAAAAAGGCCAATTTTTCGGTCCATCTGGGTACCCTAATGAACGGGAGGTCAAAATCCAGCTACGTGTTTGCTCATTTGTTTAAAGTATTTTCCTCGCATACATCTTAATGCATTTTCTGCATACACCCTCACCTGTAACCCGCTTGTTTCTTTTAACTTAAAACTTCTGTTTTGCAAGTTGGGCGTCTTTATGGAAACAGTCATGGGTCGTCATACATCCTACCTCCATGTGGGATTTACTGGATTCATTTTGTTATCCGAAAGGACCACAAAACCCGTCCAATATCCCTCATGTTAGTGGTGAATGGGAGACTCAGATTTGTTGGTGATTTTTAGGCATGGTGATTTGGCCCGACCTCTCGAGATAACAAGAATAAAATTTGCTAACAAAAATAACACTAGGTTTCCGTTAGATGCCCTATTCCATGGTGCTAAATTCTAGTGTTGGACATTCAAATGTTTTCAAAGTTTGTGTACACATAGTTGACTTCTTTTGTATAGTTTATTGAAACGTTATTATAATTAATAATACTTCAATAAACAGAGTAAATTACATTTTTTTAATTCATCTATTTGCGGCTCGCCATTTAAACATGGATCATTTTGGAGTATCACATAAACCGTGAAAAAAAATCCCTGATTCCCCATTGGGAACGGGAATGGGGACGTGATCATATTCCCCAGTGGGAATGGGCACGGAGATTTGGGATCGGGACTGAGACCGGGTGCCCCATTCCCATGCCTAGTGTTTTTATTGAATTATTAGCACATTTTGTGCATTTGAAGTTTGAACTCACAAGAGAATGAAGGGGGTTTATTAGGCTAAAATACGAGTTAGAAGGTGCCAAGTGCACCATCATATAAGCTAGCTAGAACCCGTATCACCAAATGTCGCAATATGGCGTGGGGTCACACCCCCTAGCCGAGTTCGCTCTCTTGCACCCCTGGTGGGGTCCAAGAGAGCGAAGTCTGTCAGGTGAATTTCAGTGGTCATTCGTCCGTGTTTCAAATAAATGTCTTATCGACATTTGTTCCCAAGAAAACCCGACTAGCTACACAACCAAATATACTACAAGAAACATCGATTTCTTCAACAAAACTTTAAAACTAAGGGGCTGTTTGTTTTTAAAGAAAACAATACCTCTTAAAACCTCTTAAATCTGAAAATTAAGAGGTTTGCATACTTAAAACTGTTTGTTTTATTTTTAAGAAACGGTCCTAAAATCTCGTATCGTCCTCTGAAATTTTAAGAGTTGCACCATCCAACTCTTATTTTTTGGAGGTGAAATCAGACTTCAGACTTCTTAAAAAACAAACGACACCTAACATTGTATCCAAAACAAAGCTAATTACGATGATAAAATCATAACCATCACCAAAATAAGAACAGATTCATACCTGGCTAGGAATCTGCCGATTGTAGAAAATCGAAGAATTCGTAACATTCAGAAAAACCCCGGGATTCGTATGCACATATATCGAATACTTCTTGTCATCCTGATCCCGAAAAAACCTCTCCCACAGCGCCATCATCGGAAGCGGCCCTCTTGTCAAAAACATAAACGCAACCTTAGGAACCCTCTCAAACGGGTACTCCGGTTTATCAGGAACCATCGAAGCCCTCCAAAAGAGCTCCTTATCGCTCATCCCATGGCTCAAATTCTTCGGCATTCGAAAACTCTCAAAATCCAAACAACCACCTTTCTCACAACTAACCGAATCCGTACTACAATTACGATCCAAAGCCGTGGTCGGAGCAGGAGCAACCGATACATAATTCATGTAAAAGTTATCCGGCCGCGTAGTGAAGTATCTATCTACATGTGAACTCGATGTGAGACCGATTATTATACCGGTAACGAAAAGAATCAAGAAACAAAGCAACCTTAACAATCCAACCGATGAATCTTTGAACACAAACTCATCTCTTTCCCCTCTAACCCTCATCTTATAATAATTCAATAAAATTAAACAAAAAACTATGATCCAAATTAAGCTCGATTCATCCAATAATCGAGTCGAAATCGAACCTTTAATCTACAATGTAGTGATCCAATCCCAATCCAACACTTGAAGATCTAAGAAACCAAATCGATTTCAAAAACTAGGGTTTGATAATGAAGTGAAATTAAATCATCAAATTGGATCGAATCTGGGCAGAAGAGTAGAAATCAAAGGGAACCCATTTTAGGGTTTATAAAGATTTGGAAAACCCAGAAGCGAAAACTTCTGAACTTGTGTTAATCCAATCAAAAGATAGAGATCTAAAAAATCGAAAGAGAAGTGAACTGAAGTTAAGTTATATGAAGACCACCTGTATGTAGAGAATCCAACATTTATTGGGTGGGTGTTAAGATCAAAGACACATACACAAACAGGCAAGAGTCGTACTATTGTTGTTAATGGCGTCTTGCTTTCCTCGTTTCTTCCACTTTTTTTGTGAATTTTGGTTGGTTTTATTAGGACCACTAAAACTATGTTTAGTAAAAACGTGTGTTACTAGTTGTTATCTTTTCATCAAATTTACAATGATGTTTTATTAGCAAGATCTTGTTTCCAATGATGTTTTTTTCTATTACTTAATTCAGCCTATTTTTTGGAGTAAATTACATATATGGTACTTATGGTTTATGATTTCCTACTTACATTGGTTTGGAAATTAAAGTGAGTACAAAAAGGACTCGTGGTTTACATTTGGCACGCCTGCGGTCCCTCTTACTAACTGTGTGGTTACACCCAAGATTCTAAAACTTGGGCATTGGAGCTGAACCACCTTGCCTTTACGTTTACCTCATTGGGGTTGATGTGTGGCGTCGAGCTCGTTAAGGCACGTTATGGGGTTACAGGGTTGTGTAATTTTGATTCTTTGAATTTGTGTACTTCAATATTCGGTTAGAAATTTTTTCTTAGTATTGATTAGAATTTGCTCGTTAGTATAGATTATGATGTATAAATTCATTAGTTTATCATTTTATATGAATTTAAATTGTTAATAATGTAATCATTATTGTTCAAGACACTAATATGTTTATACATATAAAAATATGTACCGTATATAGATTTGTCACCTTGGAAAACGTCATGGCCATGCCGTAATTTGTAAGAATTGAGGCTTGACCTCTCAGCCACACCTTACGTCATTTAGAACCTGAGCTAACCCCCCCTTTCTAAGGCAATCAGTACCCCAACCCTCCCAACCTAACTGCCACATCAGCTGACACATTAGCTTTTCTCCGACCCTCTCTTAACCCTCTCATAACCCTCTGTAACTCTCTGTAACCCTCTACAACCCGTACCCCAACCCTCTCAACCCTCTCACACACAACACACACAACATACACACACAACACACATAAAAGAGCAAGTTGGCCAACCCGTGAACCGCTGATCCCGCCGGCATGGAGAACCGCGTAGCGCAGCCCGGGCATGCAGTACACATAGCCTAAGTTCATTATAACACGTGCCAGACATATGAGGGGTGGTTTTGCCTTTTGGCTTTCCCTCTTTTTTATTTACACAAGTTGCAAGAAATCCCTTTCAATCCCTATCCTTCAATCGTCTCTTCTCATAATCTTCATCGTTCTCTCTCTAACCTTTTTTCTTGGACACCAAACATTCTTCTCCAATCACTCACAGAGTTGCATAATATGATTACAATGTTGTTTAATCCTTAAACCCCTTTCGTAATGGTGTGTTCACTATGGGAAGTTCGAAGCAACTACTACGAAGTCAATCAATATTTTGAATCATTATTTCATTTTCTATGTAGTGTTGTTTAGTGTTCTACTTTTATTTATAAATGAATACTTTATGATGTTTACCAACAAGATTCATCATGGAGGCTTTTTACCAAACCTCCCAAGCCTCTTGGAAAGGTATATGTTAATGGAAAAGTATATTGATTTAGTAGACAAATCTTTTCTTTATGCATGAGTTGGACATAATGATGCATGAAATAGGGTATAAATGTAACACCACGGTTACGATTTCACCAAACACAATTTAATAACCCAAAACAAAACATACGGGATATCATTTTCTAAGTAAACCACCAAAAGCTAATTATACCTTAATAAGTATTTCCAAATCCAAAACAAAAGCTTACAATCTTATAATTAAAACATTTACCAACCAAAAATTCGGGACAACATAATAACTACCCGAATATATTTACATCCCAAAATATATAATAAACATAACTATATATATATATACCAAGACTTGGCAACGATCCCCGAACTAATCACGAACTAACTACACCGGGTTCTTGCCTTTATCCTCTTTCTTTCCTGAAAAAAATAGTGAGCTAACGGAATAAGCACATGGCTTAGTGAGATAAATAATCTAAACAAATGTTATTGAAATTAAGTCTATACAAATACACGGGAACCGAAAACCAACCAATTGAATGGTTATATCAATGAGCGATTATTTGAGAGTAACACTTACGTAATAAGAATTGTCCATAATATAACCAAAAATCAAGTGCCGAAATCAAACAATTCATCATGACATAACAATCTTATTTCAATGCAAATTACAAGTAATTATCAGAGGATACCAGGTCAATTCCTTTTTAAGGGATCAATATCACGCGTTAGTCAAACGGTCTAAAGCAACATATCGAAATAACCAAACAATAGAACACATAGGACTAGCAGGGAGCCCATCATTACTGGGTATGCTCGAGCCCCTATGGTTCACAGAATACAATGCTTAGGACTGGCAGGGAGCCCGCCTTCATCTCTCGGGTATGCCCGAGTCCCTATACTCGTGCCTCTCTTCACATTAGGCACCGAGTACGGCCAATAGACAAAAAGAACGACTAGAATGTCTCACCGATCCCTCCCCCTTCATCGGCATGTTGACATTCACCGTTTTCGGGACGGATCACACAAAGTAATCCCCGTACTTCCGGTTTCACAAGAAATCAAAGAAACAATACCAACGGAATACATGGATATCCAAACCGACCGACATTTCGGAATAACTCGTAATCGAGAGATCAATACGTACAAAGACAAAAGACCAATAAGAACCGACTCTAAAGTCATAGAAATCACATACATATAGATGGTATATAAATATACACTTAATACAATAATATTTGAATAGCTATTTAACTCACCTCACGACCGAATGTCAAATACGGTCAAATCGAACGACAAATGTCCAACCTTGCAATCCAACTATAAGATACCCTCCAAAGGACTCAAACAAGCTTAAATTATCCCCTGGAGTTCATATATCAAGTTTCATAAGCATTGGCACAACCAATCACATTTTATCAACTTAATCATATCATAAGCTAACTTTACTTATATGCTGCAGCTCTATTTTTACACTCTGTTTTACCCCACTTAAACTCAAAATCACACTTTGACTTCAACATATGGATTAAAGTACAGATTCATATATTTCCAACGCCACTGACCTTGTATTTTTCTGAATTTTCTACGATTTTATACAATTTTTACAAAATAGTGCTGTAACGTGACTTTCAAACTCGAAAATCATACTTTTGTCCAAATAAGTATCCATTTCCATTGCAATCCTATCCAAACTCAGATGATAACTTAATTTTATCATCATCAAGATAAAATCAACAAGAAACCATGGTCCATTCATCTATTTCTACCAAGTTCATAAAAATCCATCTTTGTATAACAAATAGTCATCTTATTCATAATGAATACTTACTTATTCTTTCCATCTTCTTGCATATCAACCATGTAATCAAAGAACTAACTAATGTATTAACATAATCTGAGCATAATATCATGATTTCTACACTTATCTTACACATGCATTAAGCTTATTTCACCCAAAAGTCATCATACTTGTTACAACATCAAAACAAGAACAAATATGAGATTACCTTCAAATTGTGGTGTAATCCTCCAAGATAACATGATAATAACCAATATAAAACCATAATCTTACAAAATCAACCACTAATTTCAAACATGCAAACCCTAATTTCCTTGATTGACACTAATTGCAAAGGGTAAACTTAGTATTAGAAGTATACCTTCAACAATCTTCACATAATCATCAAGAATTCATCACTTGATCTTTGATTCTCCAAGAAATTGAAGGTGTTTGAGCTTAAGTGTGTGAAAATCGCACCTTTACTGTGTGTGTATGTTAAGAGGCTGAAAATGGTCTAAAATGGAGCTAAAATTCGGCTTTTATAGGTCAAAACCAAGTTGGGTTGGGTTTGACCCGCCTATGTACCCATTTTGACTACTAAACACTAAAAATAGCGTAACTTTTCGCTCAGAACTCCGTTTTCGATGAGGTTTTCGCCTACGCGTTCGTAACGAAATAATCTACAACTTCCAATAATAATATTCCAGAAAATATCTCCTTAAAAAAATTTGGTTTTACTATCCATAGCTTAACCGTTGACGTTTTGACTCGTTTTCTCCAACTTTCTCAATCTAACTCCGATTGTCATGAACATTTCTAAATCCTCTCATATACTCCAAAGAAGAATAACCTTAAAATTTCAAACACAAACTCCCACTAAATCATCGGTTACCTTATATGGCACTACTAATACACTTAGTAAAATTTCAACACGCTTAACATTTTCTCGCATGTAAGCACATAATATCCTTCGTAACATATAAAAGAGGCACACTTAGCATATAATATGGTAATTTAGAATTGGGATGTTACAATAAAAAACTATACCTATTTTCAATAATTTTAGAATCCTTGAAATGGACTTATACCATGGTCATAGAGTAGTAGAAAATGATATTGATGTGTTAAAAACATTGACCCTCATTCATGAATCAAAATTAGCCAACATTTAGACTGAGCGCTGGAAGTCAAACATGGATACTTATTTTTAAATTCTAAACACTTGTAATGTGGTGATTAAGGAGGGTAAGGGTCCACAAAAAGTTAAGCTTTCCGATGATGAGGGTAATAAGCGTAATAAGAGAATTGAAAGAGATTCAAAGAAAAGTAAGAGCTATGAATGAGGTTTTTTGATAACTCTCACTTTGAGTGTCATTTTACACATCATTTGTAAGAGATATCGTTCACCAACGTCACCTTCGACGTCCTAGGAGCAATGAAAAACCAACCTTCATCTTCAAATAGTGATTTATGTGTTTATACATATGGCTTCGATGGTGGTGGATTGTGGTTTAGATGGTTTCAGTCGTGGTGGACAAGGAGTGAATTAAACCCCGTATCGTTGGCACTTAATGTCTTTCCTTCCTCGGTTCCATTATCTCAGTTCCTTCCTTTCTCCTACCTCCTCCCTTCAACCCTATGAAACAAATATACAAGTCATGAAGACCTCCAAACAAATACATGGTAGCGGAAAGCTGTCCGTGCCACTATGTGGCCACGATATCACCACAATAAGGATGCAAGTATACACGACACTAGGATCGCTACAAGTAATAAAGTGATAATATATCGTGATC
Source organism: Centaurea solstitialis (assembly GCA_030169165.1). Lineage (NCBI taxonomy): Eukaryota > Viridiplantae > Streptophyta > Magnoliopsida > Asterales > Asteraceae > Centaurea > Centaurea solstitialis. The sequence continues at coordinate 47,755,186 of CM058043.1, forward strand.
GTATCTACAGGGATTGGTTTTCAGAATTTCGAATATAGAGTTAAGAATACACTGATTTCAGTTAGAGAAGAAAATAATATTTTTGGGAGATTTAGAACAGTTAATTAAAGAAAATTAAAGCAAACGGAATGGGTGTAAGCTTTCTCTTAAAACCAGGTAGTACACGAGTTTAGAAACTTCACGTTATGTGATTATTCATAAAAACCCAAATCTCTCGAAACTACGTTTTTACAAAACATACCGTGAAGTTGCTATGAAGTCGTCGTTATTACCAAATCGTAAGATTGCCGGTTTTACTAAGTAGATTTTAAAGAAAATCTTGTTCCACCGAGTATGGGGATTTACACCCAAGTCTTCTTGTGATATAAATCCCGACCGGCTTACTGAACCTTAGAAAACCATACAGAACCCGCATCTCTGCGTGATTATCAAAGGCCCTCTCGAGCTCTTCGTGTATTATCCAAACCGTATTTCAGACCCGCCCATCTCTGGATCTGAGGTCTAACACGACACATCAAAATGGCTGGTTTATCTGTATCGAAATTAAGCGTCGATTCAAATAACCAATCTTAAGATCCGAAAGTAATGACCACACCCAATTGCTGTCTACACGGTCTTAAAATAAACTCACACCCACGCCCATAAAAGGGTTTAGCCTAAAATAAAAGACAAAATAAAAACAGATTTAATAACTACTTGCGTGATAATTAAAGACGGAATATAAATTACAGTACGAGAAATAAAATGCAGTTAACTTAAAGACAATAATTAAAGAAAGCAATAAAAAAGAAAAGGAAGAAAGAAACCTTAAGCTCCTCCATTAATGGAGGAGCAAGGTAGGGGATGAAGCAGAAAGAAGAGGTTGCTGGGGTTGCAGGGGTGTCTGATGAAGAGAAGAAAGCTTCTTTTTATAAGAGTTTTTGACCCATGGATATAATCCATGGGTTTATTTTTAACTCTCGTTTCCTTATCCAGAAGCCCAACATGGCCACTTGCTTCTTGTCTCTTCAGCGCATCAAAAGCCAAATTAGGATAACTCCCCACAGTGGTGACACAAAGGGGTTTTGCTGTAAGAAATTCTGAGTCTTGAGCTGCTGGAGAGCTTTTGGACTGCTTTCGGGATTTGGACCGATTTGTTGAGCTTTGAGGCCGTTTTTCATCAAACTTGATCTTTTGTGTTTATCAAAACCTTTTAAAAACATTTTAGTCCAAAGAGAAAGAAATAGAGCAAATTGAGTATAAAATAATATACAAAATGAGGTTTTTAAACACTAAATAACTCTCAAAATAGAGAGTTATCACACCCCCAAACTTGAGATGTTGCTTGGCCTCAAGTAACAAAAAGAAAGAAACACGATAAAAGAAATAAAAGAAAAGACTTACTAGGAAGATGTTGACTTTTTATCTAGCCGAGAGATGGACCACATTCTTCTTTGAATCTTATTGATTGAGGGATAAATCAGTAGGTCTTTTTACGGGTTAATGTATATGGTTTCTACACTTCATCCCCCAAACTTGTCTTGTGTCCGACAAGTTCTTGAGATTTAATCTCGTCTTAGGTTCGGGTTTTCGATCACGTTTATTCGGAGTGCATAATGGTTTTTGATTTGTTTTGGTTCATCAACATCATGCTTTTTATTTTATTTTTCATCGTCTCCCAATTTTCCGAAGACAGTTTTTTTGTGTAATTAATTGTATTTTACAAATAATTACAAATTTTTTTCGGAGGTATCTTGGTCCCCCCCAAACTTTTTCCGTACAATGCCCCCATTGTACTTAAGACAGCTTGGTAACAACTGGAAGTGTTTCGGCCATATGAAATGACGGCCCACGTCCTCTCGATCCCTTGATCACTAAGATTCAAAAATGAGATGCGATACCTGGAAAGATGGATAATACTAGATAAAACCAAAGAAATGTCAAACACCTAATCCATATAAACGGGAGAAAAAACACACAAAATGGCAGATTAGTTTGCGAGATTAAACATATGAAATACCCAAAAGAAGATGATTAAAAAAAATGTTTTTAACGGTTATTGACAAACCCAAAAAGATCAAGCGTCTGAAACAGGCCCAAAAGCAGGAGACTGGTGGATGGGTTGAACCTCCCTGTGGTGGCACAGTGTTGTCTGGTCTAGCGCTGGCAATTCGGGCAGACCTTCTAAGAGTGGAAGTAGTGGGAGCGTCGCCAGAGTTTGGTGGGTCTCCGGGAAGTGCCGACGGTCTTGCCGGAGCTAGGGTTACACGGATTTCGCTGGAGCTAGGGTTACACGGATTTCCCCGGCAACGGCACCAAAAACTTGGTAGCGGAAAGCTGTCTGTGCCACTATGTGGCCACAATATCACCACAATGAGGATGCAAGTATACACCGACACTGGATCGCTACAAGTAATAAAGTGATAAATATATCGTGATCGTATCCACAGGGATTGGTTTTCAGAATTTCGAATATAGAGTTGAGAATACATTGATTTCAGTTAGAGAAGAAAATAATATTTTTGGGAGATTTAGAACAGTTAATTAAAGAAAATTAAAGCAAAGGGAATGGGTGTAAGCTTTCTCTTAAAACCAGGTAGTACACGATTTTAGAAACTTCACGTTATGTGATTATTCATAAAAACCCAAATCTCTCGAAACTACGTTTTTACAAAACATACCGTGAAGTTGCTATGTAACGTTCGTAACCTGATTTTTTTTCTATTTTCTTTAGCTTATTATTATTTTGTTGATGTTAGACGGTAGTTAGGAAACTTGTTGGATTATTTATGTGTAGGCCCAATTGAAAATAGAGCCCAAAACCAAGTCTGATCTTTAAAACCCTAGTATAGCTTTCCTTCCTCATTGTGGCTTGTGTGAGAGAAACGAAAGAGAGTAAGAAAGAGAGAGATCGCCGGAATTTGGTGGCTGCCTGAGAGAGATCGTCGGAGACGGGAGAGAGATCGTCGGGAAGAGGGTTCTAGGTCTTGTTCACGTAAGGTAAGAGTCCCAAACCTCTCTTTCTCATAGCTATTGTAAAATTAGGGTTAGGATTAACGTTTTCTGGCGACTTGTTGGCGGTGGTGGCGTACGCTGGCTGTGGCCGGCGATGCGGTGGTGGCGTTTGCAACAGAAGCCGACGGCGGTCGACGCTGTGCCGTTTGGGTGCGGTGGCGACTGCCGGTTTCTTCCTGGCTGCGATCGCAAGGGGGGCGGCAGCGGTGTTGGTTGTTGTCGCGGCAGCGCATGACGCAACCACTGCTGTTGTCGTTATCCACGCCGGCGACGGACGTCGGTGGTGGTGGGGTTGGTATCGTCGGCGACAGCCGGCTGAAGAGGTTGTCTTGGCGACAAGCGGCTTGGCTGCTGTTGCTGTTGTGGGTCCGACGACGCGGCGGCGGAGGATCGACGCGGCTGCTGGTGCGTGGCGGTCGCTCGCCGACAGAGACCTGCTACCAGTAGGCCGGTGCGCCGGTAAAAAACCCGGCCGTTGTCGGGGTTTCTTGTCGTCGTAGTCGTTCGTGGTGATGGTTGGCCGCCAAGGCCGCCTTGTGCGGCGGAGGCCGGCTACTGCCGGCGGTGGCTAGCTGCTGCCGGCAGCCCGGTACAGCGGCGGTTGGCGGCTGTCCGGCGGGTTGTCGGGTGGCGGTTAGCTGATGTCCGGTGTTTGTGTAGCGCGAGCCGGGTTGCGGTTGAGCCGTGTAGACCCGGTAGGTTATAGTGTGTTTCGGTAATTTTTCTGTGTGTCAAGAGTATTAAGTAGAGTTGGTTGGGGAAGTCTTGGGAATTGTTTGGCCTCGTTTTAGGAACTCATTGTGGTAATTATTGTTATTTACAGATTGTGATTAAAGTGATCGAGTGATCTATACTATTATTATTCGGTGCAAGTCAGGTGAGTTTCACTGTATGTATTTTGTGTTATGGTGTATGTATGCATGTGTAATTGTGTGTGAGAGGGAACCACATGCCCTTGATGAGTTGTGGGGGCGGACTCGCGTCCTAAGCTGGCGAGATAAAGGGAACCACATGCCCTTGATGAGTTGTGGGGGCAGATCTGTGTCCAAAGCTAGCGGAATTTATATGTTCTCATGAGAATATTTGTGTATTTATTGGAGTTATTATATATGGTATTGTGTTACTTGATTTGTTGTTGCGAACTTGATGGCACCTGTTATGGTATGTGCGTGCATGGTAACGTAATGTACGTATGGTGTTTGCTCACTAAGCTTATAGCTTACCCTTTCGTTGTTTCCCCTTTTCCAGGTTCGGGATCAAATGTAGATAAGGGCAAGGCCCCGGTTTGACACTAGTGGCGAGATCGGTTCCGATAGCAATTTGGTCATTTTACGATTATTATTTTTATTATTTAATTATCAAATTTGGGATGACCGTAATAATTTTATTCAATGCATTCTTTAAACATAAATGTTTATTTCTATTGAAATTGTAATAATTTAAGTTTTCTTTAAAAAATTGTTAGTTATTTGAGTTCTTGAAATATTGGCGTTACATGCTACGAAGTCGTCGTTATTACCAAATCGTAAGATTGCCGGTTTTACTAAGTAGAAAACCATAGAAAACCATACAGAACCCGCATCTCTACGTATGGGGATTTACTGTTGGGAACCGTAGGCACTAACGGTGCGCAGCGGATAACAAAAACGATTCCCAAACCCGGACCCATCTTAAACCATAACAGATACAATCAAGTGGGTATATCGGTTTACCTTTTGCGATTAAACTTCCGGAAAGCTGGTAGGGGGTACACCGCTACTGACACCACGCGAGAGGTTGCTAGACCACCGTGACTGATCGGAAAAATTCCGATCAATGTGTGTGAGAGAGAAAACCGGCGATTGGGAGAGAGAGAGAGAGAGATCGAGAGATTTTTGTTGGAATTGTTCAACTGATTAATCAAAGCCCCAACCCTTTATTTATAGGATCAGATAAGGCAGTGATTTAACCTAATTATGATTCCTTTCATAATTATCCTTCCAATTAATTCCTTAATTAATTAATCCTTTAATTAATTTTACTAATTAATTGAAACAAATAAATAATTATTTAACTAATAATTATTTAGTTCTCTCTCTTCTCATATATCTCTTTTTCACACAAATTTCTCAATTAGGTGTGCAGCGGTGTGACCTACTAGTGTCTTATAACATTGGACACGGTAACCCTGTTACTGTCTCGCACACAATCCTAACAGACTCCCACTTGTGCTAGACACGTAACTACACCTGTTACCATTAGCCTAAGGAGGTCCCTAGCCAGACACTTAGGTTAACCAGGTTATAAGATCTCTTACATCCAGAGATACAATTCACGCTTGAATTTGTACACAGGTTCATTCCTTTTGCACACGATATTTCTAAAGTGATTTAAGACATGGAGTGGAGGATTCATTTCTTAAAATCAAGTATTTCTTGACTCTGATTTCGATTGCCTGCAGTAACGGATATTACTAAATAACCCCTGTTATTCTATCCGAGCGTGGCCACGCGTTTTCTGCCAATCTTAATCGTCAAGGGGCCCGGAAATATCTCTCTTTTGAAAGAGGTGCAAATCCCTTCTTGACTACTTGCATTTGGATCCACGGCTTCCGCTGCATCTAGTCACGTCCCGTATGGCCACCCTGTTACGGTGCAGCGTTAGTACGTGCTAAGAGTACAGTGGTCCTCGTGTTCCCAAACCAAGTATCTCAGGTCTAAGGACAACCTATCAAGTCAGTGCCTATGACTGAGGCTCCATGAAGCAGACTTGATTACTGGTCACTTCCAATACCCAAACACTCTGATGAGTATCTATAAATACTTGGTCACATCACTTGTGCTTTTATTCTTTACTTTGAATAAATCATCAATTATTTATAGTAGCGTTAAACTCCCTATTGAAATTCCCATTTCAATAAGTGGCTACGGAAATTTAGATTTCATACAAAACTTTGTAAAATCATGGATATGTTAAATATGCAAAAAATAGTTAATTTAGAACAATCATGAAAATAAAACCTCCATTTATTTCCAACACACTGTGAAATAAAAACTTTACATGATTACATTGTTTCTAAATTAGACTATAGTAATAATTAATAAACTAAGTACTAGCTACTGGCTTCCAGGTACTGCATCCCAATGGAATTCGCATGTGCCTCATGCTTTGCCCTTGCTAGTGGCTTTGTCAGCGGATCTGCGACATTGTCTTCTGTTGGAATCTTGCATATTCTCACATCTCCTCTTCCAATGATCTCTCGGATGAGGTGATACTTTCTGAGCACGTGTCTCGACTTGTGATGCTCTCTAGGTTCCTTTGCTTGCGCCACGGCTCCTGAGTTATCACAGAATATATCGATCGGTCTCGAGATACTGGCAACCACTCTGAGATCCGATAGAAAATTCCTTAGCCAGACAGCTTCCTTTGCCGCATCACATGCTGCAATGTACTCTGCCTCTGTAGTTGAGTCTGCAATCGTGTCCTGCTTCGAGCTCTTCCACGAGATCGCACCTCCGTTTAAGGTAAAGACATACCCTGACTGTGACCTGAAGTCATCTCTGTCGGTCTGGAAACTAGCGTCAGAGTATCCTGTGACACTAATTTCATCCTCAGAACCTCCAAAGACCAAGAACATTTCTTTCGTTCTTCTCAGATATTTGAGAATGTTCTTGACAGCCACCCAATGGGGCTCACCTGGATTCTGTTGGTATCTGCTCGTAACACTTACTGAGTAAGCAACATCGGGCCTAGTACATAGCATGGCATACATAATCGATCCAATTGCAGAAGCATATGGAACCGATTTCATTCTGTCCTGATCTTCACTAGAAACAGGACACTGTGTTTTACTTAACACTATGCCATGTTGCATTGGAATGAATCCTTTCTTGGATTCATCCATCCTGAATCTTTTCAGGACCTTGTCAATGTATGTACTCTGACTAAGTCCGATAAGCCGCTTAGATCTGTTTCTGTAGATCTTTATACCTAGTATATAAGCGGCTTCTCCAAGGTCTTTCATCTGGAAACATTTACTTAACCATTCCTTAACACTCTGTAAAGTTGGTACATCGTTTCCTATGAGTAGTATGTCATCTACATACAAGACCAGGAAGGTTACTATCCTCCCACTGAACTTAGTGTAAACACATGGCTCGAACTCACTTTTAGCAAAGCCAAACTCTTTGATTCGCTCATCAAAGTGTAGGTTCCAGCTTCGAGATGCTTGTTTTAATCCATAAATAGATTTTAACAGCTTACACACCTTGTTAGGATTCTTAGGATCCTCAAACCCCTCTGGTTGTTCCATATAGACGTCTTCTGTCAACTTTCCATTCAGAAAGGCTGTCTTGACGTCCATTTGCCAAATCTCGTAATTAAAGTACGCTGAGATGGCCATAAGAATCCTAATTGATTTCAACATTGCCACTGGTGAAAAGGTTTCATCATAGTCAATGCCATGAGTTTGCGTGAATCCTTTTGCAACCAGTCTGGCTTTGAAGGTGTGTACGTTCCCATCCATGTCGGTTTTCTTCTTGAAAACCCATTTGCGTCCAACAGCCTTACAGTGTTGTGGCAAATCAGTCAACTCCCAGACTTGGTTGTCGTACATGGACTGCATCTCGGCCTTCATGGCTTCCTGCCATTGTTCAGACTCACTGCCTGACACAGCTTCTCCATAGGATGTTGGTTCATTTAAGTCCCCGCTATCTTGAGAGACTAGGAACCCAAGATACCTATCTGGTTCTTGTCTTATCCTACTGGATCTGCGAAGGTCCTGTGTTTGCACTTCCTCAATCGGCTCTGATTGAGGTTCAACATTGCTATGTTGAATTTCTGGCTCAACAACTGGTGTAGTGCTTTCTTCGTCTACTATCTGTAGATCTACATCCTTTCTGGTGTTCTCTAAGCTGAGAAACTTCTCTTCCAGAAATTTTCCATTTCGAGCAACAAACACTTTGTTCTCTTCAGGGTTGTAGAAATAATATCCCACGGTGGTCTTGGGATATCCAACGAAGAAACACTTGTCGGATTTGGGTTTGAGTTTTTCTGAGGTAGGTCGTTTGACGTAAACCTCACAACCCCAAATTTTCAGAAAAGATATGTTGGGTTTCTTACCCTTCCATAACTCGTATGGAGTCTTTTCTACCGACTTTGTTGGCGCTCTGTTCAGTATGTGTGCTGCTGTTTCGAGCGCGTGTCCCCAGAATGATACTGGCAGCGAAGAATGACACATCATCGTTCGTACCATGTCAAGCAAAGTACGATTTCTCCTTTCTGATACACCGTTCATCTGAGGTGTATACGGAGGTGTAAGTTGGGATACAATCCCACACTCCATCAGATGATTGTCAAACTCATCACTGAGATATTCGCCACCACGATCTGACCGTAAGAACTTGATCCTCTTGTCAAGTAGGTTCTGTACTTCATTCTGATATTCCTTGAATTTCTCAAAGGTTTCAGATTTATGTCTCATTAAGTAGACATAACCATACCTACTGAAGTCGTCAGTGAAGGTAATGAAGTACCGGTATCCTCCTCTTGCTACATGACTGAAAGGTCCACATACATCTGTGTGGATTATTTCGAGCAAGTCAGTAGCCCTTTCATTCTCACTGTTGAAAAGTTGCTTTGTCATTTTACCAGATAAACAAGATTCGCAATTATCAAAAGGTTTGAAGTCGAAATTTCCAAGAAAACCTCCTTTTAGGAGTAGTTCAACGCGTTTCTTGTTTATATGGCCCAAACGACAATGCCAGAGGTAAGTCTGATCCTCAATATCCTTGGATCTCTTACTTATATGATAGATTTCACTATTGTTGTCTTTAAGATTTACAGTGTATAGACCATCTACGGGTGTTGCTTTAAAATAGAAAATATTATCTTTAAAAACCGAAATCATTTTATAAGAATATTTATAGTAAAAGCCTTGGTCTACCAACAAATCAAAAGACAATACATTCTTAATCATATTTGGAATATAATAACAATTTTCCAGTTCCAAAACTAGACCCGAGGGTAAACTAAGACTATAAGATCCCACGGCTTCAGCAATCAACGGAGTGCCTTCGCCCACTCGTAGGTTCGAACGGTCCTTCCTCAGAGTCTTTCTTCTAGTGAATCCCTGTAAATGATTACAAATGTGGTTACCACTGCCTGTATCAATTACCCATGATTCATAAGAAGTGATTAAGCAATCTATCATAAAGATACCTGGAGTATCGGGTAAACCGATATCCATCTGGTCGATGTTCATCGAGTGCTCGCAAATATCCTCGCTGCCGCACTCTGGGCAACTCAGATCTCCCAGCTCATCAATTATATCAGTGTCCATGAGATTTGCAGGTTCGGGTACTGGCTCTAGACTGGCCAGGATATCTTCATGAACTTTATCCACGTCGCTCTTTGGTTCCTTCATGTAGGCACTAGCTGTGTCCTGAACTTCCTTTGTGAGGGAGAACCACATGAGGTACACTAACTCTTCCTGAGTCATCTTGTACCCCAGACGTGATAAACACTTAAAAAGCCTTCTCATATCAACAAGATGGTTTTTAACTGACTGACCCTTCTGTAGCTTTAGGGAGAGAATCTTTTGCATGATCAATAGCTTTCCCGTGTGCTTGTAGAGACCTAGCTGGTTCTCCACATCTCTCACAACCTCGTGACATGATTTAACTCTTAAATCTCCCGTGAACTCGGGTGACATAGAGAAAATCAGAACGGACATTACATCCGATTCATCTGTCAAGTATCTAAAATACTCAACAAATTCCTCTTCAGGGGCATTGCTTTTAGGTCGTGATACGGGTTTGTTGATCACATAAAGCTTATCCTGGGCACTTAAAACGTTCCTCAAGTGTAACTTCCAAACTGGAAAGTTATGGCCCGTAAGCTTCCACTTGCCCATAATAAGGCGAAGTGACTCTTCAGGTGAATAAAACGGAATACTAATTGGAGACATCTACAGAAGAATACAAATTCCACTTTAGTTTATAATTATATAATTCTAATAAATTATTACCCTTAAAATAAATTTATTAGACTAGAATCCATATTTCACATGTGTCGGGAAGCATGTGATCATGTCAAACCGACTCATGCGATCTATGGTAGGTAAAACTATACCAATCGTATTCCTATCTGAAAATACGATTTCTAGATCGTCGGGACATCGGATATTAATAATCCGTGCATATTTAGTCCCTCTAGTGCATTTTGGCCTGGTACCACCCAGTGAATAAATAATTACCAAAATAGACTGCACCACCCGGGACCTGGACAAACTCTGGCCGGTACCACCCGGAGATAATTTCGCAGAGTTTTATCTCCTTCCAGTTTCGGTTTGAACACGGGCGTTCATAGTGTGTGCACTTACAACGCCCTATGTACCTTACACCGGAAGTGCCCCTAAAGTGGGTTGCACTTACTAATCTATGATTTTATCAAGGGTCAAAAATGCCAGTTTTCAAGAACTTTGGATTTAAACACAAACTGTATTTTATCCAATTTTAAAACCATTTATATTTAATTTAAAAAACGTAACTACGTAATATAATTAAATATAAACAACCACGCAGACTAAAAAATGTAAACAACCACGCAGTTGAAATAACATGTCATAGTCAAGAACCCTTAACTATTGTCGTTTTGTGAGCCAACCCAAAACGACGGTCTAATTCCTAAGGGACAAAACTTCTCGGTGCTCCCACTGGCTCCAAGCTCCATGATTGTCTCCTTGACTCCGTCTTCGGGTCTCGATTTATTTACAACTTTAATATTACATATAATCGGGTTGTAAATGGCACGCAGGCCTCCCGTAAATAATAAATAAAAATCAAAAACGCAACCATGGGTCAAAGGGCTTGACTATAACAAAAACATAACTAGATTTTACAGAATTTAATTAAACGATTAAATCCAATTAAATCAAATAATTAATTTAGTGATTAGCAAAATTAACCCCTAGGGTTCCTAACCTTATCTGGTTTAGGATAAACCCTTTATCTCATGAAAACTTGTCGTACAAGAAACATTTCGGTGGTATGAGATCACCGGCGATAATGGTAACCCTAAAGCCACCATCACCGCCGTGTTTCATGAACAACACCACCATCGCCGTGCCATCGGCTTGGTGGTTCGGTCTACGCCGGTTGTTCGGCCACGATCACCATCCGCGGCTTGGTCGTAAGGCAGCCCGGTGGTGCGGTGGTTCGGTCTACACCACCATCGAATTGCCACCGCCATCGATTGCCACCGCCACCACGAACGGTGGTGCGGTGGTTGGTTGTCATCATATCATCGTCATCATCATGATTCCACCGGCGACAACGGCAGCTATCTGCCACCATCATCACGGTGGTTCACGGTGAATATTGCGCCACCACCACCATCGCTTCCGGTCCGATTGTTATCGCCATCACCGGCGACGATTTTGACGGAATCGACCATCGCTATCGCCGCTAGTTTGGAACACGACAGCAGCCGTGGCTCGCGCCACCACCACCGTCGCTTCCGGCGACAACAAACCACGCCGCCACCATCACGACAACAGTAGCTTTCCGCCACCACCGTCGCCGTGATGTGCGGTCCGATTAAGCCACACGGCCATCATCACTGCCGATAAATCGGCCTGGTGGTTTGGTCCTGGTGGTTGCAGCGATCACCACCACCACATACGGTGGTTTGGTGATTTCAATCTCGCCGCCGTTCCAACCAACCGCCACCGCCTCCTCAATCGGAGGTGCGGTGGTGTTCATTGTCCACAGCCGCAACCACTAACTGTGGTGCGGTCTTGTGGTCGCGTTGATGGAAAAACCGCCGGCCACCACAAACGGTGGTTACGCCGGTGGCTGCGGTGACTCGGTGGTTGTGGTGATTTGATCGGCTAACTGCCGCCATCTCACCACCAGTTTCCGATTTTATTAGGTTTTTTTAAGAAAAATTCAATTTTTAATAATTCATAAGCATATATAAAAATCAAATTTTAAACCTAATCGTTTAGACAATTAAACCTGATCCGTAGGTTTAAGAAGTGGCTCTGATACCACTGTTGGGAACCGTAGGCACTAACGGTGCGCAGCGGATAACAAAAACGATTCCCAAACCCGGACCCATCTTAAACCATAACAGATACAATCAAGTGGGTATATCGGTTTACCTTTTGCGATTAAACTTCCGGAAAGCTGGTAGGGGGTACACCGCTACTGACACCACGCGAGAGGTTGCTAGACCACCGTGACTGATCGGAAAAATTCCGATCAATGTGTGTGAGAGAGAAAACCGGCGATTGGGAGAGAGAGAGAGAGAGATCGAGAGATTTTTGTTGGAATTGTTCAACTGATTAATCAAAGCCCCAACCCTTTATTTATAGGATCAGATAAGGCAGTGATTTAACCTAATTATGATTCCTTTCATAATTATCCTTCCAATTAATTCCTTAATTAATTAATCCTTTAATTAATTTTACTAATTAATTGAAACAAATAAATAATTATTTAACTAATAATTATTTAGTTCTCTCTCTTCTCATATATCTCTTTTTCACACAAATTTCTCAATTAGGTGTGCAGCGGTGTGACCTACTAGTGTCTTATAACATTGGACACGGTAACCCTGTTACTGTCTCGCACACAATCCTAACATTTACACCCAAGTCTCCTTGTGATATAAATCCCGACCGGCTTACTGAACCTTAGAAAACCATACAGAACCCGCATCTCTGCGTGATTATCAAAGGCCCTCTCGAGCTCTTCGTGTATTATCCAAACCGTATTTTTGACCCGCCCATCTCTGGATCTGAGGTCTAACACGACACATCAAAATGGCCGGTTTATCTGTATCGAAATTAAGCGTCGGTTCAAATAACCAATCTTAAGATCCGAAAGTAATGACCACACCCAAAGTGCTGTCTACACGGTCTTAAAATAAACTCACACCCACACCCATAAAAGGGTTTAGCCTAAAATAAAAGACATAATAAAAACAGATTTAATAACTACTTGCGTGATAATTAAGAACGGGATATAAATTACAGTACGAGAAATAAAATGCAATTAACTTAAAGACAATAATTAAAGAAAGCAATAAAAAAGAAAAGGAAGAAAGAAACCTTAAGCTCCTCCATTAATGGAGGAGCAAGGTAGGGGAAGAAGCCGAAAGAAAAGATTGCCGGGGGTTGCAGGGGTGTTTGATGAAGAGAAGAAAGCTTCTTTTTATAAGAGTTTTTGACCCATGGATATAATCCATGGGTTTATTTTTAACTGTCGTTTCCATATCCAGAAGCCCAACATGGCCACTTGCTTCTTGTCTCTTCAGCGCTTCAAAAGCCAAATTAGGATAACTCCCCACAATGGTGACACAAAGGGGTTTTGCTGTAAGAAATTATGAGTCTTGAGCTGCTGGAGAGCTTTTGGACTGCTTTCGGGATTTGGATCGATTTGTTGAGCTTTGAGGCCGTTTTTTTTATCAAACTTGATCTTTTGTGTTTATCAAAACCTTTTAAAAACATTTTAGTCCAAAGAGAAAGAAATAGAGCAAATTGGGTATAGAATAATATACAAGAGGAGGTTTTTAAACACTAAATAACTCTCAAAATAGAGAGTTATCAATACACGACCCCTTCTTTGAATTTGTTCTGTCGAATACCCTTATCCTTACATCTAGAAAATACCCAATATCCCTACTCGTGTTTTCAGGCAAACCCTACTTCCCCCTTCCCCTCCCTTTTATTTCTAATAAATAAATACACAAGTCACGAAGACCTCTAAACAAATCCACGACCCTTTCTCTGAATTTGTCCAATCGAATACCCTTATCCTTACATCAAGAAAATACCCAATATCCATACTTGTGTTTTCAGGCGAACCCTCCCTCCTCACCCTCTCTTTCCATTCTAATAAATCGTTCATTTTCCTATTTTAGTGAACCACCCACCCTACTCCTTATCTTTTCTAGGGTCACGATGGAAACAATAAGAAAGACAAAAAAGGCTCACAATCAATTTAAATTGTTGATTTAGATTAGAATGTGCATTAGAGTTAGGGGATATAAGAAAAAGGGACATGGTTTCAAATATAGAGTTTGTAGGGGTTGTTGATTAAGAAAGAGACATGACAACTGTTTTGAACCCAAGTCCATCAAAGGAGTAGTAGACGGAAGGATTTGTGGTGCAGTAACAGTTGTAGGATGAGATGGTATCACCAAGAAAGGGAGGGGATGGAGAATAAAAATAATAGGGAACAAATGGTTTTGATGGTTATCCGGAAATCCGGAAAGAGAAAAGGGCAAGGGATCACCGAAAGAAGGGGAAAAAGTGGGTTCGTCGGTGTTTTTTAGTTACGCCGGGGGGGGGGGGGGGTTGATGACGTAGGGTGGATTTTAGTGAAAGCAACTGAATTAAAGGTTATTTTAGTGTGTGTGTGTGTGTGTGTGTGTGTAGGTGTGGTCTGTGTGTCTGTATAGGGAAAAGTTCGACTACAAGCTCATCTTTCATTCTGAACCAAGAGACTGCCGAAAGCACGACACGTATCTTTAGGTGTCCACATTTAGTATGAATAACGAAGGTGCACCTTCATGCATTATTCATTATGAATTTAAAGATGAATAATATTGCATTTAGAATGAAAAATATAAGTATTCGGGATGAATAATACATGAATTCATGATTCATGTATTATTTATCATGAATTGTGGATTATTCATATTTTACTCGCATCAGTTCCCCACTTTTACTCATAATTTGAGAGTATTTTTGGTACTGTTTGACTTAAAAAGGTGTAAATCCTAATTTTGTAGGTTTTGGAGGTGCTTGTGCGTAAAAGTATAAAAAAAGGGTAAAAAGTGTCAAAAAAGAGACTTTTGTGCAGACTTGGAAAATTGGATATTTCTTGGCTCCTAAGACGCTTTTTCTTGCTCCCTAAGACAAATAGTTTCCTCCAAAAGATGGATCTTCAGCAGATAAGGCAAGAGAATATTCCGGAAGATCTCGGAACCTGATTTTGTTAAGCTCACGCCGCGAAGGAGGTGATTCGCGCCGCGAGGCACTTGCTCGCGCCGCGAAGTCCAATTTTTCTCACTCGGAAGCTTCCAGAAAGTTAGGGTTTGATCGTTGAGTGTTTCGCTCCGCAAAAGTGCCGTTTCGCGAACGCGAAAAACGGGTCTGACGGGGTTTTTATAAATAGAGCCTTGGGTCATTCAGTTTCAATCATCCAGTAATTCCAGTTTTTGATACAAATCTCTCATAGTTCAGATTAGTTTAGATGTCGGGAGCCGCTTAGGGTTTCCAACCCGAGAAGATGGAGGCTCGATGTGACGACTACGGGGGAGATTCGAGGGAATGCGCGACAAATCTGCCGGTCTTTAGTTTGGTTTGTTTACGCATTTATGATTAGTATGTCTATTTACTGATTCCTTTTCTGTTTTCATTGTGGTTTGAATACTTTGGATTTTTATTAATAAGATGAATGGTTTGTTGAATGTTATCTTTGATTCCGGTTTGATTCGTATTGTATGGTTATTTGAACTCGTTGGTTGGGTGTATCCGTTTGACCTAGATAGATAGACTCCGTTAGGTTAATCAACCTTTCTTGACCTTCCCTTCGGAAACCCGGAGAGTTGTGTTAGGTGGTTAGCTCGGACCAAGAGCAGCCAGATAGTAGAATTTCGTGCAATAGTGATAGAATTGGGTGACTGGTACTGGACTGCCTGACAATCAGTCTATGTATTAGGAATAGGAAAACCAACCTGGTTTATAATCTTAGATATACATGCTTGGGTGCTATGTGCTTAACAACAATCATTAATCTATGTCTCATTAAAGTAAACCATAATGGATTCAGTTATCTCCAATGTATGTTTGTTCATCAGTTTTCCACTTCTTGGTTAGGGTTTAGTTGTTAATTGTTTTAGTCTTTTCTTTGAAAAATACTTTTCCAAAAGCAAAACCCCCAATTTTCTAGATTAATTATCTATAGCTTTAGTTGACATCTAGCTTAACCATTCCCAGTGGTAGATACGATACCTGGACTTTCCTACACTATATTACCCACGATCAGGTACGCTTGCCTGTGAATGTGGTAAACAGTGGCTAGGCTTTAGAGGTTAAAACTTGTTTCGCTTTTTATATACAATAATTACCGCATCAAGTTTTTGGCGCCGTTGTCGGGGAATGGTTGCTTAGTTGGATACTGTAGTTTAGTTAGTTAATCGATCCTTGATTGGGAATTTATTCCCGATTAAGTTATTTGCTTTCGAGTTTAGTTTTTAATTTTTAATTCTTCCTTTTTTATTTTTGTGCTACTCCGGGTATTGGTTTTGTCTGTGTTGCAGATATGAGTAGAGACTTTTTGTCTCGTCGTTGTCCTCCAAGCGAAGATGACGATATACCGATGTACCAACTATGGGGGAACAAAACACACGAGCAACGTTTAATAGAGTCATTGAGGAAAGGGTTAAGAGAGAACGCTGAGATGATTGAAACACTTGACGCAGAAGGGAAGAACTGCAAGAGGAGGTTGAGAAGTTAGAAGATGCCCTTGCTGAAGCAGAAAGAACTAATGCCCTCCTAAAGGAACGTCTTGAATCTAGTGTTTCTAATGACAAATCTAATGTTAAACCTTTGTCTTTTCACGTTGGGATGAATATAGAATCGGATGATGAATTTTGGGATGAACTTGAGCTCTTTTTACAAGAAGACATCCAATCCGAAGCTCCAAAGGAAAAACAGCCGATTGATAAGCCGGAGACAGAAAGAATAAATTCAGTGGGCCAATTGGTTAATCAACCGGAGGTAAGTTGTCCAAACTTGGAAATTAACGATGATTCTAACGAAATGATTTTACTTGGACAGGATTCACATCAACAACTCCTAGCGAAAAGGTGGGAGGAAGCCATGCGAGGTACTTGGGAATCGTATCAAACACTTAGGGGTCCGGATGATCAACCTTCGTGGAAACCCAAACCAAGGGATGACCAAACCGAAGCTCTAAAGGAAGAAGAGTCTACCCCACAAGCTTCAACGGATGATTATGCCATCAAATTTATCGACGAGGTAAATCCACCATGGTCTGATTCTGACGATTCTGACGATGAGTCTTCATGGCAGGTAAATACAACGGAAGAACACCATGATGAAGACTGCCTAGATGGACTCGGAACTCTAATGCAAGATGATCAAGTGGAAGAACCCTCACCGGAACAATGCTCTCCTAAACAAAAGGTAAGTCCTCCTATAATTGATAGTAACGAGTTTAACACCGAATCTTTGTTTTCACAGGTCAATCCACGCGTGGTTCGGTGTGAGGAAATTTTGGCCCAAGATCCTTTTTGGGAGGCCAATTGTCAAAAGCAATTGGTTGACCCAACGCTCTTAGCGACACATTTAAAGGATCTAAGGCCAAACTCGTGCAAATCTGACACTCATTCTGCAAAGAAACAGGACACAAACCGGAGCGGTGAGTGGTATGCTACTCTACCTGGCAAATCTCCCGAAGGTAAGTCATCAAGCCAAGGTATGTACCACCACCATCACCCTAACTTCAATGCAAATGAAGGGTGTGTTGATTTAGACAATCTTAATTAAACCCGGAGTCAGGCTCGAGACTCATGACAAAAACAAGCGCTTCTTGGGAGGCAACCCATGAGTTTTTAACTTTTTCATGCTTTTGGTGTGTTTTTAGGGTCATAGAGTGTCTTTTAATGTCTAGGATTGATAAGCAAATTGTTTCGGTCAAAATTTGAAAAAAGTGGACAGAACAGATTTCGCTATCGCGAAAATAATTTTCGCTCCGCGAAACAGGTATCCGTAAAAAATAAAAAAAAAATTCGCGGCGCGAAGCTTAATTCTCGCGAACGCGAAGAGCTTTCTGTTTAAAAAAATATATTTTTTTATTTTGTTTTCTCAGGTCCTAACTAACCCCAAAACTCTTTTTCTCTCACCAAAAGTTGATTCTTAATGTTTTTAACTTCCAATCTCTTCAAACTTTAAGTGTGGGAAGACTTTGGCTTTTTTTTCCAAACACAAGTGATAAACCATATTTTTCTAACTTCTCAAGCATCAAGTTTTTGGAGCTTCACTTTAATATTTTTTTTTACATAACTTGCTTGAGACAACATATCCCTATGTTTTAAAAGAAAATTATTTTTGCAAAAAAGGGATAAATCAAGTTCTAAGTGTGGGAACCCAATGTGGTAACAATTTTCAAAATCGAATTTTTTATGGGTTCCCAATCTGATTTAACTTGATATGGTTCAATCACTAAGTGTGGGAAAACTCTTTCTCAATAGTTTTCCAAAAGTTTTCGTGCAAAGCCCAATAGTCCAAGCCCAATGTTTTGAAAAAGAGAGTTGAGATTTCATTCTTAAAAAAAGATTTTTAACTAATGGTGATGAGGATTTGGTTTTTACATGTTGGTTAGGGTGTTCAATAAAGTTTTTAAATAAAGTGTCTGTCCACATTGTTCTGTAACGTGATTTGACTTGACTTGATTTTGGGTTGTCATCCTATCTATCTTAGTTTTATTTTACATTTTTCTTTTTAGTGTGTTTTGTTTGTAGGTTTTGGTGTGGTAAACCCTCGGAGTCTCTTATACTTCATGAGCCGATTGTCAGCTTCAAGTCTCTTAACCCGAGAAGTTTATGTTTTCCTTTCACCTCTCTACTTGATTTTTAATTGTTGTTGCATTGAGGACAATGCAAGTTTTAAGTGTGGGGAGGGGGTTAAGTAGACTTAACTTGTTTTGATTCCTTAACCCATGAATTCGTTCTTTATCTTTTTACCTTTCTGCATACATGCTTTAAATGTTATTGCATTGAGGACACTGCAATTTTTAAGTGTGGGAATGTGGTTAAGTAAACTTTTGCTTGTTTGTCCTTATTATGCTTAATTGCCTATCTTGGTATGATTTGAATTATATGGCATAAATTTTTTCGAAATCCATGATCTTTTCAAAAATTTTGTGGAAGTTAAAAGAATCATGCATATAGGATGGTACTTTTGGAGTTTTTATGAGTTTGAAAAAGTCATGTGTATGCTAATTGCCATGAGTGATCCTTACCCTGTTCCTTGAGAGATTGAGCCTGAATTGTTATATCTATTCATTTCGTGAGGATGCCGACTTTGAACCAAGTAGAACTTGTCACTTTGAATGCTTGTCGAGACCACATGAGAAAAGTATGTCACCATTGCACTGATCATAGAGGCCTTCGTTTCAACCCACTTAGCCTTCGTCAGATAATCTCATTATAAGGTTATCTGATTTGCCTAGCCTATTTTGTGAAAGTACTCATCTTTAGTACTTTATCCCTTGTAACCCCTTTGAAGCCTTAGCCTTTTCGTTTCTTTACCCAATTTCAATATTATATCTCTAGCCATTTTTTTTATCTATCTTTTGGCCGTAGCTTAAGGTTGGAAGCTTTTCATATTTTTGGTCCATTTTATGAAATCTGACAAATAGAGAAAGGGATTGTGAAAAGAGTTTAAGTTGAAAAAGAAAAAAAATATAGAGCAAGAAAAGAAAAAAAAAGAAAGAAAGTCAAAAGAAAAACGACTCATCAAAAAGAAAAATCAAAAGAGTCGATGTGCTGAAAAAAATAAAAAAATATCGAGCCCTAAATAAGCAATATGCTTAGGCCGATACAAAGGTGATAGTGATAAGAATCCCGAGCTCTAAAAATCTCAAAAAGTCAGATGATTAATTTGGATCTTGAACTGATTGGTTTTCAGGTTTTTGCTACAACCTTTAGTCACTTATATATATCCTTTATCCTACCCTTAACCCTTAGCCTAACATTACAACCCTAAAGTCCTCTTGACGGTTGACAACTTTTCAGTGGTGGAGATGAGATTTGGTGACAAGCATATGCGTTGGTAAGATGTCGAGTATCAGTGTGATCACTATATATAGCATATTACCCCTTGAAAGATACACTTGATACATACTTTGTGAGGGTAAAAGGTTGAGCATGACTTTGATGACTTGTGAGGCTTTGATTTGTGTCTGAATTGTGCTTGATTTCTTGCGACTATCCTTGTTCTTTCAAAGCATGATCATAGATGGAGAATAATTTTGTCGTTATTTTTCTTATTTTATCAGATGTTTGCTTGAGGACAAGCAAATCTTAAGTGTGGGAATTTTGATAACTCCAAAATTATACATATTTTACTCGCATCAGTTCCCCACTTTTGTGCTTAATTTGAGAGTATTTTTGATATTGTTTGACTTAATAAAGGTGTAAATCCTAATTTTGTAGGTTTTGGAGGTGCTTGTGCGTAAAAGTATAAAAAGAGGGTAAAAAGCGTCAAAAAGGAGACTTTTGTGCAGACTTGGAAAATTGGATATTTCTTGGCTCCTAAGACAATTTTTCTTGCTCCCTAAGACAGATAGTTTCCTCCAAAAGATGGATCTTCAGCAGATAAGGTAAGAGAATATTCCGGAAGATCTCGGAAGCTGATTTTGTTAAGCTCGCGCCGCGAAGGAGGTGATTCGCGCCGCGAGGCACTTGCTCGCGCCGCGAAGTTCAATTTTTCTCACTCGAAAGCTTCCAGAAAGTTAGGGTTTGATTGTTGAGTGTTTCGCTCCGCGAAAGTGCCGTTTCGCGAACGCGAAAACGGGTCTGACGGGGTTTTATAAATAGAGCCTTGGGTCATTCAGTTTCAATCATCCAGTAATTCCAGTTTTTGATACAAATCTCTCATAGTTCAGATTAGTTTAGATGTTGGGAGCCGCTTAGGGTTTCCAACCCGAGAAGATGGAGGCTAGATGTGACGACTACGGAGGAGATTCGAGGGAATGCGCGACAAATCTGCCGGTCTTTAGTTTGGTTTGTTTACGCATTTATGATTAGTATGTCTATGTACTGATTCCTTTTCTGTTTTCATTGTGGTTTGAATACTTTGGATTTTTATTAATTAGATGAATGGTTTGTTGAATGTTATCTTTGATTCCGGTTTGATTCGTATTGTACGGTTATTTGAACTCGTTGGTTGGGTGTATCTATTTGACCTAGATAGATAGACTCCGTTAGGTTAATCAACCTTTCTTGACCTTCCCTTCGGAAACCCGGAGAGTTGTGTTAGGTGGTTAGCTCGGACCGAGAGCAGCCAGATAGTAGAATTTCGTGCAAATGTGATAGAATTGGGTGACTGGTACTGGACTGCCTGACAATCAGTCTATGTATTAGGACTAGGAAAACCAACCTCGTTTATAATCTTAGATATACATGCTTGGGTGCTATGTGCTTAACAACAATCATTAATCTATGTCTCATGAAAGTAAACCATAATGGATTCAGTTATCTCCATTGTATGTTTGTGTTGGGTTTTTGTGGGTATCCTCGGATCAAACTGACTCGAGGATTCTTTCAGATTTATCGAACCTCGCTGGTTTGATATATCTCATAGGTTAATCAAACTGATAAAACCTACGCGATCAAAATCACGCTGTTTCGATCTTATTTGTGCGGAAGCGATAAAAGCTAAAAACCCATTGAAGCCTAACGATCTTTAATCGTTTGTAGTTCTAAACCTAAAAGATCAGGTTAGATCAATTTACCTGGATTGCTTGAGACTTAGTCCACCGATGATCGACCAACGAACGTTCCTCTAGCAGAACTGTGAAACCCGAACAACAAAAATCTGGAATCCGGCCCGGGGGGGGGGGGGTGATCGGCGCCGATGGAGAAAGTGGGAGAGAGAGGAAAACCGAAAACTGACTTTCTTAGCTGATAGCTTAATAATTTTCCTTAACCCATAAGCCTTATTTATATGGAGGAAAAGTACAGTTTGTATAAGATTCAGTTTCCTTTTATAATTATCTCTAATCCTTTTTCCTTTTAATTAGCTGGAAAAGAATTTGCATACGATAATTATGATTATATATATTTATCTAATATATATAAAAACCTTATTAATTAATTTTATATATTTATTTATCTAATAAATATATAATATCCTAATTAATTAATAACCCTCCAATTTTGGTAATTCTGACTGTAATTACCCAACTGATTTATAATACACTATTATAAATCCTAACTCTCCATTTCGGGGTTTCATCTAACTTGTTCGACTTATAGGTCCTCACAGGTGTGACCCTCAAGTGTCTCGTAACATTGGATATATAATCACTTGGTTTGTCAACTCTGCACATAATTCCTAACAGTTTGTTCATCAGTTTTCCAATTCTTGGTTAGGGTTTAGTTGTTAATTGTTTTAGTCTTTTCTTTTAAAAATACTTTTCCAAAAGCAAAACCCCCAATTTTCTAGATTAATTAATTATAGCTTTAGTTGACATCTAGCTTAACCGTTCCCAGTGGTAGATACGATACCTGGACTTTCCTACACTATATTACTCACGATCAGGTACGCTTGCCTGTGAATGTGGTAAACAGTGGCTAGGCTTTAGAGGTTAAAACTTGTTTCGATTTTTATATACAATAATTACCGCATCACACTCTCCTTTGTCTTCATGTTCGCATTGAAAGATGAGTTTTCATTGAACTCGCCACCTATATATAGTATATTGTTATCAAATGAAATACTATACATTTGTTATCCTTCGTGAATAGCTTCTTTTTGGTTTTGGTCCCTGGAAATCATAAAGTACATTGCTAGTCAAAAATTTTGATTTTTAGCCCAAATAGGTCTGTCATTGACGTCGTTCAAGATGGTGCCGTTAGAGGTGTCATATGCCCCTCAAGTGAGGGGAATTTTAGTCTTTTTACACCCTTTTCTTCTCCCCATATACACGGCTACTACAAACCACGATCCATCCCCATTAAAACCTAGATAAACACATATAACCCAAAAAATTTATAAAGTTCAAAAAACCCTTAAAAATTATATTCAAGATTCAAACTCAAAAAATTCAACAAGAGTTAAAACCTATACAAATTCCAATCATGAAATCAGAACCCTAAAAAGAATTAGTATATAAATTCCTTATACGAATATGGATTCTTGACTTCAAACCCTAAAGAAGTCTACATTTTCGAATTTGTGTCTGTTTACAAACCTTGATTTGAAGGTCTTCACATGATCTTGATTTGGTCATCAATTTTGAAGGTATTTTGAATAGATTTGAAATTGGTCTTCTTTTCGATGGTAGACGATCTTGTAGGTAAAGTGTTGGTTGGGGTTTGGGTCTCGATGTAATGTTGGTGGAGTGTTGGCTGACATTTAGAGTCCCGATGGTGGATATTGAAGAAGCAACAAGGGAAGAATATGAGCAAGATGGTGGTTGTCGGCAGTAGTTGTCATTGTGAAAAATGAAGAGGAAGTTGATGGAGGTGAATGGTTAAAGGTGTGGTTTGATGTAGGATGAGTTTTGTAGATCTTCTTGGGGAGATAAGGTTTAGGAAAGTGAAAACAATTGATTCTAAAGACACCATATATCTCATTAAAGTGGGTATGGTATTGTAGATAGTCTCGGGGGGAGAAAACCATAAAGTTGAAATTATGTAATTTTATTTTTAAGAAAATAAGAAAAGGGCATAAAAGACTAAAATGCCCCTCGTGTGAGAGACACATGGTATCCCTAACAGCACCATTGTAGACGACGTAGCAGTCGGGAATGATTTGGACTAAAAAGCATGAATTTTTGGATCACCAATGTACTTTATGATTTTGAGGGACAAAAACCAAACAAATTCATTCACGAGGGACCAAAATGTAATTCACTCTTTTATTTATTTGAATGAGAAAAACAAGAAAATGGAAAAGAGCTAAATTACCCTCATTTAATGAATGCGAGATGATGGTTGTTAGTGGTAGAGAGCAATGTGTTATGAAAATGCAAATTTTGGAGGCTATCTTGAATATACAAATTATGGGGTCCAGATCCAAAAAATTTAAAACCATAGGGACCAATTCCATAATTTACTCTAAATCTTTTAAATATGATATTTTATTGAGTAAATTACATTTTCTTTTAAAAGGATATCCAAGGCTTTCCCGGACTAATCCCAGCAAGATTTACCGACATCTAAAGCATACTGTCCTGAGTTAATCTCCAGTGGCCACAATCTAGAAGCGTCTGGATTCGAACCTGGGGTGACTGGGTTAAGTAGCCACTTCCCCCACAGGCCTTAACCAGTACACCACAGCCTTGTGGTTAGTAAATT
This sequence comes from Centaurea solstitialis, assembly GCA_030169165.1. NCBI lineage: Eukaryota > Viridiplantae > Streptophyta > Magnoliopsida > Asterales > Asteraceae > Centaurea > Centaurea solstitialis. Next base: position 47,779,282 of record CM058043.1, read on the forward strand.
ACATTTTTTTGGTCATGTGTTTTAACGCTTTGAGTCCCTATTTGAAATATCTACGGGTTACATTCTTATGGTTTGCATATGATAACACATTGGGTCTCTAAATCTAATTCCGCCCAAAAACTCCTGCTAAGTGAGTTGATTTTTTTTTTTCTTTTCTTTTGATTGGATTTTTTAAGTTTAAGTGAGTTGATGAGTCCATGGCCCATTTGACTTCGTAAACCCCCACTTATCATCTACGGCGGACACAACCTTCTTCGACGAACAAAAGGGCTCAATTTACTCCTCCAAAACACTTTCCTTTCCAGTACAAGAACAATTTCTTCTCGAAACACAAGAAACATTACTTCGGATCAATTTCTTCAAATTTGTCCTTAAAGAGCTCTTTGCTCCTCCAAATATCATTCTCTTTTATCTGCCTTTCTCATACACAATAGGGATGATTTTCGACCTCTCTCGATCTCCATTCAAGAGCTCACAAGGTTTTCCTTCCATATATGGTCCTCCATATGATAGTGATGTAGATAGTACCCATGGTTGGTTTATTTCAGATCTACTCTTCCTCAATCTGGTTGGTTTCTTCCAAATCTACTCCTCCTTAATTCGTCTCACAACTTCTCGCGAGCAAGGATAAAAGTACAATCTTCTTGAGATCGATGGATTGAAGGAGTTTTTCCACCATTTATGGGATGATTTGATTCAAGAAGACTTCAAGAATCGAGATGAGTTTGGCGTTTAATAAAAAGGTTTAATTCAAGTGTTCTTCTACCATCAAAGCGATGCTCTACTTCAAGGTTTGATGATTTAGGATTTATTTATGAGCTAACAGATATTTTTAATAGAGTTAAATCTAGAACCCAATATGTTATAAAGTACAAACTAGAAGAATGTAATCCATTCGTATTTTAAAATAGACTCAGAATGCTAAAACACATAAACCATGAGGACCAAGAATGTAATGTACTCTATTTTATGAGAACATTGGAAAAAGACTAGAATTTTCACTCAATAGATTTTTTAATGACGGTTAAAAGGAGAGATCAAATCAAGACTCTTTTACAAACCACAATAGCCATTTTATAATTTTCAAAAGTACAAGGGAGTAAAGACGACAAGTGGTCTAACTAATAAACCACGTAATTCTAATTTAAAATGCTTTTACTACTTATTATACTAATTATAGCATGTATAATGAGTAGTGATTGAAATGGTTACAAATATTGTTAAATTAACTAATCCATAATAACTATGTTTCTCGTATTTATGCTATATTACTTTAAGAAGTAACCTCTTCTTTTAGATATACTCATAACCTTCACGAAAAGTTAGGTCGAACTATTAATTAACAGGATAAACATTTTAGTCCATTTGTTAGACTATCTTTATCCACAATCCAAACCAAACAAATCTTTATTAAAAAAACCAATTTCTCTCTCTTTCACATATCCAATCTTTAATTCCAATCCAATCTAACATTCTTCAAACTTTATTCACAATCCAAACCAATCTTAAAAATTATATTATAAAAAACTCAGTTAACCAATTAAATAATGACACCTAATAACTACTTTATCTATAAAATATATCATTAATAATAAACTATTATATACTTATCTAAAAAATCTACATATTAATATAAAATAATATGCAAACTAAGTTTGCAGTATGCAAACTAATATGCAAACCGTTTGCACAAACCTTCTGAATATTTATTTCTTTTTTGTTTTTCTTTTAATTAAATTTTTTTGTCTTATTTGAAAAGAGTTTGGGTTGGTTTGTGAATGGTTATAGTCTTACATGAGTACTTCAACCTCGAATGGCCAAAAATAGAAACACCATAGACTTCAGCTAAACTTTAAATTGTAATTACTCTCATACTCTTAAAGCTCAATAATACTACTTCACCTTAATCTTTGGAACGTAGTAGTTTAGTTGACAAAAAGATAAAAATACTTTGATCAAATTACTTTAGTTAAAAATACATGTACATATTTTTATTTATGTTTATCTCAAAATAAATGTCCAGTTTCAAAAATAAATAATTAAATTTCAAAAATATTGTTAATTAATGTATAAATACTTAAGAGTTGTGAAAATAGAGATATTAAATAAATGTAATATCATTTGGTTAGCAAAAAAGTGTAATATTATGAATATATAGATTCTGTATAATGTCAATTGTAGAAATTATTTTGAGACATGGTGAGTACTAATTGTTATAAGTTAAAATAAATTATGTGATTCATGTACACAATTATATATGATTCATGCAATTTTATTAGTTTCAACCAAATTCACAGGTGTGGTTTTTTTTCGTGCTAATGCAAAATCATATTTGATTTTGTTGGTTTTCTTGTTCTTTTAAAGAAATACCGTTCTCGTTTGATTCTTATATAGAGGCTCAACCAAATGCATACCTTGAGAACCAATCTCAACTGTTCATCTAGTTTTAATGAATTCATGATTTTCATAAATACATTGATGGTTTCCAATTATAAATTTAATCATAATTAATGAACTCTAATTATCTTTCATAAATATTCAAATTATAATAAATTAGTCTTCATTATTTCCAAAAAAAATATACTAATTGATTGGTGAGAGAGAGAAGTTTAAATGAGAACGATAACTTTATAAGAAAATGCGAGGACGATTTTCAAACACTCATCTGGTCGATGAATGCGGCTTTAAGTGGGTCACCATCCTTTAATCATATCCATCCTCCATGAATCGTGTCAATCCTCCGTGATCGCGTTCACCGTAACCGAAAATGTGTGGTTGAGAATCATCTTTCGCATTTTCTTAAATTGACATTGTTCTCGTATGAACCCATCTCTCTCTCTCTCTCTCTCTCTCTCTATATATATATATATATATATAGAGTCACCTTCTTTTGTTAACCAGTTAATTTGTGTTAACTGTGTTAACTAATGCACACCATTGATCTTGAAAACCAACGGACGAGATCAAATGAGTAAATTAATTAACTTTAAATTATTTCCTAATTAAAATTCCACAAATACACACATGCGCAGGGGTAGTTTCGGTAGAGGGCACACAATCAGTAGCGCTTAAATAGGGGATTCAAAAAAGGTAGGATATACATGAACGAGAAATTAGGGATTTCTAAATATACGTCTATTCCAATCCAAAATCAAGATGGAAACTAGAATGAAGTGCACAATCATGGAGGAAGGCGACATAAAAAAATCGATTTCAACAAGATAAAAATCGCAAATGCATATATGCATATCATGTGCATATGTGTTATGACGAATGTGCACATATGTTCTGACAAATGTGCATATGTGTTCAATTCCAAATGCATATATGCATCATCTGTGCACACGTGTTCATTTCAATGTGCATATGTGTTCACTTTCAAATGCACACTCCTGCTTGATCAAATATGGACCTAGTTGGTAATTAACATTAAATTAATGTATTTTATATACTTTAAAATACTAAGATATTCATTATATGGAAGCCGGTTGCGGTTGTGGATGAGGAAGATGGTTACGGATGTGGATGAGGTGGTGTAGACGGTGGAGGAAGCCGTTGTCGGGCCCGTGCACTTCCGACGTAATACCAGTGCACTCGGTGCAACACCCGTGCACTTCGGCACAACACCAGTGCACACGACGGAGTAGCAAGGCGGTGGCGGTGCAAACTATGGAGGAGTAAGACGGTTGCGGTTGTGGATGAGGAACACGGTTGTAGATGAGGCGGTCTAGACGATGGAGGAGGAAGCCGCTGCTGGTGGTGCAGACGGTGGAGGAGTAACTAGGCGACCGGCGGTGTAGATGAAGTAGGAGAAAGATGCAGGCGGCAATGGCTACAAGGAAGTCTCGAAATGTTGAGTTTTAGTAGGATGAACATGAATACGCCTTTATCAATTAAGGAAATTCAATCATGATTGACATACATCAAAAAGGTCGAAAATACCCCTAGTCATTTAATAATAAACCATAGTAAAAGTTGGATTCTGATTGGTTGAAAGTTGGTTCATAAAGTTAACACATTTAACTTGGTTCACAAATGAAGGAGTCTCTATATATATATAGAGGTGGGTTCAAATGTGAACCACTTTTTGGTTGTGAACGTGAGAACAACCGAGAGCGCGACACGTGGCGGATGACTAGGCACCAAGTCAAGTCCACGGTGGATGACTAGGCGCCACGTCAAGTCCACGACGGATGACTAGGCGCGATTCATGGGAGGGCATTGAATTAAAGAGGGGGACCACACTCAAAGTCGTCATGTGTCGCACTCTTGGTTATCCTCACGTTCACAACCAAAAAGTGGTTCACATTTGAACTTTCCTCTATATATATATATATATATGTGTGTGTGTGTGTGTGTGTGTGTGGGAGGGGGAGGGTCAAGTAAAAAACTAAACTCTCATCTTTCATTGTGAACGTGAGGACAGCCGAGAGCATGCCATGTGGCATATTCAGTTTGAAAATCATGTATTATTCAAACTGAATAATACATGATTTTTCAGACTGAATATGTCACGCGACACGCCCTTAGCTGTCCTCACGTTCACAATAGAAGTTTCGTCTACGTGTGTGTATAAGAGGTCCTTAATGAAGTTTAATATTTTTTAATAGTCCCCTCTAGAGCTCTCTTCTTTCCTATTAGCAATACTATTTAGTTTGTGAATACACTTCGGCCCAACTTCTACGGCCCATTCCAGACTAGGAAGGAAGTAGGGAACCAGAACTACATCAATAAAAACATTTCATTACTACATAAATATAAAGTAAGAAGCATACCAAATATTTTGATTTTTGAACTCGAAAATCTCGATTTGTATTTCATGTTTAGCTTTTATTTTCCATCCCTTTTAGTTTTATTTGATGATTTTGTTTGGTTTTGAAATAGCGTAAGTCTTTAATTGGTTATCATATTAGGCAGTATTTTCGGGTCCTAATAATGCTCCTATATTTTGTATTTTAACATGTTTATTACATATTAAGTGATAAATTGCAAACTTGAATTCTAAAAGCGTGTGCGCATGCAAATGACACATAGCTTGGTTGGTAATGGATGAGGGTAGTGTTTGTCCAAAATTGAATGATCTCGGGTTCAAGCCCATAGCCCCCAATATCAATCTTTTTGTCCAAAAAAGAGCATGTGCGCCCAATGCAATGCACATGAGCGGTTAAAAAACTGAACCGGTTCGGTTTTTAACCAGACCGGTTTTTTGTCCAAAAAACACCGGTTTTGCAAATAACTGGTTCGGTTCCTAACTGGTTTTGGTGTCGAAGATTAATATTATATGTAACCTGTTCAGTTAATAAAACCGTCTTTTTAAACTGGTTTCAAAAAAATCGATATCATTTTGGGTTTGATTTCATTTTTTGGTCAATTTGGGCTGGACTTTTGGGCCTGGTTTCATTTTTGAGTTTTGGGTTTTCACATTTAGGCCTTCAAATACTTCATCATATAATTTATCCATATAAAATTTATAAATATACAATATAATTTATCCATATAAATATACAATATAATTATATAAATACTAAGTGGGACGAAATTGGCTTTTACAAGTTAAAAAACCAATTGTTTTAGCCGCCAGTTAAAACCGGTTTTTTAACCGCTAAAAAAAACCGGTTTGTTAGTTTTTATTTAAAATTTTAATTAGAGGGCATTATAGGTATTTTAAAAATCTTCTCTCTCCTCTCTCCAGCAAACATTCTGCTGATGATCAATACGTGAACCCATGATGCACACTGTGATAGGCAGATAGCCTTCATAAAACAAAGAAAAAACATGTTGTGATACATTCATCAAATGTGTTACAATGGTCAGGTTGATTGAATCAAGTGTAATTATCTTTTGTATAACTATCTTATATTGATCGCTTTTATTAAGTCTAAATTTTAATCAACCATTCACTTTATTTTCATATTAGGTTAATTTTACTGATGAATATCATATCGTAATTGTTAATTTTTTAATTTATAGGCAATAAAGCTAAAATTTATGATAATAAAGCCATTGGACTTTCACAATTGCCATACTATTCCATGGTTTGTTGGGGAATGGTGGTAGATGGAAAACACCACACTATTGTTGTTGTCATGATAAAAGATTGTGTAGCTAGAGCATTGATGGTTGTAAACAAATATCAGACAAACATAAGAGATGTGACAATTGTTTTGAGAAAGTGCAATCACTATCATGTCACGATAATGATAAACAAAGTTGAACAATTCAGTTTGTTGGGTTTCTATCAAAATTTAATAACTTTTTTTTTGTGAGGATGTGACGAAGGAGTAGACTTCACAAAATAACTTATCAAGAAATCTGTATATGATTTTATACTATCTACTATCTCTGAAGATTACAACCTTCATACAATATAATGTAACATTTCAATACCCACTTTCAAGTACTTGGAGGTTATAACATTCATAAATTATAATGTACATTCACTTAATATAAAGACACTTTCATATTTTCTTATCTTCCTACGTATTTTAAATCTCTCATAATATTCCAACTTTTTACTTGTAGCAATCCAAGTTAAAGTTTCCAAGCTTACAACTGTATTTTTGATCACCTAGTATTTCTAAAACTTTTCTCTCTTTTTCATACTTTCTTTAAGATAGGAAAAGAAAACCAAAATTTCTAACAAAATTACATTCAATTTTAATAGTTATTTATCATTTATTCTTAAGATACTAGTATTAATTATATAATTAAATTGCTTAATCCATCTGATACTCTAAAAAACTTTAAACAATTATTTTATAAAATAGTAATTTTATGTTTTTTCTCCTTTAAAATAAGAAATTTTCTTGTCTCCCTCTAAAATTTAATTCCTTATACTTCTTACCTCTTTTACAAATTTGAAGAAAACTAAATCCTCTCCTTAAAGAGAAACAAAAAACAAATCTAAAAGAGTAAGTTGCATTTTCGTTTATGTGATTTGTTGCTCGTTATTACCAGACTTCTTCAAATGTATTACATTCGTTATACCTATGGTATCTCAAAAACAAATACTCTATACAGCGACCCAAAGATCTTTGAACACAAACTCAAGATCTTTGCAAAATAATGGCAATAAAAGAGAAGATTCTAATCGAAATTCATATTCTTACTCGTGTCCAATCACTATAATCGTCACATGAACAAAATAACATGACATTACTAGAGAACTAGTAAATGAACACCCACTCTTATCTCAAAGTTATACCTTATCCTTTTTCATGTGCTAGCAATTAGTCCCAACATAATATACACCTTAAAAGACATTAGTTTTGAAATTGACGGTTAGATCAAAGGTCTAGTGATTCCTTGTAACCAACAACAATAATGTAAAATGCAAAGATGTTTCTCATAAAAATATGCAAGATGAACATACACTTGCATGATTACATTTCCATCCGCGTAACTATCTACAATGATGGTTGATAAAACCAAATTTTGATGTTATTTTTAGTCCTTTTCCAACAGGTTTGCTATCCATAAGTAAAGAAAGCGAGGGATTTTAACCAAAGGAGTGTTAGCCTAGTGGTAAGGCTTGGGCACTACATAGTGGTGAACCCGAGTTCGTGCCCTGGGGGACGCATTCTGGAGGTACGGGGGCTTCGACCTTGGGCTGCATGCTTTAGCAGTCGGGCTTCGGCCCAAAAATTGCCGAGGATTAGTCTGGTCCCAATGTGAGAAAAGCGAGGGATTTTATGGTTTCAATTCAAGAATTTCAAGAGTTTTTGCGATGATTTGAATTGTTTGGAAAAGGCTCGAAAAGCGAAGAACTGATGCAAAATCGCATGCTAAAAGAGATGATGGGAACCGGGTGCAAAAGATGGTGATCGAGTGTTCGAGAAAAGAAGTAAAAGCTTCAAAAGAGTTTTCTAAATCGGTAGCTAGGTGACTTGAAGCCACTTGGCAACCCACGTGATCTAGAATAGCCATCAGATTAGGAGGGAGACTTGAAGTCACTTACCAACCCTCGTGGACTACTAATGTTGCTAGAGGAAAAAGCTGGGTTGAAGTCTCGGGACATCCCACTTGGACGTGCAGCTACTTTAAAAGGGGATTTTCAGCCTAGGGTTTGTTAAGTAAGATTTTTCTCTCAAAGGGGGCAACTTTTACATAATCTTGGGCAATTTTTGGCTGGAGAAATCGTCAAGGAGAAGAACGAAATTGATTGGAGAGTGAATTCCACATGGAAATCCTTGCATTATTCGTGGGTTTAGGCACATCAAAGGGAGTTTTATGAGTTTTCTTGTTTCTAAACTTACAGATTCATCTTCTTTTGATTTCTTTGTTAATACCCCCAACATTAACTAATCCTTAGATGTTGGGGGTTGGTTTGAATTTGGTTTTAAGCATATGAACACATAAATTTGTAACATTTATCAGTTTTCTTTATTAGCGAAACATATGATTTTTGGATTTAATGCTTTTGTGAGCCTGGCCAACTTTCAATTGATTTGTTTGTTAACGATTAAGTTCGAGAGAATTAATTGTTAAGTAGAATTGGAATTGTATGCCTAAGGTGAGAAATTGGGTAGAGATACACCAAGTAAACCTTAGTCCCGTTTTAATTCTTGAATGCGTAATGCTTTTTGGAATCAATTGTTGAGATCGAGAGATGAAACATTGTTTTACAAAATAGAATCTATTGTTATTCGAGAGAGAACAATAGTGATTTTTACAAGATTAGGTTTCATGAAAAAGATTAATGATAATTGTTCAAAGTAAAATGTTTATTTGTAAAAACCTTAGGATTTCCAACCCTCAACAGTTTTCCCAGTTGAAAGTTTATCAATATATTTTATTTGTCGTTCTATTTGCTTAGTTAATTAGTGTTACTTTAATCATCAACAACTCAAATTTGGATCGTTCAGTCAATAGCGAATATGAGTCATTGTGACGTTCAGTTCTAATTCCCTTGGTTCGATCTCTTACTTACCAGTGCATATTACTTGATTTGACCCGTACACTTACGATTAGATTTACGTGGATGTAAACCCACCAATCCAGTATAATCACAATCTATAACATGCTTGTGATATCCCTTACAAGATGGCTATCCATGCTAGTCCAGTGGGACCGTATGAAATTAATTCTTTTAGTATAAGATTTCACATGCAGATCACTATAGTCCCACACCCTTTCGTTATGAAAGTTACCCAACCCACATGAACCGCACGTGACACCACATTTTCATAAAACCTGCATTATATGTGGATAAGCATGCTTGCATAAATATCAATGCATATTTGTAAAGCATGTACAATTAAAACATTTCTTTGACGATGGAGGGCTCCATAAGAGAAAACTTGCCATTGGTACATAGCATACAACTGAGCAAGACTCAAATCCGATCCCCTAGCACAAAAGAAGAAATGAATCGTATGAAGGGTGTTCCTTATGTTTTGGCTATTCGTTTCGTTATGTATGTCATAGACTAGCGCCCAAATCCCATCAGTCGAACCTAGATGATGCTCACCGCCACCGGTAGCAGTGAATAAAATTCTAAATTAAGTATATGAGAATACCACATGATATGTTTTTGCTGAACGATGGACAGGAAAAAGATCTATGCATCTAATGATATACAAATGTTAGTTTCGAAATCGACCATGATGACCAATATATATATATATATATATATATATAGAGGAAAGTTCAAATGTGAACCACTTTTTGGTTGTGAACGTGAGGACAACCGAGAGCGCGACACCCGGCGACTTTGAGTGTGGTCCCCCTCTTTAATTCAATGTCCTCCCATGAATCGCGCCTAGTCATCCGCCACATGTCACGCTCTCGGTTGTCCTCACGTTCACAACCAAAAAGTGGTTCATATTTGAACCCACCCCTATATATATATATATATATATATTTGTGTTAAATAATGGTGATGTGAGCTAAAAGAGCTACACTTAAGTTTATCTGTTATGACATATCGGGTATGAGTATTTACATTTAAATTACTATGTTTTATATTAGCATGTCTTTGTCCTTAAAACAAACTGTTAAGTTATGGTCATGTTATTTTTGAGATGTCATTGGTCAATTATTAGGATGGGACTAGTAATAAATTAATATCATTGTGAGGTTATATGGTCTAAGTTGGAAGTGCATTGGGTGCAACCGTTCTCATATAAGCATTAGACAAGATCCACTCTCAGGACGACCTCATATATCGGTGTCATAAAGTGATTCATGAGATGGTGAACGCTCCTTTATCCTAAGACGTGAGATGTGCATTGGGATCTATGCACAAAGAGTGTTATGCTACATTGGGTATAACACAGTATCCGAGCCCTCCCAATCGCACTGTCACATCAATGCCACATCAGCTTTTTCTAACCCCACAATTAACCCTTTGAAACCCTCTCTGATTAGTACCTGAACTCTCCCAACCCAAATACCCAATACATAATTTTTTTTAATAAAGAGAGAGGGAGAGAGGGAGAGAGAGAGAGAGGGCTTGTCGGGCATATTCGGCTTCCCCACAGTCCCACACCGTCCTCCCAACCCACCGGTCACGTACCGGAGCCCGCCGACTCCCAACCCGCTACCGCTACGCATAGCCTAAGGATTATAACAGGTCCGACCCATGTTTGAAAGTTATCTTCTACCTATAACTCTAAAGAGCATCTATAAGCAAAGTTCTAAGCAGCGTGAGGTGTAGCGTGGTAGCGAGGTCATGCCTCAAGCCTTAGGAGCCATGACGTTTTTCAAGGTGACTTATGGAGGAAAATTTCTAATTCATACATAATATTATATATATAAACATATGTTTTGTAAAGTTACCTAATGAGTCAACGGTATTAACTAATAAACATGTTAAATGACGCTACATATTTAAAAGGGTGTAGTTCACGAAAATGTGTCCAACTTGTCACGAAAAGTTATTGTATGTACTAGACTTTCAAAATTACCTTTTAGTGTATCTGTAACACCCCAAGAATTGGAGTAAACAAAAACCTTCATTTACGAAAGGTGTTAGTACAAATATACGCCAAAGCGTGAGCTCTTCCCAAAAACAGGGGTATAATAGTAGTGTATAATTACAATGTTTGTAATCTAAATAAATAATGTGACAACCATCTAGTCTCAATCCTATCTAGGGAAGAGACTACAAAAAGGGTTGTCAATCTGTCAATGCCTGCGCGGTCTAAAGACCGGTCTCTTCACACTTTCCCCAAGGCTCACTCTCAATCCCGGCACCTACTTAGGAACGGCGTCCCTTGTACCTGAGGGACACATCGACACCAACCAAGTGTTAGGCTAAAGGAGCCTAGTAAGTTGTATCAAATAGACATCATACATATAAAAGCATGTTAAGCCATGTAAGATATACGAAAGTGTATTAACAACAAAATGCACCATGTTAAACCGGTTTATCTTTTATTATTGAAAACCGTGGGAGCGACCCACTTTCACCAAGCAAGTTACACCTCAGAGTCGAGACACCCCGTTGCCGTCCTCCTACGAAGACTCGAATAGGCAACCTCAGAGGCCAGGCACATTCGCGGCCACACGAATGGCGAGGGACATAGGTGCACACCTTTTGACTAGTGCCACCCAAGACTGAGTCGAACTCGTGTAAACTTGAAGTGCACACCTTTTGACTAGTGCCACTTTAAATCAATCTCATTTCCAAAAACGACATAGTGTACACCTTTTGACTAGTGCCACATTGTCCAATTTACGTTGCATGAAAACATGGGTACTCACCTTTTGACTAGTGACATCCCGGTCCACTTTTTGACTAGTGACCAATGGCATCCCACTTTTTGACTAGAGGTGCTCCATAACATTTTAGTTATACAATTTATGCATTATCGAAAGTCTCAATACTTTCATTCATTTCATATAAATCAACATGTTCGGAATTCAATTCCTTTGCATCAATTCATGGCATACTTAATAACCCGCATTTCTCATAAACACATTCATCATGTAATCACATGGATATAACTCATGTATTCGTAGCACACAATGTATCATTTCATGTATACGATAATCCAATTTAAGCCATACATACGAGAATCATCACTTATTCATTTCATGGCAAATCCTAAACCAAGAAATTTAGGCATTTCATCCAAACACATAGTTATCCACAAATATCGAGCAAGACACGTAGTATCAAACAAGATGATGTGCTCTCAGTTTTAACAAAATGGTTTTAGCAACTCACCTTAGGGTTTTGTGACAAAAACCCCCAAATCCAAGATTTAGGTCAAATAATGAGCACGAACCTAAAATCAAGTAAATCGAACCCTAGGTTAGTTTCATAACTCCTATATGTAGATTAACCAACCCAAAAATGGTTTAGATAAACTTACCTAGCCAAATCTTGAACAAACCCTAGAATGGAGAAGCACCAAATCCAACAATGGTGATTTGAGGTTGTGAGTGGTGGAGAAGATGAAGCCATGGAAGTCTCTGCCCTCCAAACTAGTAGATCTAGCCTCCAACACTTCTCAAAACATGAATTCCACCTAAAACAATACTATATCTAAGCCAAGTATGGAAGAAAAGGTTTGGAGATGAAAAACCCCAAATCTAAGCTTAAAACTCGAAAGAGATGAAGAGATTTACTCACACCAACGTTTTTGAACTCCCAAATACTTGAAATCCAATGATGTAGTATTGAAGAGCTCGAAAAACCGAGAAGAACGCAAAAAGAATCGGGAGAAACGGAGTTCGTATGAGAAAGATATGCCCAAATGAAGAAGAGGGGTATTTAACCCGAATTCAGGCCTGACCGGGCTCGCGGCGCGAGCAGAGGCCTAGCGACCGTGAGAATGATTGTGAGCTCCGACAGAAGTAAGTGGGGGTCTACCTAGCGATCTCTAGGGTCAGATGCTAGCGATCGCTAGCATCTGGGTGTTTTCGGTGGGATTTTGTTTCGGTCATAACTTCTTCGTTATAGCTCCGATTTCGATTCCGAAAGGACCGTTAGATTCGTATTTCAATTTCCCATCCAACAAGGCCATAAAATCCAGGTTTTGGTCAAAAATCCTATTTTTCATATTCGTCCCAAAAGGTCTAATTCCGAAATTACGGGTGTTACAATCCTCCTCACCTAAATAAAATTTCGTCCCCGAAATTCCTAATATTTTTCCGAACCATAAAAGGCGACCTCTCTCACGTTTTTTAAGACTAAGACATTATGTCTCTCTATACCCGTTGGTCAAATTAACATTTGACTTAGTTATGTTCACAAAGTGATCACCGATATATAGTGTACTAATTTTAAAGGTGGTTCGTCAAAACACCACAAGCTGCTACTTTACGTCTACCTTTCGAAACATGACGCGTGATATAAAGATAAGATCACTAGAATACGCAAACTTAGTTCCTTGCACAATTTAACAAAACCAAGTCGACCAAAGTTTACGGTTCAGGGTGCTATACATCATTCGCCTCCTATTAAAGTCGATCACTCAGCTAAGAGTCTCTTTACTACCAAGAATGTCTCTGCATTCTTACTAATAGTGCCTAGCCGTGGTCATTAATTCTCTAGAACTCGAAAATTCCGTCTACTCACCTATGGATACCATAGGGGAGGTAAGTTTCTTCACTTAGCAAATCGCTAATTTCCACTAAATCCAAAAATTTCCACATTCGCACTATCATAACTCTTCTAATTGTCCAATCGCCTACGCGATTTTAACTTTGCCTTAGGTGACTTAATCTTGAATTTCTAAGTACGAACTCTCCCTGAAATCCATCTTGATTAAATAATACAAGTCCACTACTTGACCCCATCAATACTTGTCATCATATCCTAAGTTTCATGCTTAGTCTGGCTCACGCCATTATGTCCACTACAAATCCTATTTCACACAACTCGATTATAAGTCACGTCTTCAGAATCACCTGTATATTCACAAAAGGTTCCTCTTACAAGGAAATATTAATGCACTGACAACATACACCACTCGGTTTACGTATAAAGTCATTAGCATACATCACAGGATCACCAACTGTGGTACCACTGATAACCTTTTCTCTCGATCTCTAGACACGCATGGAGAATATTTACTCATCTATACCACCCTACTACTAAATTTTTTGTTGAACCTTAGAGTCACAATGTATAGATATATACACACTTAACTTTTGTTGTCCCTTCTAAGACCTTTAGATAGAAGTAAATGTCCTCTTACAGTTTGTCTCTCTCGAATCCCAAAGAGACCTCAAAACATGGTCACTTAACCGCTCGAACAAATCTCATTTTAGACGGTTCGCTACAATCTCTTAGCAACATGCTCCAATAATCTATGGGGATTCTCTTTGTAATAACCGGTATGCACATCGTGCATCCATTTAGGTGGTGCTAACCAATTCTTTATACTTAGACCTGTCCACTTACAATGCCTTTACCTAGATAATAACATATTTCCCTCTAGATGAGGGTCTCCCCTCGGACCACCCTTCTTCCCGTGATCATGGGCAACACGGTGCTCCTCAACAACACACTCGTAAGAGAGATATAAACTAAATCCCTATGTAATCTACTTTCGATCCACAACGAGCACAACTGATACGCGTTGCGTATTTGTATAAAATGGGCTTTATTTTACGTCATTTTAGCATAGATTTTTATGTTTATCCCACAACTTGAGTCAGTTTAGTGTCTTATTTTCAGTTTATTAAATGCATGAAGTTTATGAGCGATTCACCTGTTTATTTACGTAATTAAGTGTACTTATATATATCTCTCTTTTATGTACAGAGGCCAATGCTGATTGAATGCTGCAGCATCAAAGACTGGACAGATTTGGAAGATGAAGCTTTTTCGGATAAAACAAAAGCATGCATGGATCAGATGACAATCCGAATTTTTTGGGATTTTAATGGCTAAAACCAGTCTTTGTTTTGTACAAACATTGGCATTAATGTAGCCCCCAATCCTTTTGAACCACCATGACTTTTGTGTATTAAAGAATGGTGTAGTGTAGTACATTTTGACTTGGGTGCCATTTTCACTAGTGATGAATAGCTTAGGTTTTTGTTCTTTTGCTACCTCCTTGGGTATAAAAGGAGGTAGTGAGTTAGCTTTGAAAATCATCTTCTATCTTTTATCATCTATCATCATATCACTTATATAACAAGTAGTCTTTTGGAAAAACACCTCTCAATTATTTACAAGTCTTGCAATTTACATGTTTTATTATTGCATTTTACTTCAAGTCATTTACATTCAAGTCATTTACTTTTAAGCCATTTACATTATATCAATTTACTTTCCGCAATTTACTTTCCGCTCTTTAATTACCGCAATTTACTTTACGTCATTTATTTATTGTCATTTACTTTACGCAATTTACATATCGCAATTTACTTATTGTAATTTCATTTCAAGTAATGAGTAGCTAATTTCATTAGCTTGGGTGTGAGACCATAAAAGTGGGTTTTTAATCAAAGGAAGGTGGACGTTGTTTCTCAATAACAACGTTCCACCATTTCATTCCAAGTTTTATAAAAAGCTCTAAAACACTTCTTGACGACATGATCACTTGAAAAGTGTTAAAGTGCCGATGGATTCAGACATGAACCATTTGATTGCACGTCATGACGAATGATATGGGGAGTATTCTAGACATAGATGCTAACTTTGTTATTTCAAAATGAAAATCTCGACGAGTTGGACACTAGTCAAGGTGTTAAAGTGTAGTGGTTTAGATATAAGCTGCTTAAACAATCCAACTTGAATGATATGGGAATCGGCCCGATAGGGTGATTTTAAACAAAGACATTTGTTTGTCCATATATTTTGAAAGCATCATTTGTCACCAATCACTAGTTCTGATATCACACAGACATGTGGGGTAAAAGCTAAATAATGGTACAATGATGAGAATCCGACAGGATCCTTTCAAAATAGATGGTGAAACAAGTTGTTGATAAACTAATGCTATAGCATTGCTGTAGCATTTGCCCACTGGAATTTGATTTGAAAACCTACTCAAAAGTCTTACACCCTTGCTTCCTTTATTATCTGTTAAGTTACCATTCACCTAATCAATCAATCATTATTCTTCAAAATCGCCATCTGAAGTCATTTCTTTCAGTTACTCCAAAAACATTACTTTTACTACTGATCTCTGAGGACGATACTCGGTATTTTATCACCGTATTACTTGAAAGGCGATGTTGTGTCTCATTGTATACTTGCTTTGAGATACAACCATTTTAATCTGAAAGTGTGAACAAAATAGCTCATCAAGTTTTTGGCGCCGCTGCCGGGGATCGGTAACGCTAAAAGTTTTGTTTTCAAGAGTTACTCAAAGATTTGATTTTTCTTTCACCGTTACAATCAAAGTTGTTTATGCCAAGGATTTCACGAGGGGAATTTTTTGAAATTGATCCAGATATCGAACGAACTTTTCGAGAAAGGAGGAAAGCACAAAGAGCATTATTTGATCCGCTTCCTCCATTCTTGAGAAATCGTCCAATTTTACCAAACCCTCCCAATATGGAAGGCCCACAGAGAGAACAACCGCTCTTAGAACAACCACACGAAGTTGAACCACCACCTGATGTTGAACTACCACACGTTGTTGGACCACAAAATGTAGCCCAACCACGTGTTGCTCAACCACATGTTGCTCAACCTCGTATGGGTCAACCTCATAATGATTTCAGACAAGGTTATCAAAATTATGGTTATGAGGAAGTTGAAATTCATGATGATGATGAACCACTTAATAATGAAATACCAAGACCTGAACCACCAAATATCATAAATCTTGCAAACTCCAAAGATGGCAGAATCATGGATTATGCCGTCCCTGTGTTAGATCAGTTGAACTCAGGGATAGCACCTCCACGAATTGATGCCCACCATTTTGAATTAAAACCAATCATGTTTCATATGTTACAAACAAATGGACAGTTTGCCGGAATTCCATCGGAAGATCCACATGCACATCTTAAATCTTTCATGGCTCTCACAAATACTTTCAAAATCCCTGGAGTTCCTCAAGACTCCCTGAGACTCACACTTTTTCAATTCTCACTTAGGGATAGAGCAAGGTCCTGGTTTGATTCATTAGCTCCTGGTTCTGTCACATCATGGAACAGCATGGCAGAAAAGTTTTTGAGAAAATATTTTCCTCCTAACAGAAATGCAAAATCTAGGAGTGAAATCTGCAATTTCAGACAATTAAACGATGAACCAATCCCAGAATCATGGGAAAGATTCAAAGAGTTATTGAGAAGATGCCCTCATCATGGCATTCCCTACTGTATTCAACTCGAGACGTTTTATAACGGGTTAACTCCCAATACAAAACAGATGCTCGATGCGACTGCAGGAGGGGCGTTCACAGCAAGTACCTACAATGAGGGGTACGACATTCTCGAAAAGATCTCAATCAACAATGGACATTGCTCTGATCCTCGGGCAATCTCAGCAACACCCATAAGGTCTGTTGCTGGATCCCAAGATCAGACTGCAATCACAGCATTAGCAGCTCAGCTTGCCTCCGTGACAACTTTGCTACAAAATCTTACTTCTGGTCATGGAGGACAGTTGGCCGTTAATGAAGTTGGGGAAGTTGCTCTAACTTTGTCATGTGTATGTTGTGGAGGAGAACACTCTTATGATTGTTGTCCACACAATTGTGAGGCCGTCAATTATGTTCAAAAAAATTCAAACCCTTACGGCAACACATACAATGCTAAGTGGAGACAACATCCCGGATTTTCTTGGAAAGAACCATGTTCAAACCCACCTGCACCACCACCACAAGGGAATTCCAATTTTCAAAATAATCAAGGGAATTCCAACTTTCAAAATAATCAAAGGATTTCAAATCAGAACCAAGGTAACACTAATTACCAAAATCAACAGGGAAATAATCAGTATCGTCCAGGAAATAATTTTCAAAATCAGAACTCTAATTTCCAAAACAAACAGGCTTATCAAAATAGACAACCTCAACAAGCAGAGCCGTCCACTTCAATGGAAAATTGGGTAAAAGGTTTTATGACCCAAACTCAAGCATCTATCAGGAATTTGGAGACCCAAATTAGTCAGCTTGCAGCAAACCAGGCCAATAGACCAGCAGGCACATTACCAAGTAACACAGAAGTTCCTAGGGCACCTGGAAAAGAACATGTGAAAGCTATGGCCCTTAGAAATGGCAAAGAACTAGAAGGACCTGTCCCAAAAACATCTGAGACAACACCTAGAAAGGAGTTTGAACCTACCTTTAAGTCAAAATCTAGTACCCCTTTGCCAACCATCTTTGAAGAACCAGAAGGACCATCACAACCCATCAGGAACACTGAACCCATACCTGAGCCTGTGTCTATTTCCACCCAAGCAACACCGATAGGATCTTACCATTCCTTTAAGGAAAGTCTAGAGAAACCCCCTCAAAAGGCAAAACCCACGAGTTCACCAGAACCTGCCTGCTCCACATCTAAACCTGTGATTAAACCAGTTCCTCTTTATGTTCCTTACCCCCAAAGGTTGAGGAATCAGAAAGAAGAATTGCAGTTTAAGAAATTTTTGGATGTATTCAAGGAATTGCATATCAACATACCCTTTGTTGAAGCAATTGAGCAAATGCCTTTATATGCCAAATTCCTTAAAGACATGTTAAGTAAGAAGAAGAAGTTGGATGATTATGAGACTGTTGCCCTTACCGAAGGATATGAAGCCCTCATGACCAAGAACATACCTCCCAAGCTTAAAGACCCAGGATGTTTCACAATTCCTTGTGCAATAGGTGGAAAGACAATAGGGAAAGCCTTATGTGACCTAGGTGCCAGTATCAATTTGATGCCCCTATCAGTTTTTAACTCTTTAAGTATTGGAGACGTTAGGCCTACCTCTGTCACCATTTTGCTAGCTGATAAGACTATTGCCTACCCAAAAGGAAAGATAGAGGATATCTTAGTTCAGGTAGACAAATTTATCTTCCCTGCTGACTTCATTATTCTAGATTTTGAGGCCGATAAGGATATACCCATTCTTCTGGGAAGACCCTTCCTAGCCACTGCTAGAACCCTTATTGATGTCCAGAAAGGAGAACTGACCATGAGACTCCTAGATCAGGAAATAACATTTAATATGTTCAACTCTATGAAATATCCTAGTGGTATGGAAGATTGTTGTGCATTAAATGATATTGAGTCTTTGTGTCATGAGGAAGGAATTGAGGAAGCCTGTAAGTTGGAAGAAGAGAACACCGAGGAACTAGATTTGACTGATGAGACTGTCCCAATGGAGACTGCTGCTTTTGAGATATTAGATAACACCGAGGGAAAGAGTTTCACCCCTTCCATAGTTTCACCACCTGACCTGGAGTTGAAACAGCTTCCCTCTCACCTTAAGTATGCCTTTCTAGGAGAACAAAACAAATTACCTGTCATCATTTCATCCACCCTAGAATTGCATCAAGAAAAGAAGCTTGTAGAACTCTTGAAGTTACACACAAAAGCCATAGGATGGACTATTGCTGACCTTAAAGGGATTAGTCCCTCGATATGTCAACATAAGATCATTCTAGAAGAAAAAGACTTCACATCTGTCGAACCTCAAAGAAGGTTAAACCCGGTCATGAAAGAGGTAGTGAAAAAGGAAATTTTAAAATGGTTAGACGCAGGAATCATTTTTCCCATAGCTGGTAGTTCTTGGGTAAGTCCAGTACAGTGTGTCCCTAAGAAGGGAGGTTTCACTGTTGTTAAAAATGAAAAAAATGAACTCATCCCTACCAGATTGGTTTCGGGATGGAGAATTTGTATGGATTACCGGAGACTAAACAAGGCTACCCAAAAAGATCATTTTCCTCTACCTTTCATTGACCAGATGTTGGACAGATTAGCCGGAAAGGAGTATTACTGCTTCTTAGATGGCTATTCAGGGTATAATCAGATAACCCTAGCCACCGGTGGACCATCGGAGCAACCCTCCGACGAAACTCCAGTTGGAATGTCGGACGAACCTCCGGCTGATAACCCTACCCAAGAGAAAACCACAGCGGTGGGGATTGAGGACACCAACGTAGAGCAAGGATCAGCTGTGAAAGAAAAAGTTTCAGACAAATTTGGGGATGTCGAAAAATCAAGTCAAGGCGCGGGACAGAAAACAGGCGGAGATGCTAGCGGGGGTGACGTACCCATTCAACCAATGGAAGCAAAGAAGCCAACGGGACTACCTGACATCAATCTTACACCGGAACCAGAGACTTCAGAAACCCGTCAACCAAACACAGTTTTGGATGATGTGGATGCACACACGGCCAAAGAGGTAGAAGTCCCGGGTACAAGTTCTAAGGTTGTGGGTGAAAATCTGGAGATGAGGGTGCTGTGGCATTCCAGCAGCATCAGGAATCAGAATATATAGAGGTACAAACCGCCTCTGATACTCCGATTACTGATGCTGCAGCATCCGGCCAGCAACAGAATGCTGAAACTATAGGAGATACACGCATCACCGATCCTCACACTATGGATGTTGAGACATCCGTTAAGCATCAGGAAACCGAGGTAAGGGATGTGGGTGCATCTTCTAGAGTTATCCGATCCAAAAGTGGAATTTCGGGCCAACATAAAAAGAAGCGGGCCATTGCAGAAATTAACACTTTTGCAGATGACGAAATCTTGGCGAACATAGCAAAGAAACCGCGAAACAAGGCGGTTGCAACTCGGAAACCACGGAAATCAACCGCGCGACGAACAATTAATGTTGAACCATCCACTGAACAACCAGAAGGAAACAACACGGCTGTCCTCACCAACACAGCCGTGGATATACAAGAAAAGCGCGGGGCTGGTCCATCAACTCTAGAATTAGTGGACCGACCAGAAATGCCATTTGGTGGTTTTAGCAGCAAAGAGGCAGAGCAACTCTTCCAAAAGGTCAAAGACAAGGAAGGATGGGTGGATAGTGGTTTCGACGATAGCAGTCTGACCGATTACGAGTTCATCCGAGAAGTCGTCACAAGGCACAAATGGGACAAGTTGGTTAAGGTACGTCCTCCTTTCAACGCCACACTGATTCAGGAGTGTTATGCTGAAATACAACACTCCGGTATCGATCAGATAACCCTTAGGGGAATCAGTGTGGGTATCAACGCGGAGGCTATCAATAGCCTCTTCGGCTTCAAGGCCCCGCGCGTTGATAAGTTTAACGAGCTTTTCGCTAATATATCTGAGGAAAAATTGAAAAAAATTAAGGATTTTTTGGGAAAACCGGGCACAGATTGGGAACCACACAACAACCTTCGATTGCGAAAATTCAGATCTTGCAATTTAACACCAAATGCAAATGTGTGGGTCTCCTGGCTTCTAAGATCACTAACTCCCTGTTCCCATGAAAGCTCGTTAACTTGCGAAAGGATGGTCTTACTTTATTGTGTCATGACCGGGAAAAGGTTCGATGTGGGAAGCGTCATAATCAAATGGATCTCGTATTGTGCTAATCGGAATCAGGGAAAACTTTTCTTCCCTACTTTGCTTCATGCTTTGTTACTCAGGGCAGGGGTACCACAATATAAAAGTGACAAGTTTGCACCACTCGGAAAGGAAAAATGGAGCATCGACACCAAATCGGTGTCGCGATTGTTGCGGGAAAAAGCAGCAACAGACGATGTTAATGGTATGATTCAGGAACTGTTGAACCAAGGATCTACCATTCTTGATACCATGATTGAGCAAAGTATCAGTTTTGATGAAAAGTTGGAGACGCTCCAAAACGAAGTGACGGCGAAGATCGAGGAAGGGCACAACCGCATGATCAAGACTATGAAGAAGATGAAGGCAGACATGGAAGGAGAGTCGAAGAAAAAGGCGAAGCGGTTGTGGGTGAAGCTGAAGGCAGCAAAGGCTGCCGTGAAGAAAGGTCGGAAAGAGATTGCCGAGTTGAAGGCAAAGTGCAGAAAACTGGAGGCTGATGCTGCAGCATCCGGCACAGCATCCAGAACCACATCCGATCCAGAACAGTCCATTCCTACTCATTCGGAGTAGGACAGGTCCATTTCGCTCCTTACATTTCATGCATTTTGTTTTATTGTTATGTTCGGGATAATTCTTACTTAGCTTTGTTCACTTGTTGTGTCTTATAAGTCTTATGTTTGTTTCATTTTCAACTTTATAGGTTTAATTTTTTTTATATGATCACACACTCAATGTTTTGTTAAATGATGAGTTCATAGCCACAATAATTTTCATATGTTGATTATACCTCGTGAGAAGTATTTTGGCTAATCACTTTCTACAAAAACTCACTCCCACATTTGGTTCATGCACTTGGTAAAAGGCCTTTCTTTATCACCTCATATAGCCTCTCGCACCAAAAATACACTTGCAAATACACACTCCAATGAGGACATTGTAGATTACAAATTTGGGGATAGGAAGGTGCATCAAGGCTACAATAACACAAACATGTGGAGCATAGCTCTAAATTTTTTTTTTGTTTTAGCCTTGTCATTTCAAAAAGATGCACAAAGTGCACAAAAAGTCTCATAGAGGCTAGTTGCATAAATTCAAATGAAAAGAAGTTGCACAAAGTGTTCCATAGGAGCAAAGTGCACAAAAGCATTCGTTGAGAGGAAAAAGGCAAGGTGAGAAAAGATTAGCCAAAGAGAGAACCCATATAAACCAAGGTGCTATTTCTGTGTGGAGTTTGAACAAAAGAGAGGATTATGCTAAACTTAAAATCATACACTTCTCTAGCTTAGGATATTTTCAATTGAAATTTATGAAGGGCTATGGATTTTAAGTGGACCGAATGACATAAGGTGTGTGCGCTTATCGCAATGATCATATAAGCTTTTATTGAGTCATTTTCTGTTTGTCTTTTTCATTGCTTGGGGACAAGCAATAATTCAAATTTGGGGATGTGATACGCGTTGCGTATTTGTATAAAATGGGCTTTATTTTACGTCATTTTAGCATAGATTTTTATGTTTATCCCACAACTTGAGTCAGTTTAGTGTCTTATTTTCAGTTTATTAAATGCATGAAGTTTATGAGCGATTCACCTGTTTATTTACGTAATTAAGTGTACTTATATATATCTCTCTTTTATGTACAGAGGCCAATGCTGATTGAATGCTGTAGCATCAAAGACTGGACAGATTTGGAAGATGAAGCTTTTTCGGATAAACAAAAGCATGCATGGATCAGATGACAATCCGAATTTTTTGGGATTTTAATGGCTAAAACCAGTCTTTGTTTTGTACAAACATTGGCATTAATGTAGCCCCCAATCCTTTTGAACCACCATGACTTTTGTGTATTAAAGAATGGTGTAGTGTAGTACATTTTGACTTGGGTGCCATTTTCACTAGTGATGAATAGCTTAGGTTTTTGTTCTTTTGCTACCTCCTTGGGTATAAAAGGAGGTAGTGAGTTAGCTTTGAAAATCATCTTCTATCTTTTATCATCTATCATCATATCACTTATATAACAAGTAGTCTTTTGGAAAAACACCTCTCAATTATTTACAAGTCTTGCAATTTACATGTTTTATTATTGCATTTTACTTCAAGTCATTTACATTCAAGTCATTTACTTTTAAGCCATTTACATTATATCAATTTACTTTCCGCAATTTACTTTCCGCTCTTTAATTACCGCAATTTACTTTACGTCATTTATTTATTGTCATTTACTTTACGCAATTTACATATCGCAATTTACTTTCCGCAATTTACTTATTGTAATTTCATTTCAAGTAATGAGTAGCTAATTTCATTAGCTTGGGTGTGAGACCATAAAAGTGGGTTTTTAATCAAAGGAAGGTGGACGTTGTTTCTCAATAACAACGTTCCACCATTTCATTCCAAGTTTTATAAAAAGCTCTAAAACACTTCTTGACGACATGATCACTTGAAAAGTGTTAAAGTGCCGATGGATTCAGACATGAACCATTTGATTGCACGTCATGACGAATGATATGGGGAGTATTCTAGACATAGATGCTAACTTTGTTATTTCAAAATGAAAATCTCGACGAGTTGGACACTAGTCAAGGTGTTAAAGTGTAGTGGTTTAGATATAAGCTGCTTAAACAATCCAACTTGAATGATATGGGAATCGGCCCGATAGGGTGATTTTAAACAAAGACATTTGTTTGTCCATATATTTTGAAAGCATCATTTGTCACCAATCACTAGTTCTGATATCACACAGACATGTAGGGTAAAAGCTAAATAATGGTACAATGATGAGAATCCGACAGGATCCTTTCAAAATAGATGGTGAAACAAGTTGTTGATAAACTAATGCTATAGCATTGCTGTAGCATTTGCCCACTGGAATTTGATTTGAAAACCTACTCAAAAGTCTTACACCCTTGCTTCCTTTATTATCTGTTAAGTTACCATTCACCTAATCAATCAATCATTATTCTTCAAAATCGCCATCTGAAGTCATTTCTTTCAGTTACTCCAAAAACATTACTTTTACTACTGATCTCTGAGGACGATACTCGGTATTTTATCACCGTATTACTTGAAAGGCGATGTTGTGTCTCATTGTATACTTGCTTTGAGATACAACCATTTTAATCTGAAAGTGTGAACAAAATAGCTCATCAACAACACTACTCCGTCCGATTTTCCAAGTGTTACTCCACTATATAATAGCATGCTCATAAAAGGTAGAACCAAATTAATTCATGTAGCACATTGAAGGATAGCATGCAATCAGTTCGCACATGGGCATCGATCTTCAACCAAAATTTTAGTGCATCAAGGAATTCGATAACTCCAAAATTATGCATGGTAAACATTTATCGCAAGCACACAATCGGATACAAGCACACATGTATTTTACATAAAGACTTGACAACAACGGCATGACGCATATTCTTGGATAGTGTGAAGGCACATAGAATACATAACTTATTCCATATTAATTGTACCATACCTCAACCCCAAAGCTCTAAGTGCTTGCTATGACCCCCAACTAGTCTTACCAAAAGACAACTGGTTTCGTGCCAAACAACCATGAGTCGCACTCCTAGAGCTAAAAATATTCGGAGCTACTTAAAGAAAATCCAATTCGAATTTGCACACTTAAGGCTACTCATCGAAAATCAACCCTCACAATAAGAGGTCCATAACATGACTGTCAACCATAGTGGACCTCTCAGGTTTATCCCTCTTAGTGACCACTAACCAGCTAACCGTCGTGCGACACGGGTTCCCAACAAAACCTTGCGACACCTAGTAGTCCCAACAACCAGGATTGACTTAAGCGTAAAAGCATCAAACGCAACAAAGTCCTAAAGTTCATCGCCGTGCAAATAATAATCCAAGCTTACTACTTCGTTATTTTAGAATCCAAAGTTCATAACTGAGCTATTTAAAATCGAAGCTTATAGTCAAACTATTAAAATCAAAGCTCGTAACTGGGCTGTTTAGAAATCCAAGCTCACAACCGAGCTATTCTAGAAACCAAGTTCATAACCGAGTCCTTTAAAATCAAAGCTCATAATCGAGCTATTTTAGAAATCAAATTCAAAACCGAACCCTTTTTAAAAATCAAGGCTCATAATCGAGCTATTTTAGAATTCGAGACTCGTTCCCTGAGTTCTTATAATCAAAACCGAGCACTAGCTCTAAACTCAATAGACCCAAAATTGACGGTCTTAAAATAATTTTATATTGTTCACTCCATTAATGTGGATGTAACCCACGAGGTCATTTGACCCAAAAATCCCAACACAGTTTAGCAAAACAGTTTCCCAAATGGGTCCACACTTTTATAAATCTCGTTTAAGCTATAACTCATGTGAAAACGTATTTATAATTCTTGTAAATCAAGTCATCTCGAAAATCTCATATTTGATTATTATATCAAAATCCATTCAACATACGCACCCGGTAACACTCGACTATCGTTTGTTTAGAAAATAACTTTACGGAACACACAACATTTTGGAAGAACATTGTTTTGGCACATACGCCATTTTGCAAATCAATTTGGAAATATTCACGTGATAAAACGACCACTTTGTATAAAAACACTGCAAAATTTGTAGGCTACCTATTCCGCCAAAGTCATCCACCTACATTCCTCATACATTACCATCAGTGTTTCACAATCATCTAAGCGATCTCATCTAAAGGGCGAGTCCTTTATGTCGTGCTAGATAACACATTCCAAGTCTTACATTGATAGATTCATCTCTTAGACTGGATCTTATACTTCTACCCTCGATATTGCCTAGGGTGTCTCCACATGTTCTTACCCCATACTATTTCAAGGTATGGGCCTTCCTCAACTAACCGCTCGACCTCCGGTCGATCACGAGTCAACCTATTTCATCTCGACATCCGATCTTAGGCTAAAGTTATCTAGTTCCTCTTACGATCTTCCTCTTTAAATCTAGAGGATTAACATGACGGCTCTAAAAGCGAGGGATTTCTAGAAGTAGGACTCGTGTATAAATCGATTATTCGACTCGATAATTCAAACATGTCCTATCACATGAAGGAACATTCCCATTCCTAATAATAACCTTCTTCACATTTAAATCGATCTTAGGTCTAGATCTTCATAATCTACTTGTATGTCGCACTATACAATTTCTCATTATTGCTTTGACAAGTAAGTTGTATCTATTTCTCCACACTTCCAATATCCACACGATATCCCAAGGTATACACTTTCCGAAACATGCCTTCCGAGCCTAAATAATAATTCTTACCACTAATTCACGCTCGAGTCGAGGTACTCAAATCATTTTCAACCCAATCATCAAAACATAACATTTAAATAGAGACTTGCCATAATTAGGGGTCCTTTATGACCGAGCAATTATCCTATCACAAGGAAATCAAGAAAAGTAATAATGGACTACCATACGTACTAACATTTATCAATCATTACATCGATAGTAACCAAGAATACCCAAATGACGATGCATTCATAACTCAGTAGCTAAGTGATTTATGAATAGACCGTACACGAGATTCCCTGCCTCTATTGACGCAATTCTCGATCCATGTATTTCGTATCCCTAGCACTCTCCCCACCTAAGACTTTACCCACGGTAGGTGACATGTCTAGTAGTGCACTAAGTTTAAGTCTAGGTATTTTACGGTCAACACCTAGTTCGCTTAAACTAAAGCTCTGATACCAACTTGTAACACCCCAAAAATTGGAGTAAACAAAAACCTTCATTTACGAAAGGTGTTAGTACAAATATACGCCAAAGCGTGAGCTCTTCCTAAAAACAGGGGTATAATAGTAGTGTAAAATTACAATGTTTGTAATCTAAATAAATAATGTGACAACCATCTAGTCTCAATCCTATCTAGGGAAGAGACTACAAAAAGGGTTGTCAATCTGTCAATGCCTGGGCGGTCTAAAGGACTGGTCTCTTCAAACTTTCCCCAAGGCTCACTCTCAATCCCGGCACCTACTTAGGAACGGCGTCCCTTGTACCTGAGAGACACATCGACACCAACCAAGTGTTAGGCTAAAGGAGCCTAGTGAGTTGTATTAAATAGACATCATACATATAAAAGCATGTTAAGCCATGTAAGATATACGAAAGTGTATTAACAACAAAATGCACCATGTTAAACCGGTTTATCTTTTATTATTGAAAACCGTGGGAGCGACCCACTTTCACCAAGCAAGTTACACCTCAGAGTCGAGACACCCCGTTGTCGTCCTCCTACGATGACTCGAATAGGCAACCTCAGAGGCCAGGCACATTCGCGGCCACACGAATGGCGAGGGACATAGGTGTACACCTTTTGACTAGTGCCACCCAAGACTGAGTCGAACTCGTATAAACTTGAAGTGCACACCTTTTGACTAGTGCCACTTTAAATCAATCTCATTTCCAAAAACGACATAGTGTACACCTTTTGACTAGTGCCACATTGTCCAATTTACGTTGCATGAAAATATGGGTACTCACCTTTTAACTAGTGACATCCCGGTCCACTTTTTGACTAGCGACCAATGGCATCCCACTTTTTGACTAGCGGTGCTCCATAACATTTTAGTTATACAATTTATGCATTATCGAAAGTCTCAATACTTTCATTCATTTCATATAAATCAACATGTTCGGAATTCAATTCCTTTGCATCAATTCATGGCATACTTAATAACCTGCATTTCTCATAAACACATTCATCATGTAATCACATGGATATAACTCATGTATTCGTAGCACACAATGTATCATTTCATGTATACGATAATCCAATTTAAGCCATACATACGAGAATCATCACTTATTCATTTCATGGCAAATCCTAAACCTAGAAATTTAGGCATTTCATCCAAACACATAGTTATCCACAAATATCGAGCAAGACACGTAGTATCAAACAAGATGATGTGCTCTCAGTTTTAACAAAATGGTTTTAGCAACTCACCTTAGGGTTTTGTGACAAAAACCCCCAAATCCAAGATTTAGGTCAAATAATGAGCACGAACCTAAAATCAAGTAAATCAAACCCTAGGTTAGTTTCATAACTCCTATATGTAGATTAACCAACCCAAAAATGGTTTAGATAAACTTACCTAGCCAAATCTTGAACAAACCCTAGAATGGAGAAGCACCAAATCCAACAATGGTGATTTGAGGTTGTGAGTGGTGGAGAAGATGAAGCCATGGAAGTCTCCGCCCTCCAAACTAGTAGATCTAGCCTCCAACACTTCTCAAAACATGAATTCCACCTAAAACAATACTAGATCTAAGCCAAGTATGGAAGAAAAGGTTTGGAGATGAAAAACCCCAAATCTAAGCTTAAAACTCGAAAGAGATGAAGAGATTTACTCACACCAACGTTTTTGAACTCCCAAATACTTGAAATCCATTGATGTAGTCTTGAAGAGCTCGAAAAACCGAGAAGAACGCAAAAAGAATCGGGAGAAACGGAGTTCGTATGAGAAAGATATGCCCAAATGAAGAAGAGGGGTATTTAACCCGAATTCAGGCCTGACCGGGCTCGCGGCGCGAAGGAATCGCTCGCGGCGCGAGCAGAGGCCTAGCGACCGTGAGAATGATCGTGAGCTCCGACAGAAGTAAGTGGGGGTCTACCTAGCGATCGCTAGGGTCAGATGCTAGCGATCGCTAGCATCTGGGTGTTTTCGGTGGGATTTTGTTTCGGCCATAACTTCTTCGTTATAGCTTCGATTTCGATTCCGAAAGGAGCGTTGGATTCGTATTTCAATTTCCCATCCAACAAGGCCATGAAATCCAGGTTTTGGTCAAAAATCCTATTTTTCATATTCGTCCCAAAAGGTCTAATTCCGAAATTACGGGTGTTACAGTATCCAAGTTTGTAAAAGTTACCATTTAATGTATACAAGTGTATTCAATTTGTCACGAAAAATTGTCCAAAATACATTAAATGGTAAGTTTAGTACACATGTTTTGGTTTCTAGTGCTCCAATAATAATTTAGTACACACCTAAAAGGTAACATGTAATCACTTTGTGCTTTGTTGGCCATCCGCGGCCGGGTGGTATGCACGCCTGCACCGGCCCCTTGCAGGCGGTAACACCGTCGAGGTGTACCTGCAAGGGGCCTGTATCCAGCCTCAACGGTGAGAGGTCACCGTTTACAACAAATCCCAAACACACACACACACATTATATATACATACAAAATATATATATAAACATTATATTTTATTATTTAAATAATACAGGTGTATAAACTGTACGGCTGTGGATGAAATGGTAAGGTAATGGTAAGGTGGTGGTGAAGCTGATGTGGCGCTGATGTGGCAGCCTGTGCAGGTGGTATCACCTGCACGGCTGCGGATGGCCTTGGATTAAACTAAAATGTGTCATTGGATAAGAAAAAGTATATTTTATTAAAAACTTTCTAACAAAAAAACTTCAACTTATTATTTTCATGTTTTAAAAGTTACTTTTCGAATTGAAACCCTAGGTTCAATTAGAAAGAGCAAACAAAAACATTAAAAGGAAGACATTAAGTTGTTAGTTTTGTTGTTTTGTAACAAATTAGAATCGTTATGATGCAACTCTATTCTAAGTTAAAATATAAACCTTAAAAATATTTTAAATGTGTTATTAAGAAACAATTACAAAAATTAATTAATTATAACATCATCATGGTTTCTGGGTATAAGATAGATAACTTTTTGAGGTTGTTATAATTTATTTGTATCATAAAAATTAAAATTTATGGTTAGATAACTTTACGTCATCGCTTATGAAATATACAAATGTAAGTATGTAAATCCTAATAAACACAAAAACTAAATCAAATAATTCTCAACACTAATACTAATATGATAGGTGATGTTAAAAAGTCAAAATTTGGTACAAAATTGATGGGTGTTTGTGACATTTATGTCAATAACTTGTTAGTTCCTCATTGTTGAATTTATTATTTGTTGTTGTAACCAAAATTTTATAAATTGAGTTTATAGAATCTAAAATGCATCTTTATCACCTTATGTATATATATAATACCATATACCCGTTACTTTTTAAATACCTTAAACTTTCTGCCTCTGATGTGTAGCTCAGTTGGCAAAAGGATAGACAAATTTTGTCTAAATACATAACAGATCCTAACGTGTAGCTTAGTTGGCAATAGGTAAATTGGTAAATTGTCGAAAACAGGCTATATCGAAGGTTTTCCAACGAAACGAGCGTCCCCAAAAAGCTGGTTGGTAGAAGCTACTGACGACTTTTTTCGACTGTTCCATATATCGACGATTTTCCAAATGTTTTTTGACGGTTTGTTAAAAGATAAATAAAAAAGAAAGTCAGTAACCCATCGAAAAACAGTCGGAATTTTCCGACTGCTTTTAGTAGTTAACGGCCGTCGGTAATACACAGTTTTTTAGTAGTGTAATATTAGCATCTAGATACATTTAACTTTTGGGGGAAGGTTAATTGCAACCCTATTAATTTGCTAAGCGCTCTTATCAATGATTTTCTCTTCACACACATCAACATCATAACCTGTTTTTACATTCTCAATATACAGATTGATTTCATTTTAACATCCATAAAGGTACAACTAACATTTTCCTTGACTTTTTGAGTGAGAGATACTAATGTCACTCCTATACACTTATAAGTGCACACCTATAAAGCACCCCTATATAGTTCTAAGTGCATACCTATAAAATCATACTTACAAAGTGATTTTCTCCTCGTACATATTAACATCAAAATCTATTTTTTATATTTCTAATACATAGATTAACCTTATCCTAATATTTAAATGAAATCTAAAACTCCAAAGCTATCCAAAAAATGAGTTGAAGTCAATGATGTCACTTGATGGGGTAAAATAATCCAGCATTTCTTTGCTTATAATAATGATTTAGAATCAATGATGTCACTTGTTTTCCTTCTTATATGATAAAATTCTAATTGGTATTTATGAAGAAGTTACGTGCAATCAATACTAACATATTTAATTATGTATTATGTTGTAAATCAATAATTATGTATTATTTTGTAAAGACAAGTTGTATTAGTAGCACCTTTTAAAAATTAAAAGTGAAATAAGACACCTCTTAAAAAACAAATGCTATCTTAATGTTTGCTCTTGAGTCTTGACCCAATGTTTTTTACTCAAATCATTTTAGACTGAAAACGAGTTTACTTTTAAGCTAATCAAATTCTAAGACCAATTTTTACATATAGAGTATAATTTATTTAAGAAATAGATCAAAATAATAATAAGAGCAACCAACAGGGTAACAAATTATACATGGATAACTTATCATTGTAGTAGAAATTGGAACACATATATATCTAGACAAAAACACACATGTAATATGTATACACAAAAATAAGTTCATCTTCTATCTTTTCTAGTGCAAATAAGCTTTCAAAGAACACATTCATATTCTCTGTTTTCCAATTTTGAACTTTTACATTTCATGTTGTATGTTGTATGAGTGAGGTTGTAGAAAAGTAAAATTTTCTGGTATTACTTTTCTTTATAATTGAGTGAAAATTGCATGTTACGTAACTTTTTGTACTTTTCGGATTGTCTTTAATATTCTTAGTGTATTGAAATTAATCCTGATAACTTTTTATACTCATAATACCATTGACTTTTTATACTCATAATACTCATAAAAAGTCAAAAACACACGTCAGATCCACGTGGAACACACGTCATATCCACATAAGCATTTTTTAATAATTTTAAATGCCATGTAAGAAAAAAAACGGGCAATTACCACTCATAATGGTATTATGAGTACAAAAAAAAAGAGTTCAATGGTATATTGAGTACAAAAAATAGTTTGATGGTAATATTAGTACAAATGGAATAGTTGGTTACCCAAATAAGTCATAAACCCAAATTAAAAACTCAAATTTGTTGGTTCACTTGTTTTAATAGGCCCTTTAGATGAGATTGGACCAACCTTTAAAAGCAAATGGTATTCCCATCATAAATATGAAACTTTGAGATTGGATGGAATGTGATCAATTTTAATACTTTGAGTGTATAACCAGTCCTAGCTAGTTAATCGGTCCCCAGTTCAGAGGTCTATTTATGCATGTAATCGTCATTTGATATTAACTAATAATATTTATGTGGAATCTTAATTCATTCGATAATAGCTAAACATCAACAGCTAGAATAGGATATATATGATGACAAATTCAAAATAATAATTTATAGATATACCAAACTCTAACCCTAACAGAATTTGAGGCAATGATAGCTCAATGAGAGCCAAAATAATAAAATATTTATTTCAGTTCCTGCTTAAAAAGAGGTCTTTTAAAATTGTATTTATTAAAAGACATATTATTTAAGAAAGTTCAATAATTACCTTCATGACTTAAGATCAGATGAGACCAAACTGTTTTCATAAGACCGCGTGAGACCAATACCTAACGTATGAAACTTCATAAAAAAATATATCGTAAAGGTAAATAAAACTCGAATACGTAGACCTAAATATCACTTTCGATGCAAAAAAATATCCAAAACAAAGTAAAAAAACGAAACCTTCACAGCTCAAATGCTGTGAATGTTACAAATAAATAATGCGAACCTTCACAGCGAAAATGATGTGAAGGTTTCGTTTTTTTTAATCTTTTTTTGGATTTTTTTTCTTCGATAGTGATTTTTAGTATGTTTTTACGATGAATGTTCAATTTTTTTACCTTTACAAATGTTTTGATGTAGGTTTCATGTAAAATATATGTTGGTCTCACGGAAACAGCTTGGTCTCATCAGAACTTAACCCATCCAATATGAATATCCAATGGATGAACCGAACCAATCCAATCGTCCATTGGATTGAAAAAATCAACATCCAATGAATGATTGGATTCGATCGGTTCGGTCGGAAAAATCTAAAATCAAATAGATGATTGGATCGGTTTGGTTGAAAAATCTAACATTACATTCAATAGATGATTGGATCAGTATAGTTTTCCTCACATCCATTGGATACCAAGTTATCAACCGATAAACAAACTAGAAAAAATTGTTTCACCACATATATAATTAACATGTAATCTTAACTTTCTAAGTATAATATTTTATGTAACGATATTTAATACTTAAAAAGATGATTTTTTCAAGACTTTATCCCAAACTATTTTATAATAATAGACATGCCAATTGTTTTATGATAATATAATATAGATGTCGATTGTTCTTTATAATATCTTCAAATAATGTTGTATTTGCTTGAACAATAAAAATGTTACTATCTTATCTTCAAAATGTAGGAGTGGTGATCCACTCTCACCTTAAACGTGGAAGGTCATATAGGGAATTTCAATCTCGGTTTAGATCCGTGAAAGCTTCCCCACGTGTATGTCATTAACTTGCTAGGTTGGCATTGGTCAATTCTCATATTTTTTGAAGTTAATTGTTGACAATGTCATATTAAAATATAAAATTCATATTAGTTTTACTATTGGTCCTTGTGTTTTGCTTAAAATTTGGATTTTATTCCTAAAACAACTATTTAGGTTAGTAGTCCTTAACTTTTCAATTTCATAAATTAAAAAAAAATTGAAAAAGACTTTATTATTGTTTGATCAAGCATTTGGTGGACAAGAATTAGAACGTGGTTTGTCAAAAATATTTGAATATGTCTCTTTGGTTCATTGAAGATAATAGCGGTGGTGGGAGTGGAGGCGTAGTGTTAACTATGATTATGTTGGTAGTAGTGACAGTAGCGATGCCTATGTTGGCGATGGCAATGGCTACAACGGTGGTCATGGTGGTGACAACGACACAATGATGGTGGGCGGGGATGAAGGTAAAAGTGGTTGACGATTGTGATGTTGTAAGCGACGACGACGGACAATGGTGACCGTGACAGCAACGACGATGACAATGGTGGTGGCAAAAGCAACGGAAGTAACTTCCATCATGGTGGGTTGGAATAGAGTGGAGTAATATAAAAGTATGCAATAGTCATTTCTTTAAAAAAGGATACTAAGGAATTGAAATTCCTTATTAGAATTTGTTGGATCCTAGATCCTCTTTTATAAACTATTAATACTATAATTTGTATGAGTGGAAGCAACAAGTATTAACAGATACGGCTACAAACAGTATTAGATAATGAAAGTGATGCAAACATTAATAATAACCATCATTGTCATCTCTATTGATTTATAAGAAATAAGGATTACACTAAGAATACACCTAGAAGTGCCTTTTTTATGTTTGTTACAATAAGCATTAAATGAGTATTGTGAATAACAAACAAATCTCCTATGTATAGCTCAGAATCTTGCAAATTCAAAGCACTTTCAATGAGGAGGATCCGCGTGTAAAGGTGCTCTAACCGCTTCAAGCTGGTTTTTTAGGCTGCTACAGGAAGAAAACACTTAGAGAGATATGCCAAGTTGAACACTTGAGCTAAGGAACAGAGAAGGGCCAACGACTCTGCCTTTCTATGATCTTATTTTGGTAAAGCGTGCTATGTATGCAACAAGGTCTCTATACGTGAATCTGGTTCAACTGACTTTCATTATAGAAGAATTGGGACTAACCAAATCCAAGAAATTTACATTCCCCAATTTGTGGAATTTGAATGTATAAGAACTCAAAGGATGAACAAAAAAAATAAGAAATGAAGTTTGGTCAGTTGAATTAAGAATGCCAATTTCTTCAAAATTTCGTTGGATTCAAATGAACCAAATGCTACCTTAAGGTACATGAAGTTATAGATCGTCAAGGATGAAACCAAATTTTAGGCAAACTATTTGGACCAAAAGTGTTATTCACTCTCAATTCTAATCCATATCTTTTTTAACTTCTTTATTAAAAATAGTTTATAATCTAATTACAAATCAAACTTCTTAAATTGAGTATGTTTTAAAAAATATCAGTTATATTTATTTATGAAACTATTATATTGATAAAATGAATATAAAACTTTTATTTATCATTTTCTAAATAAACACAAAGATTTTTATTTAATATGTATTTTGATTTAAGATATTTGATTTGTGATTGAATATATAAAAATATATTTAACAAAGAAAATTTGAATAAAAGGGTGTAAATTAGAACGAATTTCTAGGGTGAATTATACTTCAGTCCTTGTTAGCAATTTCTAACCGACCTTGTTAATCCCTAGGACTTCAAGTGTTATGAAATTAAAAAAGTTATGGTCATGAATGATAGTTAATTTCAATATAAAAATCTAAAAGTTTGAGCAAAGAGCAATTCAATCTAGAATCAAGAGCAAATTATATATTTAGCACCCATGACTTAACGTTTGTCTTGTTCTTGGTCCACATAATTTTCTAATTCCAAATTAGTCCTTAGAGTTTGTATTTTAGTAACATGTTGGTCCCTGTCACTAAAAACGATTAAAATTTTTCGATAAATAAAGGTCATTTTAGCCATTTGCTATTTACTCTTATTTTATCATTTAAATAAATTAGAAGGATTAAATAACCCCACACCCCTACCTCAACCCTAAGTCCCTAATTCTACCCTACCCCACCTTCTTCACATAGGAACAAGACCCCTGACCACCAACCCTAACGCTACTTATACTTATACTCATTTTAGAAAAAGAAATTGAAGCTTCATTCATTACACTAGAAGACGTACCTAAAACCTAAAATTGGCTAATGACATCTTTCGTTGTTGGTGTTTCACCCTAAGCTTATTTTCTATCTACAAACCAGAACACATATCACACCCACCACAAGAAATGGATGGGGGTTGAGGGTTTCCACATAGAAAGGGGATAGTGTGTTCATATAAAATTGGGAGCTGAGGTTCATCGAGAAGGAAGTTGGGCCTACTATTGGATTTCACCGATCATGGGGCCATCGAGAAGAGAGGGACACGGTCATTTGTCACAACATAACTAGTCACTAGAATTTTTACAAGAGGGGGTAGGTCACGGGATCACCAATAATCGAAGTATGTTTAGGACGTTCATAGGGACGGCATAGTATCATGGGTGGGAAGAAGAAAAAGATGGGAGAGATAAAGTTGGAGTCTAGAGAATGGCGTCTTTTAGAGATAGAAGGCGAAAATTATGGCCAGGGATAAGGGATGAGGTAAAAGAGTGCCCGAAGATGGGGAAGAAGGGATATGGGTGTACAACGACGAAGGTGGTATAGTATTCACTTCATGTATAAATATAATATATTATATTATTTCATATAGTTAATAAATTATCTTTTTCTAAAACAAAAAAAGAAGACAAAATATTAGAAAAGACCAAAATTCCCCTAAATTAACGAAACATTCTAAATGCAGTTAGTGGCAGAGACCAGAGGTGGATCCGTATTTCTTTTAAATGGTTGCACTAACTAAATATCATAACAAAAAATAAAAATAAATTAAAAATACAATTTTTTAAAAACAATAAACTTAAAAAAGATATGCAAAAATATTTATCAGACACATTATATCCAATATTAAACTTATTTCGAAGCTATCAACGAGAGATTTTTTTAGAAGCGTGTCTTGGGCTATGCCCAAACTAATCTCGGCAAACTATAATTGTAAGACATCAACTCATGATAACTCAACGACCATTATTGTTGTTGACGTTTGGATTAGAACTTAGACATATGAGATATTCCACCATATCCCTGAGGGCCTCAACCACTATGGGGCTATGGTTTAATTGACGAGACCTTTCTAGTGGTTTAATTTGTAAAAAAATACGTATTTTTAAATATACATTCAGCTAACAATTAATTATTTATGTAATATGATATGGTACATATAAGATGAAAATTGAAAAAGCAAAGGATGTGATTTAAAAACGTGAAAGTCTTTAAAGGGTGAAAATCGTAACTTATCATCACCCATTAATTTGCATGGAGTTTTATCTATAAAATTTTCACATATGACCCATAAAAGTTTTAAGTTTATTGTTTCATTCTAAAATTATTTATGTTTTCACCCTATAAATTTTGTAGTTTTACATGTAAGAACCTTAAAAGATTGCACTTAGCCTCCAAAATTTTATGGTTGCATATGCAACCACTCCTTAAAAGAGTGGATGTGCTTTTGGCAAAGACCAAGACCTTACTAAAATGCAAACTTTTGGATCTAATTTGGAACTAAAAAGTTATAGGGACCAAGTCCAAGAGAAACTTAATCTTACAAGGACTAAATCAATAATTTACTCTAAGAGTTTATAGACTGGGTTCTAATTTGAAATTTTCGAAATGAAACCATCTATAATTAAGTCATACATAATCCGCATTACTTAATCTTACTCTCCGACATGAAAAAGCCAAACAACAAGGTTGCCTAAAAATATCTCCTAATAAGTTGTCAATTGTTTTGTCTTGGCTCAACACGCCAAAAATATTTTCAATTTTGTCATTTCATCCATGCATTAAATTAACATTTTAACAATATTGTTATAAAAATGGAAAAAAATTCATATAAAAAACCAGAGCATATACCAAAATTGGGTTCAATCAAAAGGAAAAAAAATGTTAGGCGTAATGAGTATTTGTTCGTATATTCAAAACTAGTTTCCTAACATGCTATTCACGTGTTTACTTTTGTCGTAAGGATATTTAGAGGCAATCAATGTTATATACATAAATGTATATATACGAAAAAAGACAAATCCTAATAACGAAACTGATGTAATAAAAAACAGAAGCATGTGGTTAGTTAGAACTACGTGCAATTATTATAAATCTAATCCTCTAATAAAAAAAATTACTACAATTAAGATTATAATTTTGATAAAAAAAACTGACTAGAAGCTCAACAAGAAGTCAATGTTCATATATAGTAATTGAATGACAAGAAGGGGTATAGCATCTAGTACATTAGCCAAAGGGAAAAAATCATTAGAGCATGTCCAACCAGAGGCGGATCTAGAAATTTTAAAGATGGGGGTCGGAGTTTAAGTAATCTTTCATGGATTGAAAGTGTCCCATACGTAAATAATTTTGTTTTATTTATCTATTTCATTAGGATAATACTTCATAAGATTCTTTCAAATAGATCCAAAGAAAATCATCCAAATTAACAATTATACATCAACTAACAAACTTTAAATTATGGCTACTGGGAATTAACTCAGGGTAGCATGCTTTAGCTGTCGATGAATCTTGCCGGGATTAGTCGAGGCTAAGCCTCGAATAGCCTTCTAAAAAAACTAATAAACTTTAAACATAAAAATTGACAAAAAACAATTAACAATTTGATATAAGTTATATAAGTTAATAAACCTTAGCTCTAACCCTAACCCTAACAACTAATAACTTATTTACTAACAAAAGATTTACATTTATATATTAACTAAGAAACTTTAATCCAAACAATTCAAGACTAACAAATAATGTCAAAAAAAGAATTATATAAAAAACTACCATTGAATTGGGCTAAATATTTGTCTGGGCTAAACCTTACTTTATAGGGGGTCAATTCAAACATATTTTTATATAAAAGTTAAATTCTACACTATGAAAACCATTTTTTGAAAGGTTTATGGGGGTCATTTGACCCCCAATTCTTAAGCATAGATACGCCCCTGTGTCCAACAAATATTATATATTTTCTCTAGAATAAACTATCAAAAGTCAAAATATCTAAAAAGATTAAATCTAACTATAGTGGATACTTTATTTTAGCAATTTTAACATTAATTATATTATTAAATATTTAATAAAATATTATTTTTTTTCTTCTAAAAATTTATTTCAATATATCTTATTGATGAGAGTATTTAAATAAGAATTTATTTAAAATTTAGAGATTTTTATAATATCTTTTCTTTTTTAGCGAGGGTGTGGAGAGCGTGGAATAGAGTTGATTAGTTTAGGATGGTTATTAGTTATTAGTTTTTTTTAGTTTTACCTCCTATTCAAGTTGTATGTTATATTTTTAAATCATGAGGATGCATATATCTATTATATTTTAGAAATTCAAAGTATTTATTTAACATATTTTCAAAAGTCTAATGATTTATTTTTCTAAAAAGTTGTTCAATAAGTTAATCAATTCAAACAACAAAGCATATTAAATTATTTTAGACTTTTCTCTTGATTATATTACTAAAATATTCAATACTACAACTACAAGAGTTTCTCTCTTCTTTCACTTAGATTTCATTTGTTGATTGAGGATGAACTTGTTAGGATTAACAAAATAGAGTTTCGGGATAAAAAGTCATCCTCTCAAATTTTCTTCATTTTAAAGAAAATCTTTAAAGGAATTAATGAAGCTCAAAAACTTAAAAATATTAATGTTATTTTATTTTGGAAAAGTTGTCAGATGCTTAGCTCAGTTGGATAGGTAACATTCCTGGGGTGTGAGGTGAAAGCCACACTAACAGGGTTCGATTCCCACAGGCGACACTTTTCTCAGATATCCAGACTCTGGATCTGATCCTTCGGGGCAGGGTTCGAGATGGTTCGGGTTGGTCCATAGGCCCCTAAAAAACCTGCCGATCGGGTTCAACAATAGGTTGGGCCTGGTCGCAGCGGATTAGTGAGATTGCCCGTAAAAAGACCCGATACCACTGGAACGTATGTGTACGTTAACTTGTTGTTAAAAAGTACGTGTAAATAGATTAAGGTAGATAAATGATTTTGAATTTGGACTCATGAATACTATAGAGAAAAACTAGTCATGTAACTTTCGACTATGGCATAAAAGCAAAGCCACATATAAAAAAAACATAGAACTTGGAAACTAGTTGTCATGTGTGTTATGCATGACATGTTATGAAAATAATGTGGCTGGCGTTCCCCACCCTTTTTGGCTCGAATAATTCATTTCGTTTAAATGAAGCAATTCAACATCATCTCCAGCTATTTTAAAAAGTA